>OY731398.1:23334015-23721865 GCA_963425845.1 Sphenostylis stenocarpa
TTCCCAAAACCGAGGAAACCTCCTACAACAACACGGAGCTTGCTCATCACGCACGATAAAAGTTAAAAAGACCTCGTACAAACAAAGGAAAAGTTCGCCTGGCATCTTAATGAAGGCCAAGAAGACTTCCTACATGAAGATAAAGCTTCAACGAACATATATCGGCATCAATCCACGTCCGAAACGAGGAAAGGAAAGCTTTCCGGGGTCCCGAACGCGAAAGCTGGACAAAACAGGCCGAGACCACCGATCCCGTAGTTGGGACGGCCGTCCCAACCGGCCCGGAACAAGTGGGACGCGCGTCCCGGATGTGAGACGGCCGTCCCAAACGTCGGGGGTCTCGGCCTTTGTAAAATTGCATTTGGGACGGCCGTCCCAACCCAGACTGGCCGTCCCAGATTGGCACAATGCAGAAAACGCGTTTGGGACGGCCGTCCCAACCCAGACGGCCGTCCCAAAGTTCCAGACAGCGAAAAAACTATAAATAGGAGGTTCATTTGTCATTCTCCACACCCCCAGACAACTCTGAGACTTGTCTTCTTCTCTCCCTCTCTCGAATGATCTCTCTGATTGCCTTTTTTAGGTAACAATCAGTTAAGGAATTTGTATTCCGGCATTTGATTTCTTCTAGAAAATTAGTCGAGTCGATTAGGGTAGACGAGAGGAGAACAATTGTAGAGCGAAGGACTGCCGAAACGCGTCCTCTTTGTACAAGAATCATAATATAAAGCTTGCTACGGAGGTTTTTCTCAATTCTCTTCTTCTTGATTGCTTTATTTATTGTTTTCTGTATGCAATATAGATAAATCATGTAGATAACCATATTTAAATAACTGTACAAATAAAATAGGGTAAATGCGTAATTTCTCATAATCTTCACTTAATGAATAAATCCGTCATAGGGAACCCGAAAGGGGCGTTGTGGGGGTGCTAACACCTTCCCCACACGTAAGTAACTCCCTTACCCAACTCTGGTTATAACGGCCAAGTTGGTTTTTAATAAAATCAACGCCTTTTTTCCTTTTCCAATGTTTCTGGTCAAAACATTGGTGGCGACTCCAAAAGAACCCCTTTTCGAAAACCTTGCTTCTATTAGAGGATAGTTCAGTGTTGAACACCTCAGAAGCAATGAACACAATTTTAACAAAAAACGCGAGTCCAAACCATCTATTCGCGACCGCTCGCATAAACGTTCGAGACTGTCCCTGGACGTCGGAACAGACGGCGGCGACAGTCAAGAGAAGAGAAAGAAAAGGATTTACAACAAAGGCTTGTGTTTTAGAGGGATATTTTTTATAATAGAGGTTTTTGTAAGAATGGCTAGCCAAGGTTGGTCGGTGTTTAGGCTAGTTTAGATAAACGTTTCATTCTTATGATGTGGCGTCGTTGTTTACTGATTTATGGTGCCTTTTTTGTGATTGACTAACTTCCCTAGTCCGCCCTTTCGGGTTTTCAGCCTAGGATGTTGTGCTTATGTCCTAACTTTTGTCTAGGTTTACTTTTTATATTTATTTTTTAGGAATACCTAGCGGACTTTTCGTAACCCTAACTTTTGCCCAGGCTATCCTTTATTATTGTTCGGGTTTCCTGCCGGGTTTACCCTAACTTTTGTGCAGCCCCCTTTGTGGGTTTCCCACCGGGTATTTTGCCCTTTTATTTTCTTGTCTTGGCCTTTGGCCTTGACGGGCATTGCTTTTTTGCATATGTGTATATTTTTTGCACAACATTGTCGAAACTTGATTTTATTGAGATAATTTTTATCCGTGTTTCTAGTTAATCAATCGTATTTGACTTTGTTTTATGACGCGTTGCTTGTTTTGACGCAATTTGGAACAAAACGTTTTATCTAAACCTTGTTTATTAAAATGGGGTATAGATACATTTAGTAAGAAAAGAAGCAGATAGTAAGAATAGCATTCTTTTGTAATTTCAGGGAAATATGTGCCCTAAAGATGCTCGGGGGTCGGGCATACCCCGAGGAGTGATCTCTAATAGTCACTAGGTTTACATCCCTTAGAATCAGAAGAAGGACACCTAATGACTAACGCTACCCTTTGCGCTAATACCCCTCCTTTTCGGAATATCGTCTTCAAGGGGTAAGACTTCCCTGTTTTCCGTATGGTTTGATCTTTTGTGGGGTCTGTCGCCGCCTCCCAAAAAAAGGGGCGCGGTCGGAGCGGAGCGACGCGATGGTTTTTTGACCCTCTTTGATTTTCGCGTTTTTATTGGTGGTTACAACGTCCTTAGGTTGTCCGATAACCGGGCTAACCTAGAGACGAGGTTTTCGAAAAGTGTTCTTGGATTGTCCGATGACCGAGCTAACCCAAGAACTAGTTTTGAAGGGTTCGTGGAGTCGCCACCGATATTTTTACCATAAACATCGGAAAAGGGTTTAAGAAAGGCATTGGTTTTCGAAAACCAACTTTGGTCATTAGAACCAGAGTTGGGTAAGGGAGTTAGTTACGTGTAAAGGAAGTATTAGTTCCTTTACGACGCCCCTTTCGGGTTCCCTATGATAGGCTGGCTAGCTTGAATGAATAATTAAATTGGAAAATAGCGTTTTTACCCTTTTATTATGCGGTATTTAAATATATGACTACATGGCCCTAGCTTCTATTGCGTAATTTAAATAGCAGTAATAAAAAAATAGAGAGTGAGGATATGCACCTCCAAAGCAAGCTTTTATATAAAAGAGAGTGTGCGTTTTGGCAACCCTTCACTCTACAACTCTCAGAAACTCCGGAAATGCCTCAGAGGGATTCTTAGAGAGAGAAAGTCTAGAGAGAAGGGAGAGCTCTTGCTGCTGGGTGTGTAAAAAGGGAGAAATGACGCCCCTATTTATAGTTTTTCGCGCCTGACAGGTCGAGACCGCCGTCTCCTCTGATAGGGTCGAGACCGCCGTCTGGAAAGTTCAGACCGCCGTCTCATCCATGGCAGTGGGTCGAGACCGCCGTCAGGGAAATCCAGACCGCCGTCTCGACAAGGCAGGAATCGAGACCGCCGTCTGGAAAATCCAGACCGCCGTCTCGACTTTTGCAGGTAACGAGACCGCCGTCTGGAATTTTGAGACGGCGGTCTCGTCTCTTCAGGGCGAGAAACTTTATTTTTGGGCCAAAAAACCTTTCTATCCTGGTACGGGAGCCTAATAGTCTCTCCTAATGACTTGTTAGGCTTCGGTCGTCTTCAAATAGGAAGCTTTCTGACTTTATTCTGAGGCCGGGCAAGATTTGGGGTCTACAGCTGCCCCCCCTTTACCCGACCAGTCGACCGCTTGGCCTTTTGTGCCGAGGTGATCGACTGGAGGGTAAAGGAGTTGACCCTCTTGCCCGGTTGCCCTTCGGATGTTCCGTCTTTGTGGCGGATGATCTTCTGGGGAGATGTTGTGTTGTACGCTTCTGGGATGCTCCTTCGACGCGGTAGCTGACCCCTTCGGCTGATGAGTACGAACCCCCATCTGGTTTTGGCGAGTATGAACCCCCGCCTGGTAAGCCCCCTTCTGTAAGGCCTGATGAGTACACACCCCCATCTGGTGTTTGACGAGTATGAACCCCCGTCTGGTAAGCCTTCTTCTGTAAGGCCTGATGAGTACACACCCCCATCTGGTGGTTGACCTCCGGATGCTCCATCTTGCGGTAGCTGGTCCTTTGGTTGACGAGTACGAACCCTCGTCCGGTTTGGTGCCTCTGGATGCCCCTTCTTGCGGTAGCTGATCCTTTGGCGATGGTGGCGGCTTACTGATTCTGATCATGCGCCGTTGTTGAGATGTGTTCTGTCTTTGTTTTTTGTCTTTTCTGGGAATTGTCATCCGGTCTCGTGCCGGGATTCGTTGGTGTTTGTCCAGCTTGTTGATTGCCGGGGATTCTTTGTTTTTGATCTTTTGTGGTGGTCATCCGACTTTGCTGGTTGTCGGGAATTTTTTGATAAGTGCCTCTTAGGTAGGCAGGAATCCTCTGGGGATTTGTTGATCTTGGTGACGCCTCTTGAGTAGGCGGATATCCATTGAGTTTTTAGTAATGCCTCTGAGTAGGCAGATGTTCCATTTGGAGGTGAAGACTTTTGGTTTTGCTTTTTTCTTTGCCTCTGAATAGGCTAATGTTGCTTTTTTGCTTGCAAGGTTTTGCCTATGCGTTCCACTAGGGATATCCATGTTAGGCAAGTAGCTTTCTGAGGATATGCGTTTGAAGTTTTGCCCTTGCAGTAGGCTCTCTGGGTAAGTTTTTTTTGGTGATCTACTAGGAAGTTGGTTGACCCCTTGGGGATCTAATTTTGGTTGCCTTTTGGGGAATGGAGTTGTGAATCCTTGTTTGGTGTTTATGAGAGCTGGTTTCTTCAAGCTCTTATTTCTCTGGGGAAATGGAGTTTTTTTTGTTTTTTTGTTTCTTGTGCCTCTGAGTAGGCGGATGCTTCATTAGTGGTGAAGACTTTATACTTGCTTGCCTCCGAATAGGTTGATGTCCCTTTCTGGGGAAATTGGCTCTTGCTCGCCAGATCTTGCCTACGCCTAGGCAAATGACTTTTCTAAGGATGTGAGTTTGGAATTTGCCTTTGTCGTAGGCTCACTGGAGATGATTTTTCTCTTTTTGGTGATCCACTGGGGAATTGATTGCCTTTCTGGGGATCTAATTTTGATTTGCCCCCTGAGGGAATGGAGTTCCTTAATTGATGTGGGTGCGAGCTGGCTTTTGTGGTGCTCTTATTTTGTTGAAGGAATGGAATTTCCAATTCCTTTTTTGATTCTTTCTTTTCCTGAGGTGACTCGCTTAGGGAGCAAGGATTTTCATTTGATTTCGCCTTTTTCTGCGATTTGTCTCTTTTTTTCGCGATTTTGAAATTTGGCTTTTTTGGGATAATGCGTAAGCCTTTTTACTTTTTAGTCTCTTTTTATTACGTTGGCTTTTTCTTTCTTTTGGTTGGTCCACTAGGGATGACGTTTTCTTTCTTTGGTGATCCACCAGGGAATTGGTTGACTTCCTGGGGATCTGATTTTTGCTTTTCTAGGGATGGAGTTTTGTCTCCTTGATTGATGTTGATGCGAGCTAAACTTGTGAAACTCTTATTCCACTAGAGAGTGGGAATTTCTGATTCTTTTTTTTTTGTTGTTGAATTTTTTGGAGATCCACTTGAGGATTTTTATTCGGCCTTCTCTGTCATGGCCTTTTTGGACATCCGCTAGGGATGCAAGGGTTTTCTTCTTTTTTCCTTTTTTTGTTGAGCCCTTGTTGGTATGGAGACTGGACTCTTTTGATTGTTGATAATGGTGGGCTCTTGAAGCCTTTATCCATTGGGGAGTGTGGAGGAGACTTTGGGTGAGTGTGCTTGATGACTTCATGTGGTGGTAATGCTGAGCCATGGGGTAATTTTTGTGTGTTGCCTTCAGAGTGGGCAGGGATCCTCTTGGGGATGACTAGGCCTTTCCATCGGCTTTTCTTTTATGATGTCTGATGATTGTGCCCTCTTTTATTGGGTGATGATTGGAGCTTTGGCTTCTGGAAGCTTCTGATGACGACTCGCTCTTCTTTCTTGAGGGAGAGCACTGTGTGAAGACTTATTACTTTCTTGTGCCTTCTTTTCTGAGTAGAAGGATGGTAGCTAAATCTCTTGATTTTTGGAAGCTCTTATTTTGATGAGTCGCTTGATTGACAACTTGCTCCATTTTCTTGAAGGCTTTATTTGGAGACTCAGTCTCAGTGATCCTGTTTTCAATCATAAACATGGAGCTATTCTCCTTATATGCATGAATGCTTTTTATTTTTTATTTGAAGTGATTTTTTTTTATTTTTTTTTTATTTTTTATTTTTTTATTTTTTTTTTACAAAGTCGTTTTGTGCGACTACTTGTGTGTGGATGCTTTAAATGCAATCTTTTCTTTTTGATTGATGCATCCGAAAAAGTGACTAGCATTCTCCCGCTGGAGTTTTTATGATTATGATGAAGGACCCCTCTCTTTTATTCATTTTTTGGTTGAGCCCTATCTTTTGCCTAGACCGCCCTTTTGGGGTTTTCAGTCTAGCGGGCTGCCTTAATTTTTGCCTAGGACATCTTAGCGGGCTTTTTCCTTTTTTAAGAATGCCCTAACTTTTGCCTAGACCGCCCTTTGCGGGTTTTCGATCTAGCGGGCTACCCTATCTTTTGCCTAAGAATCTGCTAGCAGGCATTTTTCTTTTTATTGTCATTTTTTCTTTCTCTTCTTTTTTTGAGAGATAGGAGCCTATCATATGCATGCAATGTTTGCGATATGCATCCTATAATACTATTTCAATTAATTTTTCAAAAGGATTATTCAATGTGCTTTTACTTTTGATGAGCTTCTGACGTTATGTGCTTTGTCAACATGGTAGGCTGTACCGATTTCGCCGTCTTGACTTTGTCGTGACCGAAGAATGATTGTAGGGCGACTTGCCATGTCAGTGCGCTTCTCCCTTTCCTTGGGGATGTCAATCCTCCTATTGATTACTATCTCCACATTTCCCTACAAATCACTAGAATGTCGTAGTGGTAAGGGTCAAGAGAAAAGAAGGAAGATGATATTTAATTCAAAGGCTTGTGTTTTAGAATTGTTTTATTTTGACAAAAATGGTTTTTGTAAGCACGGCTAGCCAAGGTTGGTTAGAGTGTTTAGGCTAGTTTAGGCAAACGTTTTGTTTATAGAGTGGCGTCTTATTCTATGGCGCTTGCTATGACTGATTGATTTCCCTAGTCTGCCCTTTGGGTTTTCAGCTTAGGATGTTGTGTTTTGTTTTGTCCTAACTTTTGTCTAGGTTTCTTTTTTTTGTTGCCTAGCGGACTTTATTTTGTAACCCTAATTTGCCTAGGCTACCCTTTATGGTTGTTCGGGTTTCCTAGCGGGTTTACCCTAACTTTTGCGTAGCCCCCTTTTTTGGGTTTCCTACCGGGTATCTTGCCCTCTCTTTTTGGCCTTTAGCTTTTATGGGCTTCTTTTGATTTTTGTTTTCTTTTTGCACAACATTGGCGAAACATGGCTTTATTATGATGAGGTAAAACCTTATTTTGTGTTTCTAGTCAATCAGTGGTGATGGATTTGACTTTTATTTTGGTCAATGGCGCACTTTTGAAAACGTTTGCTTAAACATGGTTAGTAATGAGGTTTAGCTATGAGTATCAAGAAGAGAAGTAGATAGTAAGAATGACATTCTTTGTAATTAATAGGGAAATATGTGCCCTATAATGCTCGGGGGTCGGGCTGGCCCCGAGGAATAATCTCTAATAGTCATTGTATTTACAAACCCTAAGAATCAGAAGGAGAACACCTAATGACTAAAGTCGCTTTTGACGCTTGAACCCCTCTATTTGGGAAAACCTGATTCGAGGCGCAGAGGGGAGACTTCCCTTTTCTCCATGTAGCTTGATCCTTTGTAGGGTGAGCTTCAAAGGATTGTTTTTAAAATCTGGTGGCTCCCTTATTCCTTGAGAGTTTCTAATGAGCCCTTGGTTTGGGCGGCATCCATATTTCCTCATCATGTGGTGTAGACCCCTAATTTTGCCCGACCTCTCAAAATAAAAGCTAGAGGAATTTCACCCAAAGATGGAGTTCATCCGGCTTCCCAAAACCAAGAAGGACCTCCCACAACAGAAGACGGAGTTCACTCATTCACACAATAAAAGCCAAAAGAGACTTCCTACACAAAGACAAAGTTCGTCTGGCATCTTAATGAAGGCCAAGAAGACTTCCTATATGAAGATAAAGCTTCAATGGACACACATCAGCATCAATCTACGTCCGAAAACGGCAAGGAAAGCTTCCCAAGGTCCCAGAACGCGAAGACTGGACAAAACAGGCCGAGACCACGGTCCCAGAAGTGGGACGGCCGTCCCAACTGCCATTTTACAGTTGGGACGCGCGTCCCGAATGTGGGACGGCCGTCCCAAACCCAATTTAAGTGGGACGGCCGTCCCGGCTCCCCTAGTGGTCCCGCTCTGTGTAAATTTGCCATTTGGGACGGCCATCCCAGTCCAGACGGCCGTCCCAACCCAGACGGCCGTCCCAAAGTGCGCTAGCTGCGAAAAACTATAAATAGGAGGCTCATTTGCCACTTTTTCACACCACAGACACTCCAGAGAGCTCTGAAACACTTTAGAGCACTTGTCTACTTCTCTCCCTCTCTCGAATGATCTTTCCGATTGCCTTAAATAGGTAACAATCGGTTAAGGAATTATATTCCGGCATTTGATTCTTCTTTAAATTTTTAGTGGAGTCGATCTTGTATTAGTAAGGAGAGACTGTGTAGAGAGAGGGGTTGCCAAAACGCATCCTCACAGTTCGAGATTCTCAATATAAAGCTTGCTACGGAGGTTCTTTTCAATTCCCTTCTCTTTTATTGTTTTATTGTTTTATTTAGCTTTATTATGTCATGTAGAATAGAATCATGTAGATAGCCATTCTTATATCTCTTTTATTGCTTTATTTAGCTTTATCATGTAGATAGCCATTTTAATATTATAAAATAGGGTAATCGCGTAATTTCTCGAAGTCTTCTCTTAAAATGAATTGATCTGTCATAGGGAACCCGAAAGGGGCGTTGTGGGGTGCTAACACCTTCCCCACACGTAACTAACTCCCTTACCCAACTCTGGTTATAACGGCCAAGTTGTTTATTTTATAAAATCAACGCCTTTCTTTCTTTTTTCCTTTTCCAATGTTTCTGGTCAAAATATTGGTGGCGACTCCATAAGAACCCCTTTTCAAAAACCTTGCTTTTATTAGAGGATAATTTAATCGTCGGACACCTCGGAAGCAATGAACACATTTTAAAACAAAAAACGCGAGTCTAAACCATCTTTTTGCGACCGCTCGCATAAACGTTTCTAGACGTCCCATGGACGTCGGAAAGGGACGGCGGCGACATGTGGGTCGCCTTCATATTGTTGGGGAAGTCTTTTCATATTGGCAAAAGATATTTCAATGGTCCTTTTCAGTCGCATCCATTCAAGGTAGGGCAGATGATTTGCTGATCTGAATGTCGTCTCTAGCTCAAATTGTGACTAGCTTGTCGCCTACCCTGAGTTTGTCTCTTTTGGTGGAGTGTTGAAAGAACTGCCTTAGCGTCATGAATCCAAATTCTCTTCCATTTCCTCTTTGGATTATGTTTTTTCTTCGATCTTATTTTTTCCTTTATTTTTGGGAGCATTGTCTTGTAGCTCCTCGGGGGTGTAGGTTCTTCCATTTCTAATTCTTCCCCCAATGCTATCTATGTTGGAGATATCCTCAATGATGGGTTATGTTTCTGCATGTCTCTATGGTACAACTTTATTTGATTCGAGGTATGGACAAATGTAATGGCGTCCTTGCCCCCTCATCCTTATTATCTTTTTTAGGCGGATCAATCGTTGGAGAGAACTTGACGACGAAAGGTTTGCTCTTCATCTTAGCACATCGACTAATCCTTTCTTTTTATTATCTTATTATTATTAAAGTGAGAATGAATGCAATTTATGAATGCAGTAGACGTTTGAAGAGATGATGAAAACAAACAATTTTATTTATTTCATCTAGACAGTATACATTCCTCAATGTAATGTTTCGAAGTATATTTCGTTTTTAAAAGTGGAGAGGCCTAAATGAACCCATAGGCATATTAGAATTTCTATTCATTTTCTTTTTGACTTCCCGTGTATTAACCTCTTTCCATGACATTGAGGAATATCCACTTTCTTCAGCTGTCTATTATTAGATGCATGTTATGAGGATGAAGTTTGGTGGATGCATGTATGCAAGTGTTTGTTTTTTTCTAAACATTATCATGTTTTATTTTCTAACATGATGTATGATAGTGCTTGGGATTTTTGTGTTTTTTTTTGTATGCGGATGAGGGCATGAAGAATACCAGCCGCTTTCTAGAATGCAAAAAGATTTTTATTGAATGATTTATGATATGGATATTCCTTAAGACAATGGCTTAGGTATCCTCCTTAAACCTTATGCTTTGCGGGGTACCATACCCTCCTCGGTGTAGTGGTTCATTTCCCATCACAGACTTGACAAATATAATGGGAATCACCATCACACCTTAGTACACTTGTTCCTTCCTTGTCGTGAAGGTCACAAATGTGCTCGGGGCCTCTTTCGCCATTGTCTTAGGATATCTAGTGCTCCCTAGAATGAATGTATTTATGCATGCACCAGTACAAAAGGGTAGTAGATGTTCAAAGTGGCATAACTTTTGACTGGGATGTCCGATTTGGACGCACAGCATACCAAAACGAAGAGAAAAAGGTGAGGAATCAAGTTCTAAATCGCCAAAGGCGATTTGGCCCAGTATTTTTCCCAAAAAACGCTTCTAAGACCCACTTTTCAGAGGTTTATTAAAATGATGCGTATGCAGACTCTCCTTATGTATTTATTTTCTCTTTTGGTTTTTCTACTTATGATGCGATATGAATGATACTGTAGACCCCAAATCTTGCCCGGGCTCCAAATAAAGTCAGAAGACCCCCTATTTGAAGACGGCTGAAGCCTAACAAGCCACTAGGAGAGACTATTAGGCTCCCGTACCAAGATAGGAAGGTTTTTCGGGTCAAAAAATAAGTTTTCTCGCCTCGAAGGGACGAGACCGCCTTCTGGATGACCCAGACCGCCGTTTCGTCTCACGTAGCAAGCGAGACCGCCGTCTCGTCTAACGAGACCCCGGTCTCGTTGCCTACGAAAACCCAGACGGCGGTCTCGTTCACCCAGACCCCGGTCTCATTGCCTACGAGAACGAGACGTCGGTCTCGTTCACCCAGACCCCGGTCTCGTTTTCTGTGAAGAACGAGACGGCGGTCTCGACCCTGTCAGACGAGACCGGCGGTCTCGCCACCCGACAGACGCGAAAACCTATAAATAGGGGCTCTCCCCCTCATTTCCACACACCACAGCTCGCATAGCTCTCCCTTCTCTCTAAAACTTCTCTCTAGAATCCCTCCGACGCATTTCCGGAGTTTCGAGTGTTTTCAAAGAGTGATTTTCGGCGTTCGAGAGGTTTCCGACGTCTTGTAGAGTGAAGGGCTGCCATAAAGCACCCTCTTTTTCCAGAGAATTAATATAAAAAGCGTGCTTCGGAGGTTCAAATTCTCCCTTTCCACCTTTACCGCTTTTATCTTAAATTATGCAGTAGACAGTAGGGCCATGTAGTCATACTCTTAAATTCCGCAAAATAAAAAGGGCAAAAGCGTTTTTTTAGTTTATCAATAAAAATAAGCCGGCCTATCATAGGGAACCCGAAAGGGGCGTTGTAAAGGGACTAATACTCCCTTTGCACGTAACCAACTCCCTTACCCAACTCTGGTTCTAATGACCAAAGTTGGTTTTCGAAAACCAACGCCTTTTTTAAAACCCCTTTTCCGATGTATATGGTAAAAATATCGGTGGCGACTCCATAGAACCCAAAATAAATAAGTCCTTGGATTAGTCCTAGTATCTGGACAGCCCAAGGACACTTTTCGACAACCTCGCCCCTAGGTTAGCCCGGTTATCGGACAACCTAAAGGCGTTGTAACCACCAATAAAAACGCGAAAACAAGAGGGTCGAAAAACCATCACGTCACTCCGACCGCCTCGTTTTTTACGGCGGCGACAGATGGTGACTCCACTGGGGAAGCCTAGAGAGTTAATCCCATTTAGTGATGGGTCGGCTTAAACAATAAATAAACGAAGAAAAAAAAACACTTTTGCCCTTAACTTGTATTTATAACATGTTTTATTGATTGGCTTTCAATAAATTGTTGTTTGTTTATATTTACGCGATTGATTGAAATATAAACTGCACACGAAACCCTTGCACACTACAGTTCCTCCTATACCCGGGGCAAGTGAGATAACCATAGGGAGTGGGTGGCAGTGTACGGCTCGTCGCAGTTAGGGCCGTGTGCCCACCAGCAGTGATCGGAAACCACCACTCAAGGTGATAACCTTCCTCTTTTGGCAACAAGACCGACTCCGACCTTAGTGTTGAGCATGGTCTGGACGACCGGAGAGTGGGGACCCTATAATGGGGGCACCTTGGGGGCCTTAGCCTCGGTGAGAACAGCTAGAACCTACCCTAAACCAATGCACTTTTCTCGCAGAAAACCCTACCTCGTGATAAAAACGAATCTCACCTGTTCGGGATGATCGAATTGTGTGTACATATGTTTGTCGCATTTGTGTGTTGCATAGCATAAACAAACAACGAACAAAGTCGCAAAAATATTTTACATAATAAACACCCTTATCTCTGACATACCGCCTTTTAGCTAGCCTCGGTTTCGAGTTCTTTGTAAGCTAAGTAGCCACGCAGCTCCGACGTAAGAGATAAGGGACGATAAATATTCTTTCATAAAGCCATATTTTTATCTCGGACAGTCTGCCTTTTAGCTAGCCTGGTTTCAGGTTCTTTGTAAGCTAAGTAGCCACGCAGTTCCGACAGAAGAGATAAAAGGCTATAAAAATAAAAAGTGATAAAAATCAAAATAAAAATACCAAATAATCAATAAACAACTCTTGACAAAGTCAAAACATCCATACTACATCATATCATGAGTAAAGAAAAACCAAAGAGAGAAAATAAAAATGGGAGTGCATTCAGCATCATTTAAATAAAAAACTCTCATGCATAAGCATATCCCATGTTAGTTTAAGCACTCAACATGCATTAATAAAACTTTTTCGGACATTCTAGAAAGTGGCCGGTCCTTTTCCTACTCGTACTCGTGCGCAAAAGGCTAAGGCAATGGAAAATCTAGAGGAGCAAAACCGAAGCTCACCGCAGAGTTAACACCCTCCGAGAGCAGGTAGCTCAACTAATGGAGGTTATACGCCAAGGCCGGAGCAAGGGCGCCGAGGGCCAAGCCGAAAATGCCCCTTCCCACCACGAAGAGGAAGAAGAAGAAGAATACTTCTTCGGCGGGAAGGATGCCAAGACCGCACGCATCCTTACCCCGTAAGTATCCAAACAACAACTCTCCGCCCGGAGGAGAGGCTGAAGGCGGCCGAAGGACATAACTTCGACGTCAAGGAGGTGGCCGATATGTGCCTCGTGAAAGACATCCGCTTCCCTCCCAAATTCAAGGTCCCGGACTTCCCCAAGTACGCCGGCTGACTCGCCCCAAGAACCATCTTACGATGTATTGCCGTAAGATGGCCGCCCATGCCGACAACGAGAAACTCCCGATCCATTGCTTTCAGGAGAGTCTCGCGGATACAGCTCTCAACCGGTACATGCAATTGGAGAGAGGGCAGGTCCGAGACCGGAAGCAGCTGGCAGACGCTTTTCTCCGTCGCTACCGTTACAACATCGATCCGACCCCCGATAGGTCGATCTCGTAACCTCGAGCAAAAGGAGCGACGAGCCCTTTAAAGCGTATGCCCAAAGGTGGAGGGAAATGGCAGCCCGTATAGAGCCTCCTTTGACGGACAAGGAGACAAGTGGCTATGTTCATCGACTCACCGACCGGAGCGTACTACGACAAGGCAATAGCCAGCACCTCCAACCTCTTCTCGGATATAGTCACCGTAGGCGAGAGGGTGGAGCAAGGATTAAGGAGCGGGAAGATCGCACAGCCTTCCCAAGCCGGTGTCTCCTTCAGAAGCTCGCCGGCAAGAAGAAGGACGAGTCTCGTGCACGCAATCAACTTTGCCACTCCTTCTTCTACCCCACAAACGCCCAAGCAGCCCCGCAAGAAAGAGAGGAAGTTCACTCCTATCACCACTTCCTACGGCCGCCGCCGCCTCGCCTGTTGGAGGCTAAGCTCCCGACCCGCGCTCCTCCCAAGAAGCAATTGGAGCCTCCCTACCCCGAATGGTATAAGCCGAACGAAAAATGCGCTTACCATTCGGGCGCACTCGGTCACTCTACAGAGAACCGCTTGACCCTTAAGTATCGGGTTCAAGAGTTAATCGATGCCGGTGGATTACTTTTGACACCTCTCGCTTCTAGCACCGATGACAAACCGCCGTCGAAGCCGTAGTAGCGAAGAGGGAGGATTGGGAGGACCGGCCCTAGGGTTTCTTTTTTTTAAAGCTTTCTCTATATCTCCTCGCGGTCCCCGCCCGTGGCCGCAGGAATTTTGATCAAAAGGGCTTGTAAATAACATCATTTTCTTTAATATACGAGGCATTTTTCGTCAACATTCATTCCATTCATTCTTTTCTCTCTTACATTTATTATTCCTTCGTAAATAAATTGAATAATAAAATCTATGACTAAAACAGAACCTAAAACGCATCATGTCTATGATTGATGAATCCTCATGGACTCCGAAACGGAAGACGAATGGACTCGAGTCCGACAAGTGAGCAGGAGACCATTTCTCCTGATATGCAAAGGATGCCGGAAAAAGAAACACGCATCATACAACCGCATCGGAGGAAATAGAAACTGTCAATTTGGGAAAAGAGGATGAGGATAAAAAGGTGAACATCGGCACCCGAATGGAAAATAGTACGAAGAAGGGATTAATACTCGCTCCTAAAAGAATATATGGATGTATTCGCCTGGTCATATCACGACATGCCGGGCTGGACACGAGCATAGTGGAACACAGATTGCCACTAAAAGAGGGGTTTCGACTCGTAAAACAAAAGCTCAGGAGAATTAAACCCGACCGGTCCCTAATGATAAAGGAGGAGGTGCAAAGACAGCTGGATGCCAATTTTCTGGTAGTTTCCAAGTACCCGTAATGGTTGGCCAACATAGTACCCGTCATCAAAAAGACCGGAAGGTCGTGGTCTGCGTGGATTATAGGGACCTTAATCGAGCAAGTCCAAAGGACGACTTTCCCCTACCACATATAGACACGCTAGTGGACCATACCGCTACTAACACGTTGTATTCCTTCATGGATGGGTACGCAGTGGTACAACCAAATCAAACCGGCCGTGGAGGATAGAGAAAAACCTCCTTCATTACACCATGGGGCACTTTTTGTTATCGTGTAATGCCTTTCGGACTCAAGAATGCGGGGGCAACCTATCAAAGGGCTATGGTCACATTATTCCACGACATGATCCACAAGGAAATAGAAGTATATGTGGACGACATGATAGCCAAGTCCAGTAAATGAAATGGACCACATTCAATATCTCCTGAAACTTTTTGACCGACTTCGAAATATCAACTTAAGCTAAACCCGACAAAATGCACTTTCGGAGTACTGGTCAGAAAACTCCTAGGGTTCATTGTTAGTGAAAAAGGAATCGAGGTGGACCCCGACAAAACGAAGGCAATTTTGGAAATGCCCCCACCAAGCACGTAAAAGGAGGTCGAGGGTTTCTAGGCCGGATAAACTACATTGCCCGCTTCATCGCACAGCTTAATCTGATAAATGTATCCCCATCTTTAAACCGTTGCGCAAGAATCAACCAACGGTCTGGAACCAAGAATGCCAACAGGCGTTTGATAAAATCAAAGCTTGTTTAACCAATCCACCAGCATTGGTACCACCCGTTGAAGGGAGACCTCTCGATCCTATATTTGTCGGTCCTCGAAGAGTCAATGGGATGCGTGCTCGGCCAACATGATGAAACCGAAAAAAGGAACGAGCCATTTATTATCTCAAAGAAAAATTCTCAGACTATGAAACCCGCTATACACCATTCGAGAAAACATGTTGCGCATTGGTGTGGGTCACTCAGCATCTCAGACAGTACATGGCTCGACATACAACATGGTTGGTCTCTAAAATGGACCCAATCAAATACCTCTTCGAGAAGCCTATTTTGACTGGAAGAATAGCTAGGTGGCAAGTTCTCCTCTCGGAATTTGATATTGTCCACGTCACCCAAAAAGCTATTAAAGGAAGTCCCCTAGCGGATTATCTAGCTCATGGATCCACAGATGAATACCAATCTCTACAGGATGACTTCCCCGATGAGCACATTATGCACATCGACCACGAAGAGACCAAAGAAGAGATGTGGACCATGTTCTTCGATGGAGCTTCCAACATGCTTGGACACGGGGTAGGAGCTATTTTGATATCCCCTGAAAAGAAGCATATCCCTGTAACGGCCAGGCTTAATTTCGACTGTACCAATAACATGGCCGAATACGAAGCATGTGCGCTGGGAATCCAAACGGCTTTAGATCACGGAGTCACTAAACTTAAAATATTCGGTGACTCATCCCTCGTCATCTACCAACTTAAAGGCGAATGGGAAACCCGAAACGCCAAGTTGATCCCATATCTAGAGTATATCCGAGAGTTGGTCTCAAGGATGGAAAGCGTCACTTTCCAGTACATCCCTCGGGAAGACAACCAAATTGCCGATGCCCTCGCCACTCTATCATCCATGTTTGCCCTAGACCAGGAGCATAAAATGCCAATCATTCAAGTCAAACTGCATGATAAGCAAGCTTTCTGCATGGCAGTAAATGACGAGCGCGATCAAAACCCCTGGTACCATGACATCAAGCGGTACCTCATGAAGGGAGAATACCCCGAGGGAATCAGTGACAATGATAAGCGAACTGTTCGCAAAAGGGCCATAGGGTTCACGTTGATTGAAGGAACTCTCTACAAAAAGAGCCCCGATTCCACTCTCTTAAGGTGTGTGGACCAAGAAGAAGCCCAAACACTGATAAAAGAAATCCACAAGGGGACTTTTGGAACCCACGCACCAGGGCATGTCATGACAAAGAAAATCCTCAGGGCAAGGTACTATTGGTCCACGATGGAAGCTGATTGTCACCAATACGCTAAGAAATGTTATAAGTGCCAAGTTTACGCCGATAACATTCATGTGCCGCCCGCACCTCTCAGTAACCTAGCTACACCATGGCCATTTTCTATGTGGGGCATGGATGTCATCGGACCCATCGAACCCAAAGCATCTAATGGCCATCGCTTCATATTGGTGGCAATCGACTATTTCACCAAGTGGGTTGAAGCAGCATCATATGCACACGTAACCCGGAAAGTGGTGACCACCTTCATCAAGAAAAACATTATATGTCGGTACAGCATTCCTATTAAGCTCATTACTGATAATGGGACCAACCTCAACAATAAAATGATGGAGGAATTATGCCAAGACTTCAAAATCCAACACCACAATTCCTCTCCGTACCGACCAAAGATGAACGGTGCAGTAGAGGCAGCCAACAAAAATATCAAGAAAATTATCCAGAAAATGGTGGTCACCTACAAGGACTGGCATGAGATGCTTCCCTTTGCCCTACACGACTACAGAACATCAGTACGGACCTCCACAGGGGCTACTCCCTTTTCCCTCGTTTATGGAATGGAGGCCGTACTACCAGTAGAGGTTGAAATACCCTCCCTACGAGTCGTCATGGAAGCCAAATTGACAGAAGCTGAATGGGTCCAGAACCGGTATGATCAGTTGAACCTAATAGGAGAAAAACGACTGGACGCCATATGTCGGGGGCAAGCTTATCAACGGAAAATCAAGAAGGCCTACGACAAGAAGGTCAATCCCCGCACTTTCCACGAAGGATATCTAGTAGTAAAGAAACTGCTCCCAGCCCAGAAAGACAAAATCGGGAAATGGGCAGCCAACTACGAAGGACCCTTTGTGGTCAAGCGAGCCTTCTCAGGAGGAGCCCTTATCCTCACCAACATGGATGGAGAAGAGCTCCGATATCCCGTCAACTCAGATGCGGTAAAAAAATACTACGCCTAAAAAAGCATTGCTCATGACCCGTCAGGATGAAAACTCGCAAAGAGCATCCTGGGCAAAAAATAGGGCCTATATACCTCGCTAGGATACGTCCTAGGCAAAAAATAGAGGTGCAAAAAAAAAAAACAAAAAAAAAACAAAAAAAAAGAGAAAAAAGGAAGAGCAATGATTACCTTAGCCGAAAACCGCAAAGGCAACTAAGGTAATACCTCCACAACAGCAAGCAAACTTCGCATAGTCTTCACCCCGGGCTTAGGCATCTCGACTAAAGGGACTGGGAAAAATGGGGAAACAAAGATCACAGGACATGATTGTGGCACCCTCATACAGTCTAGCCAACCCTGGCCAGCCATGCTTACAAATTCTTTTGTAAAAACCCCCCATGAAAAAATAAACCATATGTTTACATCAATAAAATTGTCTTTTTCTCTTTACCTACTTGTGTAAATGCCTCTATATTAACGAAACATGAGCATGCATAAAGCAAGCAATTCGAGAAAGCATAAAAGCAAAAGACGTACATCACCAACTAGGGCCATCCCAAGAAAAATACAGAATAGCCTGCTAGATCAAAAACCCGCAAAGGGCGGTCTAGGCAAAAGATAAGGCTTTCGTAAAAGGAAAAAGCCCATCAAAATGCCTCACACAAAGAATTAAAAACCCGCTAGATCGAAAACCCGCAAAGGGCGGTCTAGGCAAAAGATAGGGTTAAAACAAAAAGTAAAAACAAAAATCACGAGAGAACAAAAGGAAGGAAAGCACCGGTCACTTTCTAAATGTCCTCAAATGGAACTGCATTTAGGGCATCCACACACAAATAGTCACACAAAAATGACTTTGTCAAGAGTAAAACAAACAAAAATACTATAGAAAGCATTTAGCCTCATGCTTGCATCCATGAAAAAACCAAAGGTATCCCAATATGATTTCGCCGACCTTTTTGCCTCCATTACAAAAGCCGGCGCAACAAAAGAAGCTTAAAAAGGAAAAAGGCATGCGCTCAGCCAAAATCCAAAACCGCGAGAAAAAGGCAGGATAAAAGACTACCTCAAACCAATAAAGTTTCGACCACCAAACAAAAGTCAAACAAAATCAAGATCCATCCAACCAACCAGCCAGGATTGGATGATCACTACTAAAAGAACAAAAAACCCCCAGCAATCAGCAAAGGCCGATTGATCACCAACAAAATCCCCGGCGTGACCCGGATGACTATTCAAGAAACTCAACAAAAGACGCATTCTCCAGAAGAATGCGCCTGATCTGCGCTCGAGCCGGATCAGTAAGTCGCATTACCACCCTGATGGGGGGTTCATACCCATCCGGTCCCGCACAGACTGTACCACCGATGGGGTTCATACCATCCGTCCCATACGACGTACCACCGATGGGGTTCGTACCCATCCGGTCCCGCACAACGATCTACCCCGATGGGGCTCGTACCATCCAGCCCGCACTGACGCAACTACCACGATGGAGGGTTTATACTCATCAACCGAAGGATCGGCTACGTCGGAGTAGTATCCGGAGGTTCCACCACGTGTCCATCGAAGGGATCGGCTACGTCGAAGTAGTATCCCGGAAGTGCACGAGCACGTAAATCATTCCCCGCAGAGTCTGGCGCATGAGCCACCCGAGCAAGAAGCCGCCACTACCACCGGCCCTACGCAATGGACTCGTACCAGCCGATAGGGGGTTTATACCTATCAACCAAGACACGAGAAGCGCCTAACCGGCGCATGGGCCACATGAACCGTAAGCCGCCATTACCACCCCGATGGGGGTTCATACCCATCCTGGCCCCACACAACGGACCGTACCACCCCGATGGGGGGTTCATGCCCATCCGGTCCCACACAACGGACCGTATCAGCTCGATGAGGGGTTTATACCCATCAACCGAAGGATCGGCTACGTCGGAAATAGTATCCGGAGGTTCTACCACGTGTTCACCAAAGGGGTCGGCTACGTCGAAATAGTCTCTCGGAGGCACACGACCATCTCCCCGCAGGATCATCCGCCACAAGATGGGACATCCGAAAGGCAACCGGGCAAGAGGGTCAACTCCTTTACCCCCGCCGATCATCCCGACAACGAAGGCCGCCAGCTGACTCGGACGGGTAAAGGGGGGCAGCTGTAGACCCCAAATCTTGCCCGGCTCCAAATAAAGTCGAAGACCCCCTATTTGAAGACGGCTGAAGCCTAACAAGCCACTAGGAGAGACTATTAGGCTCCCGTACCAAGATAGGAAGGTTTTTCGGGTCAAAAAATAAGTTTTCTCGCCTCGAAGGGACGAGACCGCCTTCTGGATGACCCAGACCGCCGTTTCGTCTCGCGTAGCAAGCGAGACCGCCGTCTCGTCTAACGAGACCCCGGTCTCGTTGCCTACGAAAACCCAGACGGCGGTCTCGTTCACCCAGACCCCGGTCTCGTTGCCTACGAGAACGAGACGTCGGTCTCGTTCACCCAGACCCCGGTCTCATTTTCTGTGAAGAACGAGACGGCGGTCTCGTTGCACGAGACGGCGGTCTCGACCCTGTCAGACGAGACCGGCGGTCTCGCCACCTGACAGCGCGAAAACCTATAAATAGGGGCTCTCCCCCCCTCATTTCCACACACCACAGCTGCATAGCTCTCCCTTCTCTCTAAAACTTCTCTCTAGAATCCCTCCGACGCATTTCCGGAGTTTCTGAGTGTTTTCAAAGAGTGATTTTCGGCGTTCGAGAGGTTTCCGACGTCTTGTAGAGTGAAGGGCTGCCATAAAGCACCCTCTTTTTCCAGAGAATTAATATAAAAAGCGTGCTTCGGAGGTTCAAATTCTCCCTTTCCACCTTTACCGCTTTTATCTTAAATTATGCAGTAGACAGTAGGGCCATGTAGTCATACTCTTAAATTCCGCAAAATAAAAAGGGCAAAAGCGTTTTTTTAGTTTATCAATAAAAATAAGCCGGCCTATCATAGGGAACCCGAAAGGGGCGTTGTAAAGGGACTAATACTCCCTTTGCACGTAACCAACTCCCTTACCCAACTCTGGTTCTAATGACCAAAGTTGGTTTTCGAAAACCAATGCCTATTTTTAAAACCCCTTTTCCGATGTTTATGGTAAAAATATCGGTGGTGACTCCATAGAACCCAAAATAAATAAGTCCTTGGATTAGCCCTAGCTATCTGGACAGCCCAAGGACACTTTTCGACAACCTCGCCCCTAGGTTAGCCCTGATTATCGGACAACCTAAAGGCGTTGTAACCACCAATAAAAATGCGAAAACAAGAGGGTCGAAAAACCATCGCGTCGCTCCGACCGCCTCGTTTTTGACGGCGGCGACAGATACGACTTTGTCAAAATTCTTTTTGTTTATTGGATTTATTTATGTATTTTATTTTATTTTTTATTTTTTTTTATAGCCTTTTATCTCTTCTGTCGGACTGCGTGGCTACTTAGCTTACAAAGAACCTGAAACCAGGCTAGCTAAAAGGCAGACTGTCTGAGATAAAAATATGGCTTTATGCGAAAGGGTTATTTAGCGTCCCTTATCTCTTCTGTCGGAACTGCGTGGCTACTTAGCTTACAAAGAACCTGGAACCAGGCTAGCTAAAAGGCAGACTGTCCGAGATAAGGGTGTTTATTTGGAAAAATATTTTTTTGGTTTTCCGCGAACAGACAAGTGCAACAAACATATGCCCACACAATTTGGTCATCCGCGAACAGGCGAGAATTCGTTTTTATCACGAGGTAGGGTTTTCCTGCAGAAAGGTGCATTGGCGAGGGTAGGTTCTAACTGTTCTCACCAGGCTAAGGCCCCCAAGGTGCCCCCATTATAGGGTCCCCACTCTCCAGCCGTCCAACCATGCTCAGCACTAAGGCCAGAGTCGGTCTTGTTGCCTGTAGACCCCTAATTTTGCCCGGCCTCTCAAAATAAAAGATAGAGGAACTTTGCCCGAAGATGGAGTTCATCTGGTTTCCCAAAAATTGAGGAAACCTCCCGCAACAACATGGAATTCACTTATATGCACGATAAAGACTAAAGAAGACCTCTCATAATAAGACGGAATTCAATCATCCACACAAAGGAGACTTCCTACACGAAGATAAAGCTTCAACGGACACATATCGGCATCAACCGACGTCCAAAACAGTACAAGGAAAGCTTCCCGAGTCCCGAAACGCGCGAACTCGGCGCAACAGCCGAGACAGCCGTCCCAAAGTTGGGACGGCCGTCCCAACCTGTCCCAGCCTGGCTGGGACGCACGTCCCGAAGTTGGGACGACCGTCCCAAGTCCTGGCTCAAGTGGGACGGCCGTCCCGGTCCCCGTGGAGTCCCGACTCGTGTAATTTTGCCATTTGGGACGGCCGTCCCAGTCCAGCACGGTGGTCCCGAAGTGCGCTCGCTGCGAAAACTATAAATAGGAGGCTCATTTGTCACTTTTTCACACCCTGGACACTCCGAGAGCTCGAAACACTTTCTAAAACTCAGAGCACTTGTCTATTTCTTTCTTTCTCTTGAATGATCTTTCCGATTGCCTTAAATAGGTAACAATCGGTTAAGGAATTATATTCCGGCATTCGATTCTTCTTTAAATTTTTAGTGGGGTCGATCTTGTATTGGTGAGGAGAGTCTCGTGTAGAGAGAGGGGTTGCCAAAACGCATCCTCACAGCTCGAGATTCTCAATATCAAGCTTGCTACGTGAGGTTCTTTTCAATTCTCTTCTCTTTTATTGCTTTATTTATTATTTTACTTAGCTTTATTTATGCCATGTAGAATAAAGTCATGTAGATAGCTATTTTGTCTCTTTTATTGTTTTATTTAGCTTTATTCATCATTTTATGCATGCAATATAGAATAAAATCATGTAGATAGCCATTTAATATTATAGGGTAATCACGTAATTTCGTAGTCTTTACTTAAATGAATTAATCTGTCATAGGGAACCCGAAAGGGGCGTTGTGGGGTGCTAACACCTTCCCCACACGTAACTAACTCCCTTACCTAACTCTGGTTATAATGGCCAAGTCTGGTTTTTATCAAAATCAATGCCTTTTCATCCTTTTCCAATGTTTATGGTCAAAATATTGGTGGCGACTCCATAAGACCCCCTTTTCGAAAACCTTGCTTTTTCAATGTCGAAGCAATGAACATATTTTAAAACAAATACGCGAGTCTAAACCATCTTTCGCGACCGCTCGCATAAACGTTTCGAGACGTCCCCAGGACGTCGGAAAGGGACAGCGGCGACAGATGGCGACTCCACTGGGGAAGCTAGAGAGTTGATCCCATTTAGTGACAGATAAATTCAAACTAAGTAAAGATTTGAAATTACGCCTTTACCCTTCTGTATGTTTTTTATTGTATGGCTTTAAATAACTCGCTGTATGATTATTTCGCAATTGTTTGAAATATAAATTGCACACAAAAACCCTTGCACACAACAGTCCCTCTATACCCGGGGGCAAGAGTGAATACCTATAGGGAGTGGGTGGCGGATACGATCGGTTAGTTGGCACACGGGCTACCGCCGTTGTCGGAAAACCACCAACTCAAGGTGATAACTCTCTTCTTTTGGTCTAAGGGTGTCGCCATGGAGTTCCGTGCATGACCCGAGGATCGAGAGATTGAGAGGTCCCTATAATGGGGGCACCTTGGGAACCTTTGGCCTGGTGAGAACAGTTAGAACCACCTAAACCAAGCACGTTTCGCAGGAAAACCCTACCTCGTGATTAAATAAGCGTGGCTCGCTCGTGGATGTATGAATTGTGTGCGCATACGTTTGCCGCATTTGTATTGATGCATTAGCATAGGGTAATCATACAACAGTACTAAAAATGAAAAAACCTAAAAATCATAAAAATATATAATCAAATTAAAAATACCTTTGTCATAAAATAAAAATTATTAGCAAAAGTCTTGCAATTCATATCACCTTTTCTTCATAATCATAAAAAGGGAAGAAGATAATACTCTCTTCATCAAAATCCATAAACATTCATATAGATAAGCTTTCTTTTCTAGAAAAACCCAGTATTATCATACATCATATTAGGAATGAAACATGATAATACTTAGAAAAATAAATACTTGCATACATACATTTACAAAAACCCATCCTCATATCATGCATTTTTCACTTCGTTAGATAATGGAGGGATCTCGGTAGTAGACAATTAAAGAAAGTGGAAATCCTTCCGTACCGTGTGAGAAGCTAAGGCAGCTGTGTACTTACATGCCGCCGGAGGCCTCGTGCTAATTTTGAGAAATCTTATGGAAGAATTCTTGACCTCCTAAAGATCAAGCATCAATCCAATATTTGTTAGAGCATTGGTCCATTTCTGGAATCCCAATCTACACCGCTTTGAGTTTTCGCAGCTTGACTCGGTACCAACCTTAGAGGAATACGAACTCATGGTTAGATGGCCTCGACCAGCTGGGGTTTATGTCTCGCTCAGGAGAATATACTACCGTGAGAAAGGTTGCTACTATCATACGACTACCTTCTCATCAATCTGCCCTCCAGGGGAAAGGGAATGTCCGAGGTTGGAAAATATCCGTAATAGAAGACCACTTGACCTTTTTAGCTGAAAAGAAAGATTGGTCTACATTTAACAAAACTCTAGCATTGGCAATGTTCGGAACCATATTATTCCCATTTCATGCAAATATTGTGGATCATGCTGCGATGGATGCATTCTTTGCCTGGGATGTGTATTCAAAAAGTCCTATACCTACAATCCTTGCCGATACCCCGCTCTCGTAGAATTTTGCCGACGTAAACAGGGAAAAACACTCAGATGTTGTACTCCACTGCTATATGTATGGGGTGTTACTCACTTTTACGCCTCAAGCCACATGGGTGTATTTCCTGACCCTTTAAGAAGCTTCTCAAAAATCCCTCTTCAACATCGTCAAGCCTTAGAGTGGAAAACCGAATTAGAAAACTGGAACATAGAGCATGTATCATGGGTTTGCCCCTGGTTCCGACCCGGCTATATTCTCATACGATGCGGAGACTACCTGAGTGTACCACTTCTAGGTCTTAGAGGTTGTATAGCATACTCTCCTAAAATAGCTATGAGGCAACTTATGAGAACTCAGACTACGCCAACCCAAGAAGAACTCGCAGATACTGAGTCTATGCCATTATTCCCATAACTTTGAAGAAGTATCTCGCTATCCGAAAGCATGGGAAGACCAGCCTACCTGGGGATAAAGAACTTGGAAAGGCTCGGTATCTACATCCCTTGAATATGAAGAATGGAGGAAAAATAGAGGGATACCCCTACCATCTCGATGCATTCACTAAAGCGTTAGTCACGAAGAGCTACAATTGCAGTGTCAATGCCTTAAACAAAAGGGTTGAAGTCATGGAAACTCAGCTAAGGGCCTTTGAAGAAAAAGATCAAGAATCAGCCCTTATAATAGATGGCCTAAAAAGACAATGTAAAAAGAAGGACCATGAGATAGAGCTTCTCAAGAATGATTATGCTGACTACCAAGAAGAAGCTAAACAAAAACTGAAAATTCCGAGGCTCGAACAAGATAGTCTTTTCCAGGACATGAATGATGAAATAGCACGTTTTGAGAAAGCACTTACGTAACAGTGCAAAAATGATCAAATTGATACATGATGACCTAACAAGAACTCTGGCCGTAAGCACAAAAATGGCGGAAACCGCTGAAAAATACAAGAAAAGCCTTGATGAGCTACATGATAAAGAAAGGAATGGATTAGCTCAAGCATGGTCAACTACTCCGTGAAAATGACCAAATAAGAGAGAGATCTCGACCAACAACATGCTTTGATCGTTCATCTAGAAGAAAAGATGAGAGAGGCTCATCGATATAGTGAAAATATGAGTCAAGCGATACATGAGCAAATCAAGATACTCTGAAACCATGTGAGAACAATTAAGATGAATTACGAAGAAAACCTAATTTACCTATAGGATTCTTCAAACTTTTCCGTTTTTGTCAAGCACTTGCTCCAAAGCATTGTATAGAAGGATTTACACTTTCTAATAAAAGGACTTATTTTTCTCTCCTTAAATTGTCTATTGCATTCATAAGCCGCATACATTCGTATATCCCTCCTCATTTTAATAATAAAGATAATAAAAAGAAAGGATTAACCGATGTGCTTTCCACAAATCGAAAAATGGAAAAGAAGCCTTTCATCATCAAAATCTCTACGACAAGCGATAAACCCGAAGATGATAATAAACAAGCACCGTTGGTTATTCCAATTGACAAAAGGGAGAAGGCAATAACACCTATACGTTTATTCGTGCCTCACCCTTTCCCTTATAAATCAAATAAAGTCTGTACCCTGGAGATACTCGAAGAATCGCCAATCAATCAAGACATCTCCAACATAACCTAGTATTGGGGGCATGACAAGAAGCGGAAGAATATACGCTCCCAAGGAATTACAAGATAATATTCCTAAAGATAAAATGAAAAATAAAGCCGAAGAAGAAAAGGAATCCAAGGAAGAGACAGATGAGTTACTCCAATACATTAGACAAAGCGAGTACTCCATCATCGATCAACTCAATCGCACTCCCGCAAAGATAACCTTGTTATCACTCATCATGAGTTCGGAACCGCATCGAAACGCACCGTTAAAAGTTTTGAATGAATCATTCGCTCCACATGCAATATCTCAAGACAAGTTTGAAGGAATTATTGGTAATATCACTGCCAATAATCACCTTACTTTCCCTAACGAAGAATTCCCTTTGGAAGGGTCAAATCATAATAAGCCTTTGCATATCGTCGTTAAATGCAAGGAATATCTCATTTCCAAAGTTCTTGTGGATAATGGATCATCCTTAAATGTTATGCCTAAAAATACACTAGACAAGATAACAAGTACAAGGAACCCACATGCGCCCGAGTAATACAATAGTTCGAGCCTTTGACTGGATCAAGACGCGAAGTGGTAGGAGAAATTAGTCTACCAATCCAAATCGGACCTACTATTTTCAACATAGACTTCCACGTAATGGATATCACACCAAAGATACAGCTTGTCTCCTCGTAGACCTTGGATTCATAGCGCTAAGGCAATACCTTCGACGCTCCACCAAAAAGTCAAGTTTGTGACAAATGATAAACTGGTCACAGTTCAAGCTGAAGAAGACTTTCTAATAAGCAAACCATCTATCCAACCATATGTGGATGCGACTGAAGAGGCTCTTGAAACATCTTTTCAAGCACTCGAAATTGCCAATATCGAAAGACTCCCTAGTAGCATAAAGGTGGCCCAGATGATGAAAAGATATGGATATCGCCCAGGACAAGGGCTTGGAAAGAACGCTCAAGGAATAAGAGAGCCACCAGATTTCAAAGGTAATCCGTTAAAGTATGGATTAGGGTATGACCCTGCAAAGATCAAACCATCCGAAGAACAGGGAAGTCTTACCCCTCGAAGATGATATTTCGAAAAGGAGGGATATTAGCGCAAAGGATAGCGTTATTCGTTAGGTGTCCTTCTTTCGATTCTAAGGGATGTAAACCTAATGACTATTAGAGATCACTCCTCGGGGTATGCCCGTCCCTCGAGCATCTCTAGGGCACACATTTCTCCAAAATTACAAAAAGAATGCTATTCTTACTATCTGTTTCTCTTCTTGCTAAATATGTCTATACCCCATCTTTAATAAACAAGGTTTAGATAGATGTTAATGCGTCCGAATAATTAAAGCGCCGCAAAAGTAAAGTAAAAATGATTGATTAACTAGAAACACAAATGAAATCTATATTGACAAAGTCAAGTTTCGACAATGTTGTGAAAAAATAATAATGTGCATATAAAAGAAAAGCCCGTTGAGGTCAAAGGCTGAGACAAGAAAATAAAAGGGCAAAATACCCGGCAGGAAACCCACAAAGGGGGCTGCACAAAAGTTAGGGTAAACCCGGCAGGAGACCCGAACAATAATAAAGGGTAGCCTGGGCAAAAGTTAGGGTTATCAAAAATCCGCTAGGTATTCCCTAAAAACAAATATAAACAGGGAAAACCTAGACAAAAGTTAGGACATAAGCATAACATCCTAGACTGAAAACCTGAAAGGGCGGCTTAGGGAAGTTAATCGATCGCAAAAAGGCGCCATAAACCAAGAAACAACGACGCTACATCATAAGAATGAAACGTTTATCTAAACTAGCCTAAACAACGACCAACCTTGGCCAGCCCATTCTTACGAGACCTCTATTATAAAAAAATATATCACTACTAGAAAAATGTCAAATAGTAACCGAAATCGATGATCGAAAAATTTAGTTACTATCAGTGACCGAATCAGTAACCAAATTATTATTTTTTAGTCTAGTAATCGAAATAGTAACCGAATTTTCGGTCACAAAAATCGGTTACTATTTCAGTCACTTTATTATTTGATTTATTTTTTTAATTAATCTATATTTAATTTATGTAATTATTTACTACAAAAATGGTTAATAGTGATCTGAAATTAGTGACTGATTTTTTTTTATATTTAGTAACCGATTTAGTGACTAAAATTTCAATCACTAAAAAAATAATTTTTAAACCGATAACTATTTTTCATTTATATAAATATTTTATTTAAAATATTTTAAATATAAATTTACTTAATGATTTAAAATAATTGATAACATTTTTAATAAAATTATAAATATTTAAAAAAATTGTTTACTAACTTATTAAATAATTTAGTAATATAATTATTTGATTTTATTTTTTAATTTAGCATGTGAATAAAAAAATTAAAATTGATTATTAAATTAGTCACTCGAATCGGCCATCGATTCGGTCACCGAATCGTCATCGATTGGTCACCGATTCGATCATCGAATCTAGTCACTAAATCAATAATTAAATTAATTATTAATTTAGTCTCTTTATATATATATATATATATGTATATATATATATATATATATATCCAACTATTAAATTATTCAAGATATTAATATAAATTTAAAATATCAATTCAAGTAATTAAAATAATTTTAATTTTTTATAAATACATTGAAATACATTTTTATTAACATACAAGTAATATATATATATATATATATATATATATATATATATATATCACTTTAATTTTTTTAATTAAAATTAATTTCATAAAAAAATTAATATTTGAAAATTAATTTTTTAATTAAAATTAATTTCATAAAAAAATTAATATTTGAAAATTAAAATGCAAAATATATATATATATATATATATATATATATATAAATTTATTTATTTTTAAAGATGATATATTCAATGTATGTTAAAAAAGTTCAAGCTAAACTGTTTTTATAGAAGATTTTCAAAACTCGTTGGTTTAATTAATCTGTTAAAAGATTCTTTTAATATGTTAAAAGTGCAGCTTTAATCTGTTAAAACTTCTTTTAATCCATTAATACGTTCTTGATTCTTTAATAGATTTGTTTTAACTGATACTGACAACGTTTATATCAATTAAAACACTTTACAAAAAATCTTCTAAGTTGATTTAATCGATTGTTCGCGATTCAATCGATTGAAATACTCGCAAAACTTTCTCCTAAAACTTTTCAAGTTATTTTAACTGATAAAAATAAGTTTTAATCGATTAAAACGCTTGTAGTAGAACTGTTTTAATCGATTGAAACGAGAATTAATCGATTAAAATAGTTATGATCGGTCATAAATGCATTCTGACCGATCATAATTGAAACCATATAATAGCGGTTCAAGGGTTAACCGCTATCTAAGTCATATTTTAAGAGCGGTTCCTGTGTAACCGCTATCTAAACCTAATCTCGCTTGAGCGATAATATTCTCGCTCGAGCGAAACTCCCCCTGCACAAAATTAGTACTCTCGGGTTGTATTTCGCTTGAGCGAGCCTATCTCGCTCGAGCGATAGTTGATTCTGACCGATTATATTTTCGAAATGATCGATCATATTTGATAATTTTTTCAAATATTTAATTATAATCGATTAGTTTTCTAAATTATTGATTAGAATTTATTAGTTTTTCAAATAATATATTAGAATTGATTAATTTCAAAATATATACTAAAAAAATATAATTAAAACTATAAATTAGTTAAGAATATTGACTATTGTAAAGATAAAGTAGAAACATGAGAGGAGATGAGGATGATAATATAATGATAGAACTTACAAAAATGTAGAATTGAGAAGTTTGAAACAAATAAAAATAAGAAAATAGATATTTAATTACACTTTTAATAAATTTAAGATAATACTAGTTTTAATTTTTATTTTTAAATATTTATTTTAAATATTTAAAACAGAGAAACTATAATTTTAGTTTCTAGCTACTCGAATTTAAAGAATTAAATTTATTATTTAATCTTTTAATTTGTAGAATTAAACTCAATATAATTGTTAAAAATACTTTGTAGAGGCATTTGAGAAAGCTTTTGTCAAAATACTTTGTTTTTAATTGTTAAAAACATTTGTAGAGGCATTTTGCAAAACATAATTGAGATGATATGATAGCGGTTCCACCTTAACCGCTATCTAAAGTATAATTAAGATAGCGGTTAATGGTTAACTCGCTATTAGAAGTTCACTTTTAAGAGCGGTTCCTGTGAAAACCGCTATCTAAAACGTATTTCGCTTGAGCGACAATATTCTCGCTCGAGCGAAACTCCAAGTGCACGAATTCGCACTTCGAGGGTGTATTTCGCTTGAGCGACACTTCTCTCGCTCGAGCGAAATACGATCCTGATCGATCATAACTTGAAATGACCGATCATAATTGAGAGGATATAATAGCGGTTCCCTCATAACCGCTATCTAAAGTGCTTGAGGTGTATTTCGCTTGAGCGAGACTTCTCTCGCTCAAGCGAGGTACGATTCTGATCGATTATATTTTCAAAATGACCGATCATATTTGATAATTTTTTCAAATAATTAATTATAATCGATTAGTTTTCTAAATTATTGATTAGAATTTATTAGTTTTTCAAATAATAGATTAGAATTGATTAATTTCTGAAATATATACTAAAAAATTATAATTAAAACTATAAATTAGTTAAGAATATTGACTATTGTAAAGATAAAGTAGAACATGGGAGGAGATGAGGATGATAATATAATGATAGAACTTACAAAAATGTAGAATTGAGAAGTTTGAAACAAATAAAATTAAGAAAATAGAGATTTAATTACACTTTTAATAAATTTAAGATAATACTAGTTTTGATTTTTATTTTTAAATATTTATTTTAATTATTTCAAACAGTAGAAACTATAATTTTAGTTTCTAGCTACTGAATTTAAAGAATTAAATTTATTATTATTTAATCTTTTAATTTTAGTATTAAAATTTTAAATTATATTTTTCTACTTTGAGAATGAACCATATAATTAAACTCAAAATTGACAATATTATAATACATTTTTGAACTCTTTTGGATTAATTTTTTTTTCCTAATTTTTGATAAAGTTAATTTTAATATTTAAAAGTATTTAACATTTTGAATTCCGAAAGGTTTTCTCTAATAGAAAATTTAAAAACATAATATAAAAAAAATAGTTAATATAAGTTTTCAAGTTATTTTAATCGATAAAAATAAGTTTTAATCGATTAAAACGCTGTGCAGAAATTGTTTTAATCGATTGAAACTAGATTTTAATCGATTAAAACAGTTATGATCGGTCATAATTGCATTCTGACCGATCATAATGGAAACCATATAATAGCGGTTCAACTATTAACCGCTATCTAAGTGAGCTTTTAAGAGCGGTTCCTGTGTAACCTCTATCATAATCAGTATCTCGCTTGAGCGACAACTTTCCGCTCGAGCGAAACGCCCTGCACAAAATTGGTACTCTCATGTTGTATTTCGCTTGAGCGAGTCTAGTCTCGCTCGAGCGATAATTGATTCTGATCGATTATATTTTTGAAATGATCGATCATATTTGATAATTTTTTCAAATAATTAATTATAATCGATTAGTTTTCTAAATTATTGATTAGAATTGATTAGTTTTTCAAATAATAGATTAGAATTGATTAATTTCGAAATATATACTAAAAAATTATAATTAAAACTATAAATTAGTTAAGAATATTGACTATTGTAAAGATAAAGTAGAACATGGGAGGAGATGAGGATGATATAATATAATGATAGAACTTATAAAAATGAAGAATTGAGAAGTTTAAAAAAAATTAAGAAAATAGAGATTTAATTATACTTTTAATAAATTTAAGATAATACTAGTTTTTAAACCTTTTTCTAATATTTGTTTTTAAAAATATAATATCATTTTTAATATTTTATAGATTTTATATTTATATATTTATAAAAGTAATTGGATTAAATTTATTATCCTCTCATATATTATTATACATTTAGCGTAATTTTAGTTTATTTAAAAATTAGAATACAAATATACTATACCAATATACCATTATATTATTTTCATTGTATATAAATTACAAAATTAATAATTTGTATACTATACTATACTAACATATTATTTGTATACTATACTAATAGTATAATATACTATATTATAATATTATTTGTATACAAAACTAATATCTTTATATATAAATATATAAATATGGAAAGATATAAATATATGTAAAAATATAAACATATAAATATATATAAATATGTAAAGATATAAACATATATCTTTAATATTTTGTAAATGTAAATATAATTTATATATATTTTTAAATCTTTTTCTAATATTTATTTTTAAAAATATAATATTATTTTTAAAATTTAATATTTTTTTTTCAAATATATAAATATATAAAGATATAAATGTATAAGGATATAAATAAATATATAAATATATCAATATATAAATATATCAAAATATAAAAATATAAATATATAAATATATTAATATATAAATATATAAATATATAAATATATAAATATATATAAATATATATATATATATATATATATATATATATATACAAATATATCAATATTATCCCCTCATATATTAATATACATTATTAGCATAATTTTAATTTAATTAAAAATTAGAATACAAATATACTATACTATACTAATATACAATTATTTGTAGATTTTATATATTAAAATATATAAATATATTTTTATTTATAGATTTTATATTTATATATTTATACGGATATACATTTATTTGTATATAAATATAATTTATTTGTAAGTTATTATTAAAAGATCCTAGTAGCTCGGTGGTTGGAGTTTCGACCTCCAACTCTAAGGTACCGGGTTCGAATCCCGACAATGACAATAAACCACCTAATAATAAGTTAAACTTCTAAAAAATATAATAAAATTAAGAGATAGGGGAAATAAATATAAATAAAAACTTAAATAAGCAAAATATAATATAATTAAGAGATAGGGAAAATAAATAATAGATATAATAAAAGTGTAAATAAATAAAAAGAATTAAATTTTAGTGACCGATTCGAGTGACCGATTTGGTTATATATAATCGGTCACTCGAATCGATCATCGATTCGGTCAGCGATTCGGTCACTAAATCGGTCACTAAATCGGTCACTAATTTGGTCACTAAATCGGTCACTCGAATCGGTCACTGAATCGGTCACTGAATCGGTCACTAAAATCAGTGACCAAGGAAATAGTGACCGATTCCAGTTGGTCACTATTTCGGTCACTATTTTAATTAGTAACCGATTTTGCAGATTTAGTGACCGAATTTTCGGTCACTATTTGATGTTTTTCTTGTAGTGTATCCCTCTAAAACACAAGCCCTTGTTGTGAATCCTTTTCTTTCTTTTCTCTTGACCATTTCATCATAAAGCATTCAAGTAATAAGGAGAATGTGGAAATATAGTGATCAATAGGAAGGTTGAAATTTCTAAGGAAAGGAAGAAGGGCATTGATATGGCAGTTACCCTATGAACAACAAATTGCTCTTCGGCAATAGCAAGAAAAATCCAAGACAAGCAAATTATGTACAGACCAAGCTTGTTAATCGAAGAAACATAATGACGAAAGGAACAAGCACCAAGATTACGTCCAAAAACAAAGCACATCAGTTAAAACTTTCGAAATATTAACTGAAATAGATCATAGGATGCATATCATGAAGCATTACATGCATTAAAGCATAAATGAAGGGAATCCTATCTTCAATCTTATCAAAAAACATGAAAATTAAGTCAAAAAAATCAAAAATCCCCTCCAGCAGCTCGAGACGGCCGTCCCAAAGTCGAGACGGCCGTCCCAAGTGTACAGATTCGATTGGGACGCGCGTCCCAGGTGGGACGGCCGTCCCACTTCCCCGCTAATGGCCCCTGTGTATTTTTTTCGATCGAGACGGCCGTCCCAACCCAGACGGCCGTCCCAATGGTCCTGGCGCGCTCTATAAATGCTAGGCGCGGATTTGAGCTTCTGCATCCCATTCCAGGCTTTCTATCTTGCTTCTTCTTCATTCCTACACATTCCTAGCATTCTTAAGTGAATACTACCTACAATGGAGCACGGAGAATCTTCATCTAGGAGAAAACGCTCTAGAAACCCCGCTAGAGGAACTACTACAGTCGGTACTCAACTAGCGGAATCACACCAACTACGTCTAGTAAATATCCGAGCAATTCTCCCGGTACCCCACACTCGCAATTGGACTTCGAAATCCTAGCTACATTCGGCTGGGATCAAGATGTCGAAGATACATCCACAACATAGGATGGGACTTTCGCTCCGCGAGCTACCTACTCGGATCCATCGCATTGCCACGATGGAATTTCTTGCTTCGTCAACATGGTGGAAATGCCATCTTCCATTCCCGGGGTGCCACCAACTCAAGCTCGTCTCCTACTGGATGGATGGAGCCTACCGGACCACCGCTCCGGATGACTTTAATGTCATTATGGGTTTCTGCCAGACGAGCGGATACAAGAACTCCGCAGTACCGGTCCGCGTATTTGGAGAAGCCCGCTGCTCTCACCACCGCTACCATGTGGAAGGAGATCACTCGGAGCCGTCATTCCGCCATCAAATCCGAAGGGTGCAGCTTTTTCTCCTCCACTCCGCGTATGTCATAAATTGTTAGCGGGGACCATACACAGCGGAAGGAGAGCCAAGGAAAGGTAACTCGGCCGACCTTTTCATCGTTTATCGTATGCACCAGGGGCATAGGTGCAACCCAGGGTATGCCTTTCTCAAAGCCGTCAAGGATTGCGGCACTCGTGGTCCAGCGAGAGCGATCATAATAGCTCCCTTTCTCACCCCTCTAGCCGAGTATTGGGGATGTAGCGACGGAGAAGACATCCCAGCTAGTCTTCGACCGGAGCCGATCAACGGCGGAGTGTCGGCTCATATGAACATCCTCGACGAGCAAGGTACAAGGTTTATCTTAAACCCAATCCTCTCTATCTCGATGGACATGCGGGATTTCGACACACCACAGGATATCCCCACCACTTCAGAATCCCAGCAGCAGTCCTACGACCCTGACTATGCCGGCTTATACAGACGCCTGGATGATGAGCATGCCTACATGGAAGGGCAATTCCAGTTCATGCGACAGCAGTTCGGTCAGCTGACCATGAGGCAAGACGAGATGGACCGCCAAATAGAAAATATGGTCCGGACCCGGGCGAGGTTCCAACGCCGCTTGCTCCGTCGCTTCCCTTCGCCAGCACCATCCGCTCACTCCGAGTCCCGAGGCGGACGATTAGGAGGTTTTATGATGCTTTCTAGTAGTTCAAAAATGGTTGAATGTATTATCCAAAAAATATATATATAATAAATAAAAGTTGTTATTTCCATTTGCATCTTGAAAAGCCTACGTGTAAAATAAAAGGGCATACGTAATATAGCAAAAAGCCAGATTTCAAATAACTCGCGTTGATCGCGAAGGAAAAAGGCGAAATCAAAACTATCTCAGCAGAATAAAGAAGCTTCAGAAAAAATAGCACCAATAAAAGAAGGAAGCCATCAAAACAAAAAAATGGCCAACGGAAAAGCTTGATCATCCCCAAGCGGATCCTTGCCTACTCCAGAAGCAAGACAAAAAGATTACCTCGCGACTCAGCTTCATCACTACATGAGTCATCAAGCACACTCATGCAAGAGTCTCCATTTCATTTCCCAAAAGAGAATAAGGACTACACAAGAGTCCATCGAAGAAAGCACAGAATTAAATCACCCAAATCATTGGGGGGGCAACAAAAAGAAAGAAGAGAAAAGCCTTTCATCCTCCAACAAAGGCCATGACATGAAAAAGCCGAAAGAAAATCCCCAAGAAGAGCACATCAAGAAAAATCTACAAAAGCAGAAAAGAAGAAATTTCCATCCCCAGGAGGCCAATAAAATTCCCCAGGGATCATTACAAAGAGAAGAGAAAATATATATCTTTCCATCTAACGTGCATAAAAGGCGCACATACAAACCCATTCCCCAGCGAAATAAAAGCATAAGACAAAAGTCGGTTCAAGCAATAAGGAGTCAAAAACTCCATTTTCCCTCTAAGGGGGCAATTCAAAAGAGATCTCGATCGGAGCAATCAAATTCTCAAAAGAAAAATTTCACCTAGGTGAGCTTACAACGGAACTACTGTTTGCTCAAAATAAGCAAAGAGCTAATATCCCAGAGAAATGGGAAATCAACCTATGCCAGAGGTAATGCAAGCCCAAAAGCATAAAAGTCTTCACCATTGCTGAAGCAATTGCCTAATCAAGAGGCACAATCAAAATCCCCAATAAATTCCTGCCTAAAAGGCAACCAACGAAGAATCCCCGGTAAAACCGGATGACTAAAATAGAAAAGTCAAAAAGAAAGAAAATCAATCATTCCTCATGGAATAGGCGCATGATCAGAGACAATAAGTCGCCAGAAACCGGATGAGGGTTCGTACTCATCAATCAAAAATTTCATACCAGGTGGGGGTACATACTCACCTAAGCCTTGCAGAACGGGGCTTACCAAAAACTTCATACCGGGTGGGGGTACGTACTCACCTAAGCCTTGCAGAACGGGGCTTACCAAAAACTTCATATCGGGTGGGGGTACGTACTCACCTAAGCCTTGCAGAACGGGGCTTACCAAAAACTTCATACCGGGTGGGGGTACATACTCACCTAAGCCTTGCAGAACGGGGCTTACCAAAAACATCATACCGGGTGGGGGTACGTACTCACCTAAGCCTTGCAGAACGGGGCTTACCAAAAACTTCATACCGGGTGGGGGTACATACTCACCTAAGCCTTGCAGAACGGGGCTTACCAAAAACTTCATACCGGGTGGGGGTACATACTCACCTAAGCCTTGCAGAACGGGGCTTACCAAAAACTTCATACCGGGTGGGGGTACGTACTCACCTAAGCCTTGCAGAACGGGGCTTACCAAAAACTTCATACCGGGTGGGGGTACGTACTCACCTAAGCCTTGCAGAACGAGGCTTATCAAAAAAAAAAAAAAAAAAAAAAAAAAAAAAACTTGCAGAACGGGGTTTATACCGGATGAGGGTAGGTACTCATCAAAATTTAGTAAAAATGCATCAGGTGGAGTAAAAAATACTCACCGAGAAGCATTGCAAAAAACGGGTGCAAAGACTTTACTTCTATTAGAGGATAGTTCGGTGGTGAGCACCTCGGAAGTAAGTACCCACAAGAGTTCTGCAAAATGCAAACTCATACCAGGTGAGGGTAGGTACTCACCAAAACCTTGAAAAACAAGGTTCATACCTAGTGGGGGTAAATACCCACAAAAGTCTAGTCAAGTACAGACTTATACCAGGTGAAGGTAAGTACTCACCAGAGTCTTAGAAAAAGAAAGCTCAAACCAGATAGGGGTTAGTACCTATCAAGATATTTATCATCCGGAGGATCATCAAGGAACAATATCCGAAGGATAGCCGGGCAAAAGGGCCAACTCCTTCCCCTACCAACTAATTATGTCGGCATATTAAAACCAACAAATTAGTTAGGCAGGTGAAGGGGGGGCAGCTGTAGACCCCTAATTTTGCCCGGCCTCTCAAAATAAAAGATAGAGGAACTTCGCCCGAAGATGGAGTTCATCTGGTTTCCCAAAAATTGAGGAAACCTCCCGCAACAACATGGAATTCACTTATATGCACGATAAAGACTAAAGAAGACCTCTCATAATAAGACGGAATTCAATCATCCACACAAAGGAGACTTCCTACACGAAGATAAAGCTTCAACGGACACATATCGGCATCAACTGACGTCCAAAACAGACAAGGAAAGCTTCCCGGAGTCCCGAAACGCGCGAAACTGGCCAGAACAGTCGAGACGGCCGTCCCAAAGTTGGGACGACCGTCCCAACCTGTCCCAGCCAGTTGGGACGCACGTCCCGAAGTTGGGACGGCCGTCCCAAGTCCCAGTTCAAGTGGGACGGCCGTCCCGGGTCCCCGGGGGTCCCGGCTGTGTAATTTTGCCATTTGGGACGGCCGTCCGGTCCCGAGCCGTCGGACGGGACGGCCGTCCGGTCCGACGGTGGTCCCGAAGTGCGCCTGCTGCGAAAACTATAAATAGGAGGCTCATTTGTCACTTTTTCACACCCTGAGACACTCCGGAGAGCTCCGAAACACTTTCTAAAACTCAGAGCACTTGTCTATTTCTTTCTTTCTCTTGAATGATCTTTCCGATTGCCTTAAATAGGTAACAATCGGTTAAGGAATTATATTCCGGCATTCGATTCTTCTTTAAATTTTTAGTGGGGTCGATCTTGTATTGGTGAGGAGAGTCTGTGTAGAGAGAGGGGTTGCCAAAACGCATCCTCACAGTTCGAGATTCTCAATATCAAGCTTGCTACGGAGGTTCTTTTCAATTCTCTTCTCTTTTATTGCTTTATTTATTATTTTACTTAGCTTTATTTATGCCATGTAGAATAAAGTCATGTAGATAGCTATTTTGTCTCTTTTATTGTTTTATTTAGCTTTATTCATCATTTTATGCATGCAATATAGAATAAAATCATGTAGATAGCCATTTAATATTATAGGGTAATCACGTAATTTCTCGTAGTCTTTACTTAAATGAATTAATCTGTCATAGGGAACCCGAAAGGGGCGTTGTGGGGTGCTAACACCTTCCCCACACGTAACTAACTCCCTTACCTAACTCTGGTTATAATGGCCAAGTCTGGTTTTTATCAAAATCAATGCCTTTTCATCCTTTTCCAATGTTTATGGTCAAAATATTGGTGGCGACTCCATAAGAACCCCTTTTCGAAAACCTTGCTTTTTCAATGTCGAAGCAATGAACATATTTTAAAACAAATACGCGAGTCTAAACCATCTTTCGCGACCGCTCGCATAAACGTTTCGAGACGTCCCCAGGACGTCGGAAAGGGACGGCGGCGACATTGCCAAAAGAGGAAGGTTATCACCTTGAGTGGTGGTTTCCGATCACACTGGTGGGCACAAGGCCCTAACTGCAGCGAACCGTACCTGCCACCCACTCCCTATGGTTTTCTCACTTGCCCCCGGGTATAGAGGGAACTGTAGTGTGCAAGGGTTTGTGTGCAATTTATATTTCAATCAATTGCGTAAGTATAAACAAGCAACAGTTATTTGAAAGCCAAATAATAAAGCATGTTATGATACAAGGCAGGGTAAAAGCGCTATTTTCTTGGTTTAATTATTCTTAAGCCGGCCCATCACTAAATGGGATCAACTCTCTAGGCTTCCCCAGTGAAGTCGCCATCTGTCGCCGCCTCCCAAAAAAAAGGGGCGCGGTCGGAGCGACGCGATGGTTTTTCGACCCTCTTTGATTTTCGCGTTTTTATTGGTGGTTACAACGTCCTTAGGTTGTCCGATAACCGGGCTAACCTAGAGACGAGGTTTTCGAAAAGTGTTCTTGGATTGTCCGATGACCGGGCTAACCCAAGAACTAGTTTTGAAGGGTTCGTGGAGTCGCCACCGATATTTTTACCATAAACATCGGAAAAGGGTTTAAGAAAGGCGTTGGTTTTCGAAAACCAACTTTGGTCATTAGAACCAGAGTTGGGTAAGGGAGTTAGTTACGTGTAAAGGAAGTATTAGTTCCTTTACGACGCCCCTTTCGGGTTCCCTATGATAGGCTGGCTAGCTTGAATGAATAATTACACTGGAAAATAGCGTTTTTACCCTTTTATTATGCGGTATTTAAATATATGACTACATGGCCCTAGCTTCTATTGCGTAATTTAAATAGCAGTAATAAAAAAATAGAGAGTGAGGATATGCACCTCCAAAGCAAGCTTTTATATAAAAGAGAGGGTGCGTTTTGGCAACCCTTCACTCTACAACTCTCAGAAACTCCGGAAATGCCTCGGAGGGATTCTTAAGAAGATTTAGAACGCTCTTTTTATGCCTAAAGACACTCAGAAACTCCGGAAATGCCTCGGAGGGATTCTTAGAGAGAGAAAGTCTAGAGAGAAGGGAGAGCTCTTGCTGCTGGGTGTGTAAAAAGGGAGAAATGACGCCCCTATTTATAGTTTTTTCGCGCCTGACAGGTCGAGACCGCCGTCTCCTCTGACAGGGTCGAGACCGCCGTCTCCTCTGACAGGGTCGAGACCGCCGTCTGGAAAGTCCAGACCGCCGTCTCGTCCATGGCAGTGGGTCGAGACCGCCGTCTGGGAAATCCAGACCGCCGTCTCGACAAGGCAGGAATCGAGACCGCCGTCTGGAAAATCCAGACCGTCGTCTCGACTTTTGCAGGTAACGAGACCACCGTCTGGAATTTCGAGACGGCGGTCTCGTCCTGGCATTGAGACGAGACGGCAGTCTGGGAAATCCAGACGACGGTCTCGTCTCTTCAGGGCGAGAAACTTTATTTTTGGGCCAAAAAACCTTTCTATCCTGGTACGGGAGCCTAATAGTCTCTCCTAATGGCTTGTTAGGCTTCGGCCGTCTTCAAATAGGAAGCTTTCTGACTTTATTCTGAGGCCGGGCAAGATTTGGGGTCTACAGGGTCGTACCCTAAACCATACTTTAGAGGATTATCTTTGAAATCTGGTGACTCTTTTATTCCTTGAGCATTCTTTCCGAGCCCCTGTCCTGGGTGATATCCATATCTTTTCATCATATGGGCCACCTTTGTATTACCAGGGAGTCTTTCTATGTTGGCAATTTCGAGCGCTTGAAAAGATGTTTCAAGAGCCTCCTCAGCCGCATCCACATATGGCTGGACAGATGGTTTGCTAATCAGAAAGTCTTCTTCAGCTTGAACTGTGATGAGTTTATCATTTGTCACAAACTTGACTTTCTGGTGGAGCGTTGAAGGTATTGCCTTAGCGCTATGAATCCAAGGTCTACCAAGGAGACAACTGTATGCTGGCGTGATATCCATCACGTGGAATTCTATGTTAAAAATAGTAGGACCAATTTGGATTGGTAGACTAATCTCTTCTACTACTTTACGTCTTGATCCATCAAAGGCTCGAACAACTATATTACTCAGGCACATGTGAGTTCCTTGTACTGTTATCTTGTCGAGTGTACTTTTAGGCATAACATTTAAGGATGACCCATTATCCACAAGAACTTTGGAAATGAGATATTCCTTCCATTTGACAGAAATATGCAAGGGCTTATTATGATTGGACCCTTCAATAGGGAGTTCTTCATTAGTGAAGGTAAGATGATTATTGGCTGTAATATTACCAATAATCCCTTCAAACTTGTCTTGGGATATTGCATGCGGAACGAATGATTCATTCAAAACCTTTAACAGTGCGTTTCGGTGTGGTTCCGAACTCATTATAAGTGATAACAAGATTATCTTTGCAGGAGTGCGATTGAGTTGATCTATGATGGAGTACTCGCTTTGTCTTATGTACTGGAGTAACTCATCTGTTTCCTCCTTGGATTCCTTATCTTCTTCGGCTTTATTTTTCATTTTATCTTTAGGAATATTATCTTGTAATTCCTTGGGAGAGTATATTCTTCCGCTTCTTGTCATGCCCCCAATACCGGCTATGTTGGAGATATCTTGATTTGCTAACGATTCTTCTGAGTATCTCCAAGGTACAGCTTTATTTGATGAATAAGGGAAAGGATGCGGCACAAATAAATGTAAAGGCGTTATTGCTTCTTCCCTTTTAGTGTTTGGAATGATTAACGGTGCTTTTTTGTTATTATCTTCGGGTTTATCGACCGTCGTAGAGATTTTTATGACGAAAGGCTTCTTTTCCATTTTTCTGATTTGTGGAAAGCACATCAGTTAATCCTTTCTTTTTATTATTTTTATTATTAAACGAGGAGGGATATGTGAATGTATGCAACTTATGAATGCAATAGACAATTTAAGGAGAAAAAAAATCCTTTTATTAGAAAGTGTGTATCCTTCTATACAATGCTTTGAAGCAAGTGCTGACAAAAGTGAAAAAGCTTGAAGAATCCTATAGGTAAATCGGGCTTTCTTCGTAATTCGTCTTCAACTGTTATCACGTGATTTACGAGCGTCTTGATTTGCTCGGATACCGCCCGGCTCATATCTTCACTATATCGACGAGCCTCTTTTATCTTCTCTTCCTGATGAACGATCAAGGCATGCTGCTGATCAGACCTCTTTATTATTCGGTCTTTTTCAAGAAGTAATTGACCATACTGAGCTAATCCATTTTTTTCTTTCTCATGTAGCTCCTCTAGGTCTACTCGGTATTTTTCAGCGGTTTCCCACCACTTCTGTGCTTCTGACCGAGTATTTGCTAGGTCATCCTGTATTAACTTGATCGTTCTTGCCTGTTCTACAAGCGTGCTCTCAAGATGTGCTATTTCGTCATTCATGTCCCGGAACAGACTATCTTGCTCAAGTCTCGGAATCTTCAATGCTTGTTTAGTCTCTTCCTGATAATCAGCACAATCATTCTTAAGGTGCTCTATTTCATGGTCCTTCTTTTTACATTGCCTTTTTAGACCATCTATTATAAGGGTTGATTCTTGCTCTTTTTCTTCGAAGGCCCTTAGCTGAGCTTCCATGACTTCAACCCTTTTATTTAAGGCATTGACCTGCAATTGTAGCTCTTCATTTGCTAATGTCATAGTGGTTGTAGCAGATGGTTGGGGTATCCCTCTACTTTTCCTCCATTCTTCATATTCATGGGATGTAGATACCTGAACCTTTCCGAGTTCTTTATCTCCCATATAGACTGGTCTGTCCCATGCTTTCCGGACAGCAGATACTTCTTCAAAGCTATGGGAATAATGGCATAGACTCAGCCTTCCGAGCTCTTCCTGAGTTGGCGCGGTCTGGGTTCTCATAAGTTGTGTCATAGCCATCTTAGGAGAATAGGCTATACAACCTCTGAGGCCTAGTAATGGTATGCTCAGGTAATCTCCGCATCGTACAAGAATATAACCGGGTCAGAACCAAGGGCAAACCCATGATACATGCTCTATGTTCCAGTTTTCTAACTTAGTTTTCCACTCTAATGCTTGACGATGTTGAAGAGGTATTTTTGAAAAACTCCTTAGAGGATCAGGAAATACGCCCATGTGGCTTGAAGCGTAAAAATGAGTGACGCCCCATACGTATAGCAATGAAGTGCAGCATCTAAGTGTTTTCCCCTATTTCTATCGGCAGAAGTCTACGGAAAGTAGGGTGTCAGCGAGGATTGCAGGTATAGGACTCTTTGAGTACACATCCCAGGCAAAAAATGCATCTATTGCAGCATGATCCACAATGTTCACATGAAATGGGAATAATATGATTCCAAACATTGCCAATGCTAGAGTTTTGTTGAATGTAGACCAATCTTTCTTTTCAGCCAGAGAAACTAAGTGGTCTTCTATTACAGCCATTTTCCAACCTCTGATATTCCCTTTTTCCCTCTAGGGTGGATTGATGAGGAGGCAGTCGTATGATAGTAGCAACCTTACTCACGGCTACGTATACTCCCGAGCAAACATAGACCCCAATTGACTGAGGCCATATGACCATGAGTTCATATTCTTCTAAGGTTGGTACCAAGTCAAACTGCGAGAACTCAAAGTAGTGTAGATTGGGACTCCAGAAGTGGACCAATGCTCTAACAAATATCGGATCAATACTGATCTTCAAGAGGTCAAGAATTCTTCCATAAGATTTCTCAAAACTAGCACAGACCTCTGGCGGCATATATGTACACAACTGCTTTAACTTCTCTACACGGCATAGAAGGATCTCCACTTTCTTTAATTGTCTATTACCGGATCCCTCCATTATCTAGCAAAAGTGAAAATGCATGATATGAGGATGAATTTTTTGTAAATGCATGTATGCAAGTGTTTATTTTTCTAAGTATTATCATGTTTTATTCCTAATATGATGCATGATAGTACTGGGTTTTTCTTGAAAGGAAAGCTTATCTATATGAATGTTTATGGATTTTAATGAAGAGAGTCCTATTTTCTTCTCTTTTTATTTTTATGAGCAACGAATGGTATGAATTATAGGACTTTTGTTAAAAAACTTTTATTTTTGTAACAGAGATATTCTCATGGCTTTGATTTGTTTTTATATTTTTTATGACCCTTTATCTCTTCTGTCGGCCAACGTGGCTACTAAGCTTACAAAGAACCTGAAACCAGGCTAGCTTAACTGAAGACTGTCCGAGATAAAGGTCTTTTATCTTATCACTTTTTGTGATTTTTAGGGTTTTTCATTTTTTTTGTTTGTTGTATGATTACCCTATGCTAATGCATCAATACAAATGCAGCAAGCGTATGCACACACAATTCATACATCCACAAGCAGAGCCACGCTTATTTAATCACGAGGTAGGGTTTTCCTGCAGAAACGTGCTTGGTTTAGGTGGTTCTAACTGTTCTCACCAAGGCCAAAGGTCCCCAAGGTGCCCCCATTATAGGGACCTCTCAATCTCTCAGTCCTCGGGTCATGCACGGAACTCCGTGTCGACATCCTTAGACCAAAAGAAGAGAGTTATCACCTTGAGTTGGTGGTTTCCGACAATGGTTGTAGCCCCGTGTGCCAACAAGCCGGTCGTATCTGCCACCCACTCCCTATAGGTATTCACTCTTGCCCCCGGGTATAGAGGGACTGTTGTGTGCAATTTATATTTCAAGCAATTTGCAGAAGTAATCATACAACAGTTATTAAAGCCATACAATAAAAATACAGAAAAGGGTAAAGGCGTAATTTCAAATCTTTACTTAGTTAGAATTTGTCCGTCACTGAATGGGATCAACTCTCTAGCTTCCCCAGCGAAGTCGCCATCTGTCGCCGCCGTCCGTTCCAACGTCCTGGGACATCTCGAACGTTAATGAGAGCGGTCGCGAAAAGATGGTTGAGACTCGCGTTTTTTGTTAAAAATATGTTCATTGCTTCCGAGGCGCTCAACGCTGAACTATCCTCTAATAGAAGAAAATTTTTCGAAAAGGGTTCTTTTGGAGTCGCCACCAATGTTTTGACCATAAACATTGGAAAAGGAGAAAAAGGCATTGATTTTAATAAAAACCAAACTTGACCATTATAACCAGAGTCGGGTAAGGGAGTTAGTTACGTGTGGGGAAGGTATTAGTACCCCACAACGCCCCTTTCGGGTTCCCTATGACGGATTAATTCATTTAAGTAAAGATTACAAGAAATTACGCTATTACCCTATTTTATTCGTATAGTATTTAAATATGGCTATCTACATGGTTTTATCTACATTGCATACAGAAAGCAGTAAATAAAGCAATAAAAGGGAAGAGAATTGAGAAGAACCTCCGAAGCAAGCTTTATATTATAAGTCTTTTATACAGAGGACGCTTTACGACAATCCTTCACTCTACAACGACTCTTCTCTCGAATAAACTCGACTCAACTAAAATTTTCTAGAAGAATCGAATGCCGGAATACAAATTCCTTAACTGATTGTTACCTATTAAAGGCAATCAGAGAGATCATTCGAAGGAGGGAGAGAAGAAGAGAAGTCTTGGAGTTGTCTGGGGTCTGGAGAATGACAAATGAGGCTCCTATTTATAGATTTCACTGCCTGGAAATCTGGGACGACCGTCTGGGTTGGGACGGCCGTCCTAACTGCAAAATTTGCACTGGGCCAAGCTGGGGGAAGAGTGGGATGGGCAGTTTGGGTTGGGACGGCCGTCCCACTTGAATTTTGGGGTTTGGGACGTGCGTCCCAAAGGTGAGACGTGCGTCTCACTTGTCTTTTGACGTTTGGGACGGTTGTCCCAACCTGTCTTGGCCTGTTTTCGCGTTCTGGGACCCCCGGGAAGCTTTCCTTTCCTTTTTCGGACGTAGATTGACGCTGATAGATGTCCGTTGAAGCTTTATCTTCATATAGGTAGTCTTCTTGGCCTTTATTAAGATTCCGGGTGAGCTTTATCTTCGTGTAGGAAGTCTCCTATTTTATTGTGTGGATGGGTGTGTAGACCCCAAATCTTGCCCGGCCTCCAAATAAAGACCAGAAGATCTCCTATTTTGAAGATGGACAAGCCTAACAAGCCATTAGGAGAGACTATTAGGCCCCATACTAGAATAGGAGGGAATTTCTGTACCAAAAAATAAGTTTTCTCGCTTCGAAGGGACGAGACCGCCTTCTGGACGACCCAGACCGCCGTTTCGCCTCGCGTAGCAAGCGAGACCGCCGTCTCGCCTAACGAGACGGCAGTCTCGTTTCCTACGAAGAACAAGACGGCGTTCTCGTTCATCCATACGGCGGTCTCGCCATTTCGACAGGTCGAGACGGCGTTCTCGTTCATCCATACGGCGGTCTCGCCATTTCGACAGGTCGAGACGGCGGTCTCGACCCTGTCAGACGAGACCGGCGGTCTCTCCATCTGACAGCGCGAAAACCTATAAATAGGGGCTCTCCCCCCCCTCATTTCCACACACCACAGCTGCATAGCTCTCCCTTCTCTCTAAAAACTTCTCTCTAGAATCCCTCCGACGCATTTCCGGAGTTTCTGAGTGCTTTCAAGAGTGATTTTCGGCGTTCGAGAGGTTTTCCGACGTCTTGTAGAGCGAAGGGCTGCCATAAAGCACCCTATTTTTTCCAGAGAATTAATATAAAAAGCGTGCTTCGGAGGTTCAAATTCTCTCCTTCCACTTTTACCGCTTTTATCTTAAATTATGCAATAGATAGTAGGGCCATGTAGTCATACTTTTTAAATTCCGCAGAATAAAAAAGGGCAAAAGTGTGTTTTTCTAGTTTATCAATAAAAATAAGCCGGCCTATCATAGGGAACCCGAAAGGGGCGTCGTAAAGGGACTAATACTCCCTTTGCACGTAACCAACTCCCTTACCCAACTCTGGTTCTAATGACCAAAGTTGGTTTTCGAAAACCAACGCCTTTTTAAACCCCTTTTCCGATGTTTATGGTAAAAATATCGGTGGCGACTCCATAGAACCCAAAATAAATAAGTCCTTGGGTTAGCCCGGTTGTCGGACAACTCAAGGACACTTTTTCGAAAACCTCGTCTCTAGGTTAGCCCGGTCATCGGACAACCTAAGGACGTTGTAACCACCAATAAAAAACGCGAAAACAAGAGAGTCGAAAGACCATCGCGTCGCTCCGACCGCCTCGTTTTGACGGCGGCGACGGATGACGACTCCATCGGGGAAGCCTAGAGAGTTAATCCCATTTAGTGATGGGCCGGCTTAAACAATAAATAAACCAAGAAAATAACACTTTTGCCCTTAACTTGTATTTATAACATGTTTTATTGTTTGGCTTTCAATAAACTGTTGTTTGTTTATACTTACGCAAGTGATTGAGATATAAACTGCACACAAATCCCTTGCACACAACAGTTCCTCCTATACCCGGGGGCAAGTGAGATAACCATAGGGAGTGGGTGGCAGGTACGGTTCGCTGCAGTTAGGGCCTTGTGCCCACCAGTGTGATCGGAAACCACCACTTGTCGCCGCCGTCAAAACGAGGCGGTCGGAGCGACGCGATGGTTTTATCAACCCTCTTGTTTTCGCGTTTTTTATTGGTGGGTACAACGTCTTCAGGTTGTCCGATAACCGGGCTAACCTAGAGACGAGGTTTTCGAAAGGTGTCCTTGAGTTGTCCGACAACCGGGCTAACCCAAGGATTTATTTATTTTGGGTTCTATGGAGTCGCCACCGATATTTTTACCATAAACATCGGAAAAGGGGTTTAAAAAGGCGTTGGTTTTCGAAAACCAACTTTGGTCATTAGAACCAGAGTTGGGTAAGGGAGTTGGTTACGTGCAAAAGGAGTATTAGTCCCTTTGCGACGCCCCTTTCGGGTTCCCTATGATAGGCCGGCTTATTTTTATTGATAAACTAGAAAAACGCACTTTTGCCCTTTTTATTCTGCGGAATTTAAAAGTGTGACTACATGGCCCTACTGTCTACTGCATAATTTAAGATAAAAACGGTAAAGGTGGAAAGAGAGAATTTGAACCTCCGAAGCACGCTTTTTATATTAATTCTTTGGAAAAATAGGGTGCTTTATGGCAGCCCTTCGCTCTACAAGACGTCGGAAACCTCTCGAACGCCGAAAATCACTCTTGAAAACACTCGAAACTCCGAAATGCGTCGGAGGGATTCTAGAGAGAAGTTTTAGAGAGAAGGGAGAGCTATGCAGCTGTGGTGTGTGGAAATGAGGGGGGAGAGCCCCTATTTATAGGTTTCCGTGCTTGTCAGTGGCGAGACCGCCGGTCTCGCTCGACGAAACGAGACCGCCGTCTCGCACAACGAGACCGCCGTCTCGTTTGACGAAGCAACGAGACCGCCGTCTCGTACAACGAGACCGCCGTCTCGTTTAACATGAGCAACGAGACACCGGTCTGGGTGAACGAGAACCCGGTCTCGTTTTCGTCGTCAACGAGACCCCGGTCTGGGTGAACGAGACCCCGGTCTCGTTTTCGTTGGCAACGAGACCCCGGTCTGGGTGAACGAGACCCCGGTCTCGTTGGAGCATCTTTCGCTCAAGCGAGTACATGTGAGTACATCGGTCGCTTGAGCGAGATTCGACCCGGAAGTCCCCTTTGGTGGCAAGCATCCGTCGCTCAAGCGAGTACACCGGCCGCTTGAGCGAGATTCGACTCGGAAGTCCCCTTTGATTGCGGCACCTGTCGCTCAAGCGGCGGACGTACTCGCTTGAGCGAGACTTGACCCGGAGTCCCCTTCCACGCGAGAAACTTTATTTTGGGCCAAAAAACCTTCCTATCTTGGTACGGGAGCCTAATAGTCTCTCCTAGTGGCTTGTTAGGCTTCGGGCGTCCTCGAATAGGGGATCTTCTCGACTTTATTTGGAGCCCGGCAAGATTTGGGGTCTACAGCTGCCCCCCTTTTCCCATCCGAGTCGATCGCCGGCCTTCGTTGTCGGGATGATCGACCGGGGGTAAAGGAGTTGACCCTCTTGCCCGGTTGCCTTTCGGATGTCCCATCTTGTGGCGGATGATCCTCCGGGGAGATGTGGTGGTCGTGTGCCTCCGAGATACTACTTCGACGTAGCCGATCCCTTTGGTGAACACGTGGTAGAACCTCCGGATACTACTTCCGACGTAGCCGATCCTTTGGTTGATGGGTATAAACCCCCCATCAGCCGGTACGGTCCGTTGTGTGGGACCGGATGGGTATGAACCCCCCATCGTGGTGGTACGGTCCGTTGTGTGGGGCCGGATGGGTATGAACCCCCCATCGTGGTGGTAATGGCGGCTTACAGCTCATGTGGCCCATGCGCCGGCAAGGCGCTTCTCGTGTGTTGGTTGATAGGTATAAACCCCCTATTCGGTCGGCGCAGTCCACCGCGTAGGACCGGTGGTGATGGCGGCTCATCGCTCGGGTCGCTCATGCGCCGACTCTCGGGAATGATTTTTGTGCTCGTGCACTTCCGGGATACTACTTCGACGTAGCCGATCCTTTCGATGGACACGTGGTGGAACCTCCGGATACTACTCCCGACGTAGCCGATCCTTCGGCTGATGAGTATAAACCCCCCATCGAGCCGGTAGTTGCAGTCCGTTGTGCGGGACCGGATGGGTACGGACCCCCATCGTGGTGGTACGGTCCGTTGTGCGGGACCGGATGGGTATGAACCCCCATCGTGGTGGTACGGTCCGTTGTGCGGGACCGGATGGGTATGAACCCCCCATCGTGGTGGTAATGCGACTTACTGATCTGGCTCGGGCGCAGATCAAGCGCATCTCTCTGGAGAGTGCTGCTTGTGTTGATTTGACTGCTTTTCGACTCTCTTGAATAGTCATCCGGGCCATGCCAGGGATTTTGTTGGTGATCAATCGGCCTTTGCTGATTGCCGGGGGTCCTTTGTTTTTGTTCTTTTTGGTAATGATCATCCAATCCTGGCTGGTTGATTGGATGGATCTTGGTTTTGTTTTTTGTTTGGTGGTTGAGTTTTTATTGGTTGGTGCGATGGTTTAACCCTGCCTTTTTTCGCGGTTTTATCTCTTTTTTCCTCGCGATCTTAGGGTTTTGGCTTTTTCTGAGCATATGTCTTTTTTCTTTTCTTAGTTTTTTTGTTTTTACTATGCTGACTTTTGGAAAGGATGGCAAAAAGATGCGTGAAATAAAATTTTATTCATGAGGAAATTTTATTACATCCCTATTTTTTGGAGCTACTATCCCTAGGGGCTATCTTCTGGACCTGATCCCTGGGGAGGGTAATGCCGGTACATATGGTATCCGAAGTCCTCCATCTCTTGGACTTCATCCTCGTACCTCCGTCGAAAAGTTGCCCGCTCTTGGCGCATGCTTTGTTGGTACCGGTACATCTCCCCTGAGCCGGGTGTCAAAGGCCTCCTGCCTTTGGGACAGCTTGCTCCACCGTCCGGAATAGCCGATCACGCCTCGGGACGCCTCGTTCTTGTCTCACGGTCATGCCGTCGAGCCGTCGGCACAGGTCGTCCATGTGGAGGTGCATGCCAGCAAAGTCGTCTCGAATATCGGGCGGCCGCTGCCGATGCTGCTGCTGCTGCTGGGAATCGGGGGATGTGGGCGCAGCTCGCATCACATCATGGAGCTCTAAGGCAAAATCCAGGGTGGGGTGGAGAGCCACTGGTTCCCGCTACGGATCGACATTCCCATGCCGACCAAGATCGTCCCGCCGATGGATTCGGGACGCAGGTTGTGGGTTAGTTCTTCCCGTCCGGGACACCCAATCTTTTCTGCTAAGGGGGTAATGAGGGGAGCAACGAGGACGCTCCCCACGGATCTGTTCCCGAAGTCTCGAGGGCTCTCGGGAAGAAGTACCTGTGGTTGCAGCGTCGCCTTTGGCTCATGCAAGATAGTATGAAGAGGTCGGAAGGGACACCTTGCCTTGACTTTCTTTCCTCGCATGTATAGTTCCCGCCAGCAGCTTGTGGCGGATGCGGAGTGCCGGGGGAAGTGCAGATCCCCTCATCGGCCGTGGGCAGCGTGGTGGCTCCCGTGAGCTCTCGCCACATTTCAGCCGGCAGAAGGTGGGCAGGCCGTGAGCGTACAGCCGTCACGATACTCCCGGCTCATGGCTTCCTCGGCCGGATGAACCCGATGTCCACGTTGAATTCTCCGAGGGTAGAAGTTCTGGTATCGCCCATTCATAAAGTAGGTTACCATCTCGAGTGGGTGGTAGGCCTGGGACAGTGGAGGGACTCTCGAGTAGGAGACAGAGGCTAAGAATTCCAAGCACCGCCCGCGAGTACACATGTGTCTGTGGTGGGTGCAACAGGAATCCCCATCCAATGCTCGTCTAGATGGGCCCGGACGTCGTCTTCCCATCCGAACTCAGCCAGGATGTTGAAATCTAGCTTGAGCATGGGGTGCCATTGGTAGGTCCGGATGTTCTCAAGACGGGCCTGGTGTTGTGGTGCAAGCCGGGAAGGGTCCCGAGATGGCGGTGCTGCGGAACTACTAGCACCAGCAAGTGCCCCTTCTCTTCCTAGAAGCACTTCTTCCAAACATATTGATCGAGGGGGCTTGGGAGTGCAAGAGTTGAGGGAGAGGAAGTTCCGGGGTCAAAATGAGGTGTGAGGAAGCCCAAAGCCGCGCCCCTATTTATAGGGAGATTTTCCAGATCGAGACCGCCGTCTGGGTGGATGAGACGGCGGTCTCGTTTGTCTTCAGGAACGAGACGGCGTTCTCGTGCAACGAGACGGCGTTCTCGTTTTCGCCGACAACGAGACGGCGGTCTGGTGCAACGAGACGGCGTTCTCGTTCTGCGGGGTAAACGAGACGGCGTTCTCGTTTTTGCCGACAACGAGACGGCGGTCTCGTGCAACGAGACGACGTTCTCGTTTTCGCCATCAACGAGACGGCGGTCTCGTGCAACGAGACGGCGGTCTCGTGCAACGAGACGGCGGTCTCGTTTCGCGGAAGAGAAAATTTTCTTTTTTGTATTTTTAATGCTTTTTTTGTTATTTTTTTGAAAGGAGTAATAGGACCTGGTCTAAAAACATTTTATGCATGCAATGTTTTTTTATGTTTTGATGTCCTATAATGCCTATTTTGATTAAGTTTTCGGAAGGATTTAACCGACATGCCTTGTTGTGCTGAAAGCCCTTTGATTTGCTGCATTTTTCCTTTTTGGCTGTACCATGCGGGATTTTGGTGACCGAAGGATAATCTCTTTCTTTCTTTCCTTCTATTTTTCTTTCTCTATTTTTCTCTTTTTGTTTCTTTGTTTCTTTTGGTAGAGCACTTTTCGTTGTGTAGTGTCCCTCTTTCCTTGTTTTAGGGGTTTCAATCCTCTTGTTGACTATACGCCTCCATATTCCCAAATTAATTATTAGAATATTGTTGTGAGGGTCAAGAGAAAAGAAGTAAGATGAGGTAAAAATCAATGGTTTGTGTTTTAGAGGGTTGATTTTTATTGATAAAGAATTTGTAAGAATGGCTGGCAAAAGGGTTAAGCCTGAGTGTTTAAGCTTTGTCTAAGCAAACATTTTCCCTTTTTCTCTCTTTTTTTTTTTTTTTTTATTTGCGCTCTTTGGTTTTATTTCCATCGTTCGTTTTTTTTTTTTTTGGATAGTCGGTTGATTTCCCTAGATCGCCCTTTGGGTTTTCGAACTAGGATACCGTGTGTCGGCCCTAACTTTTGTCTAGGTTTACTCTCTTGTAAAATTTTGGAGAAATCCTAGCGGACCTTTATTTGTAACCCTAACTTTTGCCTAGGCTACCCTTTATTGTTGTTCGGGTATCCTACCGGTTGACCCTAACTTTTGTGTAGCCCCCTTAGTGGGTTTCCTACCGGTAATTTTGCCCTTTTCTTTGGCCTTTGGCTTCTCTCGGGCTTTTTCTTTTTTTTTTTTTTTTTTGTTCACAGTATTGGCGAAGCGTGACTTTCTTTATGGCTTAAGTGAAGTCTTATTTTTACGTGCTTCTAATCAGCTAACTTGATGATGATAGTAATGATGAAGTTTTGATTATTTGGGAGCGCTTCTTATTCTTCTTTTTCTTGTCATGTTTGCTTAGACAGGGTTATTTATGTGGTCTAGTCAAAAGTAGAAAGAAGAGAAGCAGATAGAAAGAATCATTCTTTATTAATTAATGAAGGAATATGTGCCCCGAAATGCCTGTGGGTCCGGCTCGCCCGGGGGATAGTCTCTAACAATCATAGGGTTTACATCCCTTAAACAAAGAAAAAGGTTTCCTAATGACTAGAGTGGCTCTTGACGCCCGCACTCCTCCACTTCGGAAAATTTGCTTGAGTGTGCGGAGAGGGGACTTCCCTTTTATTCTTCCCGCTCGACCCTTGAATGGGTTATATCCTAGGCCATACTTGTGAGGATTATCCTTGAATTCCGGGGTTCCCTCATTCCTTGGGAATCCGCCCTCAGCCCTTGGCCGGATGGTAGCCATGTTTCAACATCATACGGGCTACTTTGGTGTTCCCGGGAAGTCGCTCTATGTTGGCAATTTCGAGCGCTTGAAAGGATGTTTCAAGTGCCTCTTCGGCTGCATCCACATAGGGTTGGGTGGATGGCCCACTGATCAAGATATCGTCTTCTGCTTGGACCGTGACCAGTTTATCCTCCACTATGAATTTGACTTTTTGGTGGAGCGTCGAAGGTATTGCCTTAGCGTCATGAATCCAAGGCCTACCGAGGAGACAACTATATGCTGGAGCTATGTCCATTACATGGAAATCGATGTCAAAGATAGTAGGTCCAATCTGGATTGGCAAATTAATTTCTCCCACTACTTCTCGCTTTGATCCGTCGAAGGCTCGAACGATGGTGTTACTTGGGCGTAGACGGGCCCCCTGGATGGTTAACTTATCCAGTGTGCATTTTGGCATTACGTTCAGGGATGACCCGTTATCCACAAGAACTTTGGCGATGAGGTATTCCTTGCATTTGACTGAGATATGCAAGGGCTTGTTGTGTTTTGACCCTTCAAGAGGGAGTTCTTCCTCTGTGAAGGCGAGGTGATCGCTCGCCGTAATGTGACCGACGATCTTCTCGACCTTCTCTTGGGATATGGTGTGAGGTACGTGCGCCTCACTCAAGACCTTCAGCAGGGCATTTCGGTGTGGTTCTGAGCTCATTATCAAGGATAACAATGTGATTTTTGCAGGTGTGCGATTGAGCTGGTCAATAATGGAATACTCGCTTTGTCTTATAAATTGAAGTAATTCCTTTGTCTCCTCCTTGGATTCTTTATCTTCTTTTTCTTCTTCGGTCTTTTTATTTTTTCCTTTATTTTGGGGGATATCTTCTTGTGTGTCCTTGGGGGAGTAGATTCTTCCACTTCTAGTTGCTCCCCCAATGCCGGCTATGTTTGTTATTTCTTCTTTCATTGGTGAAGATTCCCCATATCTCCACGGTACAGCTTTATCTGATTCGTAGGGAAAAGGACGTGGCATAAAAAGTCGCACTGGTGTCCTTGCCCCCTCTTCTTTATTTTTGAGGACCAACGGCCGAGGTTTACTTTCCTCTCGCGGTGATTCGGCCGTTGGGGTGAGCTTTATTAGGAGTGGCTTTCTCTCCATTCTTCTGAGTTGGAAGACGTGTTAGTTAATCCTTCCTTTTTATTATCTTATTTATTAAGTGTGAAGGAGGGGAAATTAAATATGCAAATGTATGTATGCAAGTAGACAAATGTTGAATAAAGAAAAGACTTCATTAATTCAGTGGGAGGTGTACATTCTCCTATTCCATACTACGAAGCGTCTTTTGACAAAAGCGGAAAAGCCTAAAGAAACCCACAGGCGGGTCTTGTTTTCTTTGTAATTCTTTTTCGGCTTCCCGGACGTGTTGAGCGAGCGCTTCGCTTTGTTTATGGATCGCTTGGCTCATTTCTTCGCTGTATTGTTGAGCGTCCTTGATCTTCGCCTCTTGATGTATGACCAAGGCTTCTAGTTCATCGAGCCTTGCGACAGCTCTGTCCCTTTCTTGTAGCACTTGGTCATATTGAGCTAGCCCGCTTTTCTCTTTAATGCGCAGCTCATAAATACCTCTACTGAGTTTTCGTTATTCTCTCGCTCTTGGCGGAGGTCTAGCCGAGCTTGGAGGAGTTGTTCGATAATTCCTTGATTGTTTGAGCTTGTCGAGCCGCTTCCGCCTCAAGGTGTGCCGTTTTGGCGGTTATCTCTTGCAGCTTGGCTATCCGAGTTGGTTCTCGCGCATTTGGACGCTCGGATAGCTTGTTCGTTGGCGTCGACACATTGGTCCTTGAGGCGTTCTATTTCATGATCCTTTTTCCTGCCTTGCCTTTGCGGACCATCAATCATGAGGATAGAGGCTTGTTCTTTTTCCTCAAGGGACCGTATCTGGGCTCCCATTATCTCTACCCTCTGGGTCAAGGCATTGACTTGTGCCTGCAGCTCTTCGTTGTTGGCGATTGGAGCGGGTGTGGTGGATGGTCGGGCCATCTCTCTTCTTCTCCTCCATGCCTCATAATCACTGGTGACAGCTACCCGAGCCTTTCCTAGCTCTCTGTCTCCCATGTAAACTGGCTTCTCCCATGCTTTCCTCATAGTCAATGAGTTGGCCATTGTGCATGGGTCTCCAAAGAAGCACAATCCTCCGAGCTCCCCTCGGGAGATGGTAGTTTGAGTCCTCATAAGTTGCCTTATAGCTACTTTAGGTGAGTAGGCTATGCAACCCCTGAGTCCTATCAAGGGTACATTCGGATGGTTCCCGCATCTGACGAGAACTGGGCCGGGTCGGAACCAAGGGCAGACCCAAGATATGCTGTTGGCATCCTTCTGTTCTAACTCATCCCTCCATTCTATGGTCAGGCGTCGTTGGAGGGGGATCTTGGAGAAGCTTCTCAAGGGGTCGGGGAATATCCCCATGTGACTGGAGGCATAGAGGTGCGTGACGCTCCACACATAAAGTAGCGAAGAGCAGCAGCGAAGTGTTCTTCCTTGCTTCTGACGGCAGAAGTCTACCGAAAGCAAGGTGTCGGCAAGAATAGCGGGCAAGGGACTCTTCGAGTTTACGTCCCAGGCGAAGAAAGCGTCCATGACGGCGTGGTCAACCGTGTCGAGTTGGAAGGGGAACAGGATTGTCCCGAAGATTAATAGTGCCGGGGTTTTGTTGAAGGCAACCCACTCGCCCTTTCAGCCGGGTAGGACAGGTGGTCTTCTAACATTGCTACTTTCCACCCCCGGGTGTTCCCTCTTCCCATCGGGGTACTCGTCGGTATGGCAGATGGATAAGGGCGGCGACCGGTGCTGCAGGAGTATACGCCTCGTGGCGGATATGGACCCCAGCTGATTTGGGCCATTTTAACATGATTTCATACTCCTCTAGGGTAGGCACCATGTCGAACCGCGGAAATTCAAAGCATCGCAAACTTGAGTTCCAAAAGTGAACCAAGTACCTCGAGAAAGACTTGGTCGACACTGATTTTCAGAAGGTCCAAAATCCGTCCATAGGATTTTTCAAACTCTATTTGGATCTCTGGGGGCATTGTCGCACTGAGCCGCTCTAGCTTCTCAGTATGGTTTCGGAGAATGTCCACCTTCCCCACTTGTCTACTTGACCCCTCCATTTTCTAAAACCAAGATGTATGTTTTGATGAAGATGATGTTTATTGAATGTGAGTGTTTATTTTGCTATTTTATCATGTTTTTTCTACATGATGTATGGTATTTACATTTATTTTTTTGGAAGAATAAACTATCTATATGAATGTTTTATGAATGCAATGTTTTGGACCAGGTCTTATTTGTGAATTTTGAAAAAAATGATTTTTGCTTGTATTTTATTGTTATTTGTTTATTTTATAGCCTTTTATCTCTTTTGTCGGAACTGCGTGGCTACTTAGCTTACAAAGAACCTGAAACCAGGCTAGCTAAAAGGCAGACTGTCCGAGATAAAAATATGGCTTTATGAAAGAATATTTATCGTCCCTTATCTCTTCTGTCGGAACTGCGTGGCTACTTAGCTTACAAAGAACCTGAAACCAGGCTAGCTAAAAGGCAGACTGTCCGAGATAAGGGTGTTTATTTATGAAACATTTTTGTGATTTTGTTCTGTTGTTTGTTTATGCTATGCAACATACAAATGCAACAAACATATGCACACACAATTCGATCATCCCCGAACAGGAGAGATTCTGTTTTTATCACGAGGTAGGGTTTTCCTGCAGAAAAGTGTGTTGGTTAGGGTAGGTTCTAACTGTTCTCACCAGGCTAAGGCCCCCAAGGTGCCCCCATTATAGGGTCCCCACTCTCCAGCCGTCCGACCATGCTCAACACTAAGGCCAGAGTCGGTCTTGTTGCCAAAAGAGGAAGGTTATCACCTTGAGTGGTGGTTTCCGATCACACTGGTGGGCACAAGGCCCTGACTGCAGCGAACCGTACCTGCCACCCACTCCCTATGGTTATCTCACTTGCCCCCGGGTATAGGAGGAACTGTAGTGTGCAAGGGATTTGTGTGCAGTTTATATCTCAATCAATTTGCGTAAGTATAAACAAACAACAGTTTATTGAAAGCCAGACAATAAAGCATGTTATAATACAAGTTAAGGGCAAAAGTGTTATTTTCTTGGTTTATTTATTGTTTAAGTCGGCCCATCACTAAATGGGATTAACTCTCTAGGCTTCCCCAGTGGAGTCGCCATCTGTCGCCGCCGTCAAAACGAGGCGGTCGGAGCGACGCGATGGTTTTATCGACCCTCTTGATTTTCGCGTTTTTTATTGGTGGGTACAACGTCTTCAGGTTGTCCGATAACCGGGCTAACCTAGAGACGAGGTTTTCGAAAGGTGTCCTTGAGTTGTCCGACAACCGGGCTAACCCAAGGATTTATTTATTTTGGGTTCTATGGAGTCGCCACCGATATTTTTACCATAAACATCGGAAAAGGGGTTTAAAAAGGCGTTGGTTTTCGAAAACCAACTTTGGTCATTAGAACCAGAGTTGGGTAAGGGAGTTGGTTACGTGCAAAAGGAGTATTAGTCCCTTTGCGACGCCCCTTTCGGGTTCCCTATGATAGGCCGGCTTATTTTTATTGATAAACTAGAAAAACGCACTTTTGCCCTTTTTATTCTGCGGAATTTAAAAGTGTGACTACATGGCCCTACTGTCTACTGCATAATTTAAGATAAAAACGGTAAAGGTGGAAAGAGAGAATTTGAACCTCCGAAGCACGCTTTTTATATTAATTCTTTGGAAAAATAGGGTGCTTTATGGCAGCCCTTCGCTCTACAAGACGTCGGAAACCTCTCGAACGCCGAAAATCACTCTTGAAAACACTCAGAAACTCCGGAAATGCGTCGGAGGGATTCTAGAGAGAAGTTTTAGAGAGAAGGGAGAGCTATGCAGCTGTGGTGTGTGGAAATGAGGGGGGGAGAGCCCCTATTTATAGGTTTCCGTGCTGTCGAGTGGCGAGACCGCCGGTCTCGCTCGACGTAAATGAGACCGCCGTCTCGCACAACGAGACCGCCGTCTCGTTTGAGCACGAGACGTCAACGAGACCGCCGTCTCGCACAACGAGACCGCCGTCTCGTTTAACATGAGCAACGAGACACCGGTCTGGGTGAACGAGAACCCGGTCTCGTTTTCGTCGTCAACGAGACCCCGGTCTGGGTGAACGAGACCCCGGTCTCGTTTTCGTTGGCAACGAGACCCCGGTCTGGGTGAACGAGACCCCGGTCTCGTTGGAGCATCTTTCGCTCAAGCGAGTACATGTGAGTACATCGGTCGCTTGAGCGAGATTCGACCCGGAAGTCCCCTTTGGTGGCAGCATCCGTCGCTCAAGCGAGTACACCAGTCGCTTGAGCGAGATTCGACCTGGAAGTCCCCTTTGATTGCGGCACCTGTCGCTCAAGCGGCGGACGTACTCGCTTGAGCGAGACTTGACCCGGGAGTCCCCTTCCACGCGAGAAACTTTATTTTGGGCCAAAAAACCTTCCTATCTTGGTACGGGAGCCTAATAGTCTCTCCTAGTGGCTTGTTAGGCTTCGGGCGTCCTCGAATAGGGGATCTTCTGACTTTATTTGGAGCCCGGGCAAGATTTGGGGTCTACACCACTCAAGGTGATAACCTTCCTCTTTTGGCAACAAGACCGACTCTGGCCTTAGTGCTGAGCATGGTCGGACGGCTGGAGAGTGGGGACCCTATAATGGGGGCACCTTGGGGGCCTCAGCCTGGTGAGAACAGTTAGAACCTACCCTGGCCAATGCACTTTTCTGCAGGAGAACCCTACCTCGTGATAAAAATGAAATCTCGCCTGTTCGGGGATGATCGAATTGTGTGTGCATATGTTTGTTGCATTTGTATGTTGCATAGCATAAACAAACAACAGAACAAAATCACAAAAATATTTCACAAATAAACACCCTTATCTCGGACAGTCTGCCTTTCAGCTAGCCTAGTTTCAGGTTCTTTGCAAGCTAAGTAGCCACGCAGTTCCGACAGAAGAGATAAGGGACGCTAAATATTCTTTCGCATAAAGCCATACTTTATCTCGGACAGTCTGCCTTTTAGCTAGCCTGGTTTCAGGTTCTTTGCAAGCTAAGTAGCCACGCAGTTCCGACAAAAGAGATAAAAGGGCTATAAAATAAACAAATAACAATAAAAATACAAATAAAAATTCATTTTTTCCGAAATTCACAAATAAGACCTGGTCCAAAAACATCGCATTCATAAAACATTCATATAGATAGTTTATTCTTCCAAAAGATAAATACAAAAACATCAAAAATATAAATAAACCACTTTTGACGAAGTCAAACCATTCATACTACATCATATCATGAGCAAAAACCAAGAGAGAAAATAAAAATGAAAGCGCATTCAGCATCATTTAAATAAAAAACTCTCATGCATAAGCATATCCCATGTTAGTTTAAGCACTCAACATGCATTAATAAAACTTTTTCGGACATTCTAGAAAGTGGCTGGTCCTTTTCCTACTCGTACTCGTGCGCAAAAGGCTAAGGCAATGGAAAATCTAGAGGAGCAAAACCGGAAGCTCACTGCAGAGGTTAATATCCTCCGCGAGCAGGTGGCACAATTAATGGAGGTCGTGCGCCAGGGCCAGAGCAAGGGCGGCGAGGGCCAAGCTGAGCATATCCCTCCTCATGAGGAGGAGGAGGAGGAGGAGCACTTCTTCGGCGATAAGGATGTTAAGACTGCTCGCATCCTTACCCCGGAAGTATCCAAACAACAACTCTCCGCCTTGGAGGAGAGGCTGAAGGCGGTCGAAGGGCATAACTTCGACGTCAAGGAGGTGGCTGACATGTGCCTCGTAAAGGACATCCGCTTCCCTCCCAAATTCAAGGTCCCGGACTTCCCCAAGTACGCCGGGTTGACCTGCCCTAAGAACCATCTTACGATGTATTGCCGTAAGATGGCCGCCCATGCTGACAATGAGAAACTCCTGATCCATTGCTTTCAGGAGAGCCTGGCGGACTCGGCTCTCAACTGGTACATGCAGTTGGAGAGGGGGCAGGTCCAAAACTGGAAGCAGCTGGCAGACGCTTTCCTCCGTCACTACCGCTATAACATCGATCTAACACCCGACAGGTCAGATCTTAGAGCACTGAGCAAGAGGAGCGACGAGCCCTTTAAAGCGTATGCCCAAAGGTGGAGGGAAATGGCAGCCCAGATAGAGCCTCCTTTGACGGACAAGGAGACGGTGGCTATGTTCATCGACTCACTGACTGGAGCGTACTACGACAAGGCAATTGTTAGAAAAGTAGTTTTAAATCAAGAGGGGGGGGTGAATTGATTTTTGAAAGTTTTTTGCAATACACAGATTATCTAATTCGAAAATTAAGATTACTTATCAATTCACAAATCACAAAGCAATCAAACAGTTTAAGTGCAGCAGCAGAAATTAAAGAGAGAAAGGTTAGGAAAGATTTCACTGGTAATTTTATACTGGTTCACCCAATACCAGGGCTACGTCCAGCACTCCAGCCAAATTCCAACTTGGTTCCACTAGAATAGATGTTTTACGGACTCACCCTCTTACACCTATTCTAACTCTCCACCAAGAACCAAATTCCAGCTCTTGGAAACCTCTCGCAACCAAATTCCAGCCATAGAGAAACCAAGTGCCCAAATTCCAGTGCACCACACACAAGAACCAAATTCCAGCTCTTGCTTACAACCTTCCCACCAAGAACCAAATTCCAGTTCTCGGAAACTTCTACAACCTCTACACAACTGCAGAAAACTTGTACCCAAATTCCAGGTACAAAACAAGTACAAAAGAATGAATAGAAATTGAAAAGAAGAAACAAAGAAAGCTCAAACCGGATTACACCAATCCACAATCAGCTTCTTCTTCAAAGAAATGCAAAGTGCCTCAAGAAAGATTTCAAAAGAAGTTCACAAAAACAGCTTGTGTATCTTTCTTGGAAAAAGTATGCTAACAGTTGCTTGAATTGATTGCTTTGGATGTTTAAAAACTGATATTCAATCTCGTTGTTCAAAAAATTCAATCAAAACTGCTTTTTAAAGAGTTTTCAAAAAAGTCGCATTAATTAATCTGTTGAAAGTTTGTTTTAACCTCGTTGAAATAGCCGCTATAATCTGTTAAAAGTCCTTTCAACCCATTAATGCGTTCTTGATCTTTAACATAAAATGTTTTAGTTGATACTGACCACGCTTTTATCAGCTTAAAACGCTTTACAAACATTTTCAAAATATAAAACAATCGATTGAATCGCTGTATTAATCGATTGTTTTGTTTAAAAACCTTCTTATAAAACTTTCCAAGTTATTTTAGCTGATATAAAGTCGCTTCAATCGATTGAAAATCTGCACATATATTTTCAAGTCATTTTAATCGATTGAAAGTTCGCTTTAATCGATTGAAAAGATTTTCTAAGTTATTTTAATCGATTGAAATGCGCTTTAATCGATTGAAATAAGTCTGATCGGTCATAATTCAATTCTGATCGATCATAACCAACTCTGATCGGTCATAATCTCATTCTGATCGATCATACTGACATCCAAAGTGATTTTAATCGATTGAAACGTGTTTTAATCGATTAAAATAATTCTAATCGCTCATATTTAAGATCTGATCGATTATATTGCATTCTGACCTATTATATTCGAATTCTAATCGGTCATAAAGAGTTTTAATCGATTAAAAGAAGTTTGTATCGATTAAAATATTGTAAAAACACTTTTTAAAACATTCTAAGTGTTTTAAATTGATTCTTTCAAACCTGTATCGCTTAATAACTTGTTTAAGAAAATTCTTTGCCAAAATGCTTTTGTTTTTGATTTGTTAAAAACTATTTTTGAGGCATTTTGCAAAATGAATGAAGAAGCTTTGTGCAAGTGGAAAAGGTAAAGTGGTTTTACCTAAGCTTTCTGTTCAGACACACTAAGTCTTCAGCTCCATTCTTCCGAGTGACTTGTTTGATCGCTGCAGAGTTGACCTTTGACTTTATCTTTGACTTCATCAAATCAATCGAGATCTTTGCTAGGATCACTTTCAGTCTCCCCTATTTGATGAAGACAAACACCATTTTGAAAAAACAATCTCTCGCAAAATAAGTCACTTGATAATGCAGTTAGGTGAGAAATATAAGAATGTAATAAAGTTTTGTTTCTCCCCCTAAAACTTATTTCTCCCCCTAAAACTTATTTCTCCCCTAAACTGTTGCTCTTAAATTTATCTTAAAGTGATGCAACTATTTCTCCCCTTTTGACTTCATCAAAAATAGGGAATAGAAGAGAAAAGAATAAAATGTAAGGTTTCGAAAAATATGCTCAAGTTTTTGAAAATACAAAGTGAATCAATATTTCACTCATGAAAATAATCAATTAAAGTTGATTCAAACTTATCTCCATTAACACGTTTGTAATGAATACAATTAACACGTGTAAAGATAAGGGAATCATGCTTTAGTAGCATGTTACAGAATGTACCATTAACTAAAGCCTTTAATCTTTCTTCCCGTAATAAAAATCGATTAAAAACAGAGCATAATCTAGTTAAAATGTTCTTGGTAAATGATTTTAATCGATTGAAAGAAAAGTTTAATCGATTAAAACATTTAAGATTTTGAAAACATGAAATTTTTAGAAAAAACAATCGATTATTTCAACTTTAAATCGATTAAAAAAGTAATGCAATTTGTTGTTTAGTTTATTTAACCGATTAAAAGGTGTTATTATTGACTAAAACAACCGGACTTGCACTCTAAGTAATGTTTGATGCGTCTAAGATGCCTAACTCAATGCGAATTTTGAAAAACCTATCACTAGCAAGGGGTTTTGTGAAAATATCTCGCTAGTTGTTTTTCAGCTTCTATAAAAAAGATCTCGCAATCACCTTTTAGAATATGATCTCTAATAAAATGATGCCTTATTTCTATATGCTTTGTTCTAGAATGTTGAATTGGATTTTTAGTTAGCATTATGGCACTCGGTATTATCGCATAAGAGAGGGATTTTCCCGAGGGTTAAACCGTAATCCTCAAGTCAGCTGCTTTATCCGAGAGATCGAGCACAAAGAATCGCCAAGCAGCAATATATTCTCGCTTCACTGTAGACAAAGCAACACATGATCGCTTCTTGCCGTGCCAAGAGATTAGACTCGCTTCCTAGGAGATGACAAGTGCCACTGGTACTCTTTCTGTCAAGTTTACAACTCGCAAAATCGTAGTCGAATATCCAACTAAATTCAATTTAGACTCACCTGGATACCATAACCCAACATTTAAAGTCCCCTTGAGATACTTGAGGATCCTTTTTGCAGCAGTAAGGTGAGACTCTTTGGTGCAGATTGGAACCTGGCACACATACGTACACCGAACATAATGTCGTCTCGCTAGCTGTTAAATACAGTAAAGAACCAATAAGCCCCCTATATTTGGTTTCATCAACAGCATTTCCCTTTTTCATCGAATCAAGGTAGCAGCTTTGTTGACATAGGTGTTGATGCCTCCTTGCGTTGTTCCATTTCAAATCTCTTCAGCAGCTTCAGTGCAAGATCTTTGATTGATGAAGAAGACTTCCTTCTTGAAGTTGTTTGACTTGCAGTCCAAGGAAGTAATTAAGTTCCCCCATCATTGACATCTCAAACTCACCCCGCATGTCTTTCATGAAATCTTTGCATAAAGTCTCATTAGTAGCACCAAATATGATGTCATCAACATAAACTTGAACCAGTAATTATATCATTATTCAGCTTTCTTTAGAAACAAAGTTTTGTCCACCAAACCTCTATGATAGCCCTTTGAGATAAGAAAGTTACTTAACCTTTCATACCATTGCCTTGGGGCTTGTTTGAGACCATACAGGGCTTTCTTCAACCTCGTAAACATATTCTGGATGAATATGATCTTCAAACCTAGTGTGGTTGAGTGACAAAAACTTCTTCATTCAAATATCCATTCAAGAAAGCGCTTTTGACATCCATTTGGAACAACCTGAAATTTTTAATAGAAGCATAGGCAAGCAAGAATCTAACAAGCCTTCTAACCTAGCAACTGGAGCATATGTTTCATCAAAGTCTATCCCTTCTTGCCGATTGTACCCTTTAGCAACTAATCCGGCTTTATTTCTTGTGATTATGCCATTTTCATCCATTTTATTCCTAAAAACCCATTTTGAACCCCTGCAGCTTGTCATCATCCAAGCAAATAACTCGTATTTTTATTAATGTAGTATGATGGGTGTTATTCTCACTTATAGTGAACCAGCCATCATTATCTTTTGAAGAATGAGTCATTTTTAACTTTGTTGTTTTCCAAGTGGTATCATATGCACAAGTGATTAACAAAAAAACTTATTCTGGTAGAGTGGGCAATGATTAGTAATGAGGACAGGTGATGACAATCAATCCGAATTCTAAAACAATATAAAATTTATCCCCTGTACTCACGTTATTCAATTTTTGAATTGTCGTCCCAGCATTGGTTCCCTTGCAGTTGTCACCTCGTGACATTGATGATTAAAGCAAATTATCGTGGTTGCACAGCTTCAATGAATTTCACCAAGAGTTTTGAACCAATGCATGCTCAAAATTATTTCAAATATATTGCAATGTAATATCAAGAAATTTAATGAAAACATGTATTTATTGGATTTCCTAGTAATGAATAACTTATTACCGTAAACAATTATCACTAAAAAATTTTTGATAAACTATGTTTTCAGTCCTAACAGCTTGACCTGCTTGTAACTAGTGTCTATAAGAAAAGTTACAGCCTATTCTTTGATAATTTCTTTGATTTTTAGTGTATTACCATGCAAGCATTCCATGTAAGGACTAGAAAATAACATTTTCATCTATGGATAACTTTCCTACATGTAAAGTTTGCAGTATTTCAATCGGCAATAACTTTCCCACATTTATTCCACTAGTCTTAGTTTCTAATTAAAGATCTGTTCAAGCATGTGCGACACAATTTACAGTGATAGTGGGTGAATCAGCTTAATTTGTTCTTGGGAATAATGTTGATTTGGTCAAAGAAATCTTTAAAGATTTATTGCAGATAATAGACACTCGAGTTTTTGTTTTGAATTTCCCTGTCAAACTTCAATTAGATGTTATAAGTCTTGTTTACAGATCCTAATCAATTGATTAATCAACTCATTATCTATTAATTTGATTCTTGTCATTAGAGTTGAAAATATCTACAAGTGAATTAATCGATTTGTTTTATGAAAGAATCGATTTGTATGGTACAGTAATGTAATAAAAAAATATCACCAGTATTTAAATCGATTAAAACGTAAATGAATCGATTAATTTTGATACCTAAGTGTTTTTAGTTGATATACAGTATATTACAATCGATTAAAACAATTAAACCAAAATCCCGAGATCAGTTCAATCGATTATTTCGATATTTCAATCGATTAAAATGGTACTGACAGATATCGTAAGTTATTTTAATCGATTAATATTGATTTATATCAATTAAAACAATTAATTTAAATACACGTAACCTGGTTTCGCAGCTCTGATCTTCAAGGGATTCCCGGACTTGTTCCTGCAAAACAATTAAGTATTTTTCTCGTACCCTTTATAATTATTGGGTCCTGATCAGGTTATTTGAAAGGAATTAATCTTTGGAACCCATTTCATTCTTCCTTTGGGTACCGCATATTTCTTAATTCTGCAAGTATTTAACAGTAGTGACCCTTTTTCATACAAGTAAAAACATTTAATAAATGGAGATGAAACTGTTTTACTATATGCAAAATAATTTTTGAAAGCTCTGGTTTTCTTTCCAATGGTCGGTGTATAACCTATACCACCACGTTCAATAACTAACTTTTGGGAATCAAGTATCTTATCAAGATTATTCTTTCCTTGTGCTAATTTAGATGAAGTTTTTACTAGGTATGATACTTGTTTTCGTAACTCGTGACAGCTTTTGCAATCTTCAACATTACACATGCAATCAAGATTATTTTCTAATTCTAACTTTTCTTCATCAATTATTTTCTTTTCAAGAATAATGATCTTGTTTTCTAGTAACCTATTCATGCTTTTCAATTTTCTCGTTTTCAGCTTCTAATTTCTTTGCTACTTCATGTATTTCAAAGAAAGCATCTTGTAATGAGCTATAGTTTATAGATTCGAACTTACACTCGGTTTTTGATGATTCCGAGTTGACCATCAAGCATATTTCTCGGTGCTTCTTCATAGGTCTTTTCAAGGATCTTCCACATTTGTGCAGCAGCTATGGCAGTGTGCAATCCCGAAAAGATCATCTCTGTTAAGGGCGGATAAGATGATATTCTTGGCAATACAATCATCTTGGATTCTCGTTAGCAATATCAGTTTCCTGTTCAATAACATTCCAAGCATTTATACTAACGTATTCAATGAAGATTTTCATCCTTATTTTCCAATATAGGTAATCTGCTCCACTCAACAGTGGAGGTCTATCAATGCACGCTCCTCGTAAAATGCCATGGATCGAAGTAACTTGATTAACTTTCAAGCACCTCGCTCCGATGCCAATTGTTAGAAAAGTAGTTTTAAATCAAGAGGGGGGTGAATTGATTTTTGAAAGTTTTTCGCAATACACAGATTATCTAATTCGAAAATTAAGATTACTTATCAATTCACAAATCACAAAGCAATCAAACAATTTAAGTGCAAAGCAATGAAATTAAAGAGAGAAAGGTTAGGAAAGATTTCACCGGTAATTTTATACCGGTTCACCCAATACCAGGGCTACGTCCGCATCTCCACCAAATTCCAACTGGTTCCACTAGAATAGATGTTTTACAGTACTCACCCTCTTACACCTATTCTAACTCTCCACCAAGAACCAAATTCCAGCTCTTGGAAACCTCTCGCAACCAAATTCCAACCACAGAGAAACCAAAGGCCCAAATTCCAGTGCACCACACACAAGAACCAAATTCCAGCTCTTGCTTACAACCTTCCCACCAAGAACCAAATTCCAGCTTCTGGAAACTTCTACAACCTCTACACAATGCAGTAAAACTTGTACCCAAATTCCAGGTACAAAACAAGACAAAAGAATGAATAGAAATTGAAAAGAAGAAACAAAGAAAGCTCAAACCGGATTACACCAATCCACGACGCTTCTTCTTCAAAGAAATGCAAAGTGCCTCAAGAAAGATTTCAAAAGAAGTTCACAAAAACAGCTTGTGTATCTTTCTTGGAAAAAGTATGCTAATAGTTGCTTGAATTGATTGCTTTGAATTGTGTTAAAACCGATATTCAATCTCGTTGTTCAAAAATTTCAATCAAAACTGCTTTTAAAGAGTATTTTCAAATAAGCCGCATTAATTAATCTGTTGAAAGTTTGTTTTAACTCGTTGAAATAGCCGTTATAATCTGCTAAAAGTCCTTTCAACCCATTAATGCATTCTTGATCTTTAACATAAAATGTTTTAGTTGATACGACCAATGCTTTTATCGCTTAAAACGCTTTACAAACATTTTCAAAGTATAAAACAATCGATTGAATCGCGTATTAATCGATTGATTTGTTTAAAAACCTTCTTATAAAACTTTCCAAGTTATTTTAGCCGATATAAAGTCGCTTCAATCGATTGAAAATCTGCACATATATTTTCAAGTCATTTTAATCGATTGAAAGTTCGCTTTAATCGATTGAAAAGATTTTCTAAGTTATTTTAATCGATTGAAATGCGTTTTAATCGATTGAAATAAGTCTGATCGGTCATAATTCAATTTGATCGATCATAACCAACTCTGATCGGCCATAATCTCATTCTGATCGATCATACTGACATCCAAAGTGATTTTAATCGATTGAAACGTGTTTTAATCGATTAAAATAATTCTAATCGCTCATATTTAAGATCTGATCGATTATATTGCATTCTGACCTATTATATTCGAATTCTAATCTAGTCATAAAGAGTTTTAATCGATTAAAAGAAGTTTGTATCGATTAAAATATTGTAAAAACACTTTTTAAAACATTCTAAGTGTTTTAAATTGATTCTTTCAAACCTATATCAGCTTAATAACTTGTTTAAGAAAATTCTTTGCCAAAATGCTTTTGTTTTTGATTTGTTTAAAACTATTTTTGAGGCATTTTGCAAAATGAATGAAGAAGCTTTATGCAAGTGGAAAAGGTAAAGTGGTTTTACCTAAGCTTTCGTTCAGTACACACTAAGTCTTCAGCCTCCATTCTTCCGAGTGACTTGTTTGACTCGTCGCAGAGTTGACCTTTGACTTTATCTTTGACTTCATCAAATCAATCGAGATCTTTGCTAGGATCACTTTCAGCTCTCCCCTATTTGATGAAGACAAACACCATTTTGAAAAACAATCTCTCGCAAAATAAGTCACTTGATAATGCAGCTTAGGTGAGAAATATAAGAATGTAATAAAGTTTTGTTTCTCCCCTAAAACTTATTTCTCCCCTAAAACTTATTTCTCCCTAAATGTTGCTCTTAAATTTATCTTAAAGTGATGCAACTATTTCTCCCCCTTTTGACTTCATCAAAAATAGGGAATAGAAGAGAAAAGAATAAAATGTAAGGTTTCGAAAAATATGCTCAAGTTTTTGAAAATACAAAGTGAATCAATATTTCACTCATGAAAATAATCAATTAAAGTTGATTCAAACTTATCTCCATTAACACGTTTGTAATGAATACAATTAACACGTGTAAAGATAAGGGAATCATGCTTTAGTAGCATGTTACAGAACATACCATTAACTAAAGCCTTTAATCTTTCTTCCCGTAATAAAAATCGATTAAAAACAGAGCATAATCTAGTTAAAATGTTCTTGGTAAATGATTTTAATCGATTGAAAGAAAAGTTTAATCGATTAAAACATTTAAGATTTTGAAAACATGAAATTTTTAGATAAAAACAATCGATTATTTCAACTTTAAATCGATTAAAAAAGTAATGCAATTTGTTGTTTAGTTTATTTAACCGATTAAAAGGTGTTATTATTGACTAAAACAACCAGACTTGCACTCTAAGTAATGTTTGATGCGTCTAAGATGCCTAACTCAAGGCGAATTTTGAAAAACCTATCACTAGCAAGGGGTTTTGTGAAAATATCTCGCTAGTTGTTTTTCGCTTCTATAAAAAAGATCTCGCAATCACCTTTTAGAATATGATCTCTAATAAAATGATGCCTTATTTCTATATGCTTTGTTCTAGAATGTTGAATTGGATTTTTAGTTAGCATTATGGCACCGGTATTATCGCATAAGAGAGGGATTTTCCCGAGGGTTAAACCGTAATCCTCAAGCCGCTGTTTTATCCGAGAGATCGAAGCACAAAGAATCGCCAAAGAACAATATATTCTCGCTTCACCGTAGACAAAGCAACACATGACTCGCTTCTGCCGTGCCAAGAGATTAGATCGCTTCCTAGGAGATGACAAAGCACCGGTACTCTTTCTGTCAAGTTTACAAACTCGCAAAATCGTAGTCGAATATCCAACTAAATTCAATTTAGACTCACCTGGATACCATAACCCAACATTTAAAGTCCCCTTGAGATACTTGAGGATCCTTTTGCAAGCAAGCAAGGTGAGACTCTTTGGTGCAGATTGGAACCTGGCACACATACGCATACATCGAACATAATGTCGGTCCGCTAGTCGTTAAATACAAGTAAAGAACCAATAAGCCCCCTATATTTGGTTTCATCAACAGCATTTCCCTTTTTCATCGAATCAAGGTAGCAGCTTGTTGACATAGGTGTTGATGCCTCCTTGCGTTGTTCCATTTCAAATCTCTTCAGCAGCTTCAGGCAAGACTTTGATTGATGAAGAAGACTTCCTTCTTGAAGTTGTTTGACTTGGCAATCCAAGGAAGTAATTAAGTTCCCCCATCATTGACATCTCAAACTCACCCCGCATGTCTTTCATGAAATCTTTGCATAAAGTCTCATTAGTAGCACCAAATATGATGTCATCAACATAAACTTGAACCAGAATTATATCATTATTCAGCTTTCTTTAGAAACAAAGTTTTGTCCACCAAACCTCTATGATAGCCCTTTGAGATAAGAAAGTTACTTAACCTTTCATACCATTGCCTTGGGGCTTGTTTGAGACCATACAGGGCTTTCTTCAACCTCGTAAACATATTCTGGATGAATATGATCTTCAAACCCGTGTGGTTGAGTGACAAAAACTTCTTCATTCAAATATCCATTCAAGAAAGCGCTTTTGACATCCATTTGGAACAACCTCGAAATTTTTAATAGAAGCATAGGCAAGCAAGAATCTAACAGCCTTCTAACCTAGCAACTCGGAGCATATGTTTCATCAAAGTCTATCCCTTCTTGCCGATTGTACCCTTTAGCAACTAATCTCGGCTTTATTTCTTGTGATTATGCCATTTTCATCCATTTTATTCCTAAAAACCCATTTTGAACCCTCGCAGCTTGTCATCATCCAAGCAAATAACCGTATTTTTATTAATGTAGTATGATGGGTGTTATTCTCACTTATAGTGAACCAGTCATCATTATCTTTTGAAGAATGAGTCATTTTTAACTTTGTTGTTTTCCAGTGGTATCATATGCACAAGTGATTAACAAAAAACTTATTCTGGTAGAGTGGGCAATGATTAGTAATGAGGACAGTGATGACAATCAATCCGAATTCTAAAACAATATAAAATTTATCCCTGTACTCAATGCTATTCAATTTTTGAATTGTCGTCCCGCATTGGTTCCTTGCAGTGTCACCTCGTGACATTGATGATTAAAGCAAATTATCGTGGTTGCACAGCTTCAATGAATTTCACCAAGAGTTTTGAACCAATGCATGCTCAAAATTATTTCAAATATATTGCAATGTAATATCAAGAAATTTAATGAAAACATGTATTTATTGGATTTCCTAGTAATGAATAACTTATTACCGTAAACAATTATCACTAAAAAATTTTTGATAAACTATGTTTTCAGTCCTAACAGCTTTGACCTGCTTGTAACTAGTGTCTATAAGAAAAGTTACAGCCTATTCTTTGATAATTTCTTTGATTTTTAGTGTATTACCATGCAAGCATTCCATGTAAGGATAAAATAACATTTTCATCTATGGATAACTTTCCTACATGTAAAGTTTGCAGTATTTCAATCGGCAATAACTTTCCCACATTTATTCCACTAGTCTTAGTTTCTAATTAAAGATCTGTTCAAGCATGTGCGACACAATTTACAGTGATAGTGGGTGAATCAGCTTAATTTGTTCTTGGGAATAATGTTGATTTGGTCAAAGAAATCTTTAAAGATTTATTGCAGATAATAGACACTCGAAGTTTTTGTTTTGAATTTCCCCGTCAAACTTCAATTAGATGTTATAAGTCTTGTTTACAGATCCTAATCAATTGATTAATCAACTCATTATCTATTAATTTGATTCTTGTCATTAGAGTTGAAAATATCTACAAGTGAATTAATCGATTGTTTTATGAAAGAATCGATTTGTATGGTACAGTAATGTAATAAAAAAATATCACCAGCATTTAAATCGATTAAAACGTAAATGAATCGATTATTTTGATACCTAAGTGTTTTTAGTTGATATACAGATATTACAATCGATTAAAACAATTAAACCAAAATCCTCGAGATCAGTTCAATCGATTATTTCGATATTTCAATCGATTAAAATGGTACTGACAGATATCGTAAGTTATTTTAATCGATTAATATTGATTTATATCAATTAAAACAATTAATTTAAATACACGTAACCTGGTTTCGCAGTCTCTGATCTTCAAGGGATTCCCAGACTTGTTCCCGCAAAACAATTAAGTATTTTTCTGGTACCCTTTATAATTATTGGGTCCTGATCAGGTTATTTGAAAGGAATTAATCTTTGGAACCCATTTCATTCTTCCTTTGGGTACTGCATATTTCTTAATTCTGCAAGTATTTAACAGTAGTGACCCTTTTTCATACAAGAAAAACATTTAATAAATGGAGATGAAACTGCTTTACTATATGCAAAATAATTTTTGAAAGCTCTGGTTTTCTTTCCAATGGTCGGTGTATAACCTATACCACCACGTTCAATAACTAACTTTTGGGAATCAAGTATCTTATCAAGATTATTCTTTCCTTGTGCTAATTTAGATGAAGTTTTTACTAGGTATGATACTTGTTTTCGTAACTCAGGACAGCTTTTGCAATCTTCAACATTACACATGCAATCAGCATTATTTTCTAATTCTAACTTTTCTTCATCAATTATTTTCTTTTCAAGAATAATGATCTTGTTTTCTAGTAACCTATTCATGCTTTTCAATTTTCTCGTTTTCAGCTTCTAATTTCTTTGCTACTTCATGTATTTCAAAGAAAGCATCTTGTAATGAGCTATAGTTTATAGATTCAGAACTTACACTGGTTTTTGATGATTCCGAGTTGACCATCAAGCATATTTCTCGGTGCTTCTTCATAGGTCTTTTCAAGGATCTTCCACATTTGTGCAGCAGCTATGGCAGTGTGCAATCCCGAAAAGATCATCTCGTTAAGGGCGGATAAGATGATATTCTTGGCAATACAATCATCTTGGATTCTCGTTAGCAATATCAGTTTCCTGCTCAATAACATTCCAAGCATTTATACTAACAGATTCAATGAAGATTTTCATCCTTATTTTCCAATATAGGTAATCTGCTCCACTCAACAGCTGGAGGTCTATCAATGCACGCTCCCTCGTAAAATGCCATGGATCGAAGTAACTTGATTAACTTTCAAGCACCTCGCTCCGATGCCAATTGTTAGAAAAGTAGTTTTAAATCAAGAGGGGGGTGAATTGATTTTTGAAAGTTTTTCGCAATACACAGATTATCTAATTCGAAAATTAAGATTACTTATCAATTCACAAATCACAAAGCAATCAAACAGCTTTAAGTGCAAGCAGCAGAAATTAAAGAGAGAAAGGTTAGGAAAGATTTCACCTGTAATTTTATACTCGGTTCACCCAATACCAGGGCTACGTCCGTACTCCAACCAAATTCCAACTGGGTTCCACTAGAATAGATGTTTTACAGACTCACCCTCTTACACCTATTCTAACTCTCCACCAAGAACCAAATTCCAGCTCTTGGAAACCTCTCGCAACCAAATTCCAGCACGAGAGAAACCAAGTGCCCAAATTCCAGGCACCACACACAAGAACCAAATTCCAGCTCTTGCTTACAACCTTCCCACCAAGAACCAAATTCCAGCTTCTGGAAACTTCTACAACCTCTACACAATGCAGTAAAACTTGTACCCAAATTCCAGGTACAAAACAAGACAAAAGAATGAATAGAAATTGAAAAGAAGAAACAAAGAAAGCTCAAACCGGATTACACCAATCCACGATCGCTTCTTCTTCAAAGAAATGCAAAGTGCCTCAAGAAAGATTTCAAAAGAAGTTCACAAAAACAGCTTGTGTATCTTTCTTGGAAAAAGTATGCTAACAGCTTGCTTGAATTGATTGCTTTGGATGTTTAAAAACCGATATTCAATCTGTTGTTCAAAAAATTCAATCAAAACTGTTTTTAAAGAGTTTTCAAAAAGTCGCATTAATTAATCTGTTGAAAGTTTGTTTTAACTCGTTGAAATAGCCGTTATAATCTGTTAAAAGTCCTTTCAACCCATTAATGCGTTCTTGATCTTTAACGTAAAATGTTTTAGTTGATACGACCACGCTTTTTATCAGCTTAAAACGTTTTACAAACATTTTCAAAATATAAAACAATCGATTGAATCGCGTATTAATCGATTGTTTTGTTTAAAAACCTTCTTATAAAACTTTCCAAGTTATTTTAGCTGATATAAAGTCGTTTCAATCGATTGAAAATCTGCACATATATTTTCAAGTCATTTTAATCGATTGAAAGTTCGCTTTAATCGATTGAAAAGATTTTCTAAGTTATTTTAATCGATTGAAATGCGTTTTAATCGATTGAAATAATTCTGATCGGTCATAATTCAATTCTGATCGATCATAACCAACTCTGATCGGTCATAATCTCATTCTGATCGATCATACTGACATCCAAAGTGATTTTAATCGATTGAAACGTGTTTTAATCGATTAAAATAATTCTAATCGCTCATATTTAAGATCTGATCGATTATATTGCATTCTGACCTATTATATTCGAATTCTAATCTGATCATAAAGAGTTTTAATCGATTAAAAGAAGTTTGTATCGATTAAAATATTGTAAAAACACTTTTTAAAACATTCTAAGTGTTTTAAATTGATTCTTTCAAACCTGTATCGCTTAATAACTTGTTTAAGAAAATTCTTTGCCAAAATGCTTTTGTTTTTGATTTGTTAAAAACTGTTTTTGAGGCATTTTGCAAAATGAATGAAGAAGCTTTGTGCAAGTGGAAAAGGTAAAGTGGTTTTACCTAAGCTTTCTGTTCGTACACACTAAGTCTTCAGCTCCATTCTTCCGAGTGACTTGTTTGATCGTTGCAGAGTTGACCTTTGACTTTATCTTTGACTTCATCAAATCACTGAGATCTTTGCTAGGATCACTTTCAGCAATAGCCAGTACCTCCAACCTCTTCTTGGACATAGTCACCGTAGGCGAGAGGGTGGAGCAAGGACTGAGGAGCGGGAAGATCGCACAGTCTTCCCAAGCTGGTGTCTCCTTCAGGAAGCCCACTGGCAAGAAGAAGGACGAATCCGTGCACGCAATCAACTTTGCCACTCCTTCTCCTACCCCACAAACGCCTAAGCAGCCCCGCAAGAAAGAGAGGAAGTTCACTCCAATCTCCACTTCCTATGGACCGCCGCTGCCTCGACCGTTGGAGGCTAAGCTCCCGACCCGCGCTCCTCCCAAGAAACAACTGGAGCCTCCCTACCCCGAATGGTATAAGCCGAACGAAAAATGCGCTTACGCCCGATCACTCTACAGAGAACTGCTTGACCCTTAAGTATCGGGTTCAAGAGTTAATCGACGCCAGGTGGATTACTTTTGACGCCTCTGCTTCTAACACCGATGACAAACCTCTGTCGAAGCCAGAATAGCGAAGAGGGAGGACTTGGAGGATCGGCCCTAGGGTTTTCTTTTTTTAAGCTTTCTCTATATCTCCTGCGGTCCCCGCCCGTGGCCGTAGGAATCTTGATTAAAAGGGCTTGTAAATACATTATCATTTTCTTTAATATATGAGGCATTTTTCGTCAACATTCATTCTTTTCTCTCCTACATTTATTATTCTTTCAGAAATAAATTGAATAATAAAATCTATGACTAAAACAGAACCTAAAACGCATCATGTCTCGTAATTGATGAATCCCCATGGACTCCTGAAACTGAAGGCGAATGGACCGAGTCCGACAAGGAACAGGAGACCATTTCTCCGGATGTGCAAAGGATGCCGGAAAAAGAAACACGCATCATAAAACCGCATCGAGAAGAAATAGAAGTCGTCAATTTGGGAAAAGAGGATGAGGATAAAAAGGTGAACATCGGCACCCAAATGGAAAATAGCACGAAAAGGGGGTTAATACTGCTCCTGAAAGAATATATGGATGTATTTGCCTGGTCGTATCATGACATGCCCGGGCTTGACACGAGTATAGTGGAACACAGATTACCACTAAAAGAGGGGTTCCGACCTATAAAACAAAAGCTTAGGAGGATTAAACCTGACCGGTCCTTAATGATAAAGGAGGAGGTGCAAAGGCAGCTTGGATGCCAATTTCCTGGTAGTTTCCAAGTACCCGGAGTGGTTGGCCAACATAGTACCCGTCATCAAAAAGACCGAGAAGGTCGTGGTCTCGCGTGGATTATAGGGACCTCAATCGAGCAAGTCCTAAGGACGACTTTCCCTACCACATATAGACACGCCGGTGGACCATACCGCTACTAACACATTGTATTCCTTCATGGACGGGTATGCGGGGTACAACCAGATCAAGTTGGCCATTGAGGATAGAGAGAAAACCTCCTTCATTACACCATGGGGCACCTTTTGTTATCGTGTAATGCCTTTCGGACTCAAGAATGCGGGGCAACCTATCAAAGGGCTATGGTCACACTATTCCACGACATGATCCACAAGGAAATAGAAGTATATGTGGACGACATGATAGCCAAGTCTAGAAATGAAATGGACCACATTCAATATCTCCGGAAACTCTTTGATCGACTCCGGAAGTATCAACTTAAGCTAAACCCGGCAAAATGTACTTTCGGAGTGCGGTCAGGAAAACTTCTAGGGTTCATTGTCAGTGAAAGAGGAATTGAGGTGGACCCCGACAAAACAAAAGGCAATTCTGGAAATGCCTCCACCAAGCACAGAAAAGGAGGTCAGAGGTTTTCTGGGACGGATAAACTACATTGCCCGTTTTATCGCACAGTTAACAGATAAATGTATCCCCATCTTTAATCTGTTGCACAAAAATCAACCAACGGTATGGAACGAAGAATGCCAACAAGCGTTCGATAAAATCAAAGCTTGTTTAACCAATCCACCAGTATTAGTGCCACCCATTGAAGGGAGACCTCTGATCCTATATTTGTCAGTTCTCGAAGAATCCATGGGATGTGTGCTCGACCAAGCATGATGAAACCAGGAAAAAGGAACGAGCCATTTACTATCTCAGCAAAAATTCTCGGATTATGAAACACGTTATACACCATTCGAAAAAACATGTTGCGCATTGGTGTGGGTCACTCGACGTCTTAGACAAGACATGGCTCGACATACGACATGGTTGGTCTCCAAAATGGACCCGATCAAATACCTCTTCGAGAAGCCCATCTTGACCGGAAGAATAGCTAGGTGGCAAGTTCTCCTCTCGAATTTGACATTATCCACGTCACCCAAAAAGCTATTAAAGGATGTCCCCTAGCGGATTATCTAGCTCATGGATCCACAGACAAATACCAGTCCTTACAAGACGACTTCCCCGATGAGCACATCATGCACATCGAACACATAGAGACCAAAGAAGAGATGTGGACCATGTTCTTCGATGGGGCTTCCAACATGCTTGGACACTGGGTAGGAGCTATTTTGATATCCCCCGAGAAGAAACACATTCCCGTAATCGGCCAGGCTTAATTTCGATTGCACCAATAACATGGCCGAATACGAAGCATGTGCACTCGGGAATCCGAGCGGCTTTAGATCATGGGGTCACTAAGCTCAAAATATTCGGCGATTCATCCCTCGTCATCTACCAACTTAAAGGTGAATGGGAAACCCGAAACGCCAAATTGATCCCATATCTAGAGTACATCCAAGAGTTGGTCTCAAGAATGGAAAGCGTCACTTTCCAAGATATTCCAAGGGAAGAAAACCAAATTGCCGACGCCCTCGCCACACTATCATCCATGTTCGCCCTGGACCGGAGCATGAGATGCTAATCATTCAAGTTAAACCGCATGATAAACAAGCTTTCTACATGGCAAGCAAATGACGAGCGCGATCAAAACCCCTGGTACCATGACATCAAGCGGTACCTCATGAGGGGAGAATACCCCGAAGGAATCGATGACAATGAAAAGCGGACCATTCGCAAAAGGGCCATAGGGTTCACGTTGATCGAAGGAACCCTCTACAAAAAGAGCCCCGATTCCACCCTATTAAGGTGTGTGGACCAAGAAGAAGCCCAAACACCGATAAAAGAAATCCACAAGGGGACTTTTGGAACCCATGCACCTGGGCATGTCATGGCAAAGAAAATCCTCAGTGGCAGGATACTATTGGTCCACGATGGAAGCCGATTGTCACCAATATGCCAAGAAATGTCATAAGTGCCAAGTATACGCCGATAACATTCATGTACCGCCCACACCTCTCAGCAACCTGGCTACACCATGGCCATTTTCTATGTGGGGCATGGATGTCATCTGACCCATTGAACCCAAAGCATCTAACGGCCATCGCTTCATATTGGTGGCAATCAACTATTTCACCAAGTGGGTTGAGGCGGTATCATACGTACACGTAACCCGGAAAGTGGTGACCACCTTCATCAAGAAAAACATTATATGTCGGTACGGCATTCCTCATAAGCTCATTACTGACAATGGGACCAATCTCAACAACAAAATGATGGAGGAACTATGCCAAGATTTCAAAATCCAACACCACAATTCCTCTCCGTACCGACCAAAGATGAACGGTGCAAGAGAGGCAACCAACAAAAATATCAAGAAAATTCTCCGTAAAATGGTGGTCACCTATAAAGATTGGCATGAGATGCTTCCCTTCGCTTTACACCGGCTATCTGACGTCTGCTCGAACCTCCACAGGGGCTACCCTATTTTCCCTCGTATACGGAATGGAGGTCGTGCTACCAGTAGAAGTCGAAATACCCTCTCTACGAGTCGTCATGGAAGCAAAACTGACAGAAGCTGAATGGGTCCAAAACCGATACGATCAGTTGAATCTAATAGAAGAAAAACGGCTGGACGCCATATGTCGGGGGCAGGCTTACCAACAGAAAATCAAGAGGGCCTACGACAAGAAGGTCAATCCTCGCACTTTCCAAGAAGGAGATCTAGTAGTAAAGAAACTGCTCCCGGCCCAGAAAGACAAAATCGGGAAATGGGCAGCCAACTACGAAGGACCCTTTGTGGTCAAGCGAGCCTTCTCAGGAGGAGCCCTTATCCTCACCAATATGGACGGAGAAGAGCTCCGATACCCCGTCAACTCAGATGCGGTGAAAAAATATTACACCTAAAAAAAAAACACATTGCTCATGACCCGTCAGGATGAAAACTCGCAAAGAGCGTCCTGGGCAAAAGATAGGGCCTATATACCTCGCTAGGATACGTCTTAGGCAAAAAGTAGAGGTCAAAAAAAAAAAAAACAAAAAAAAAGAGAAGAAAAAAAAAAACAAAAAAAAAGAAGAGCAATGATTACCTTAGCCGAAAACCGCAAAGGCGACTAAGGTAATACTTCCGCAATAGCAAGCAGACTTCGCATAGTCTTCACTCCGTACTCGGACATCTCAACGGAAGGAACCAGAGAAATGGGGAAACAGAGATCACAAGACATGATTGTGGCACCCTCATACAGTTTAGCCAACCCTGGCCAGCCATGCTTACAAATTCTTTTGTAAAACCCCCATGTAAAAATAAACCATCTGGTTACATCAATAAAATTGTCTTTTTCTCTTTACCTACTTGTGTAAATGCCTCTATATTAACGAAATATGAGCATGCATAAAACAAGCAATTCGAGAAAGCATAAAAACAAAAGACGCGCATCACCAACCAGGGTCGTCCCAAGTAAAAAGCACAGGATAGCCTGCTAGATCGAAAACCCGCAAAGGGCGGTCTAGGCAAAAGATAAGGCTTTCGCAAAAAAAAAAAAAAGCTCATCAAAATGTCTCACACAAAGAATTAAAACCCGCTAGATCGAAAACCCGCAAAGGGCGGTCTAGGCAAAAGATAGGCTTTAAACAAAAAGTGCAAAAAGAATAATCACGAGAGAACAAAAGAAAGAAAGTACCGGTCACTTTCTAAATATCCTCAACTAAGATAAAATTGCATCAACAGCATCCACACACAAATAGTCGCACAATAAATGACTTTGTCAAAAGTAAAACAAACAAAAATACTATAGGAAAATAGAAAGCATTCAACCTCATGCTTGCATTCATGAAAAACAACCAAAGGTATCCCAGTATGATTTCGCCGACCCTTTGCCTCTTTTGTAAAAGCCAGCGTAACAAAAGAGAAGCTTAAAAAGGAAAAAGGCACACGCTCGATAAAAAGCCAAAATCCTAAGATCGCGAGAAAAAATAAAACCGCGAGAAAAAGGCAGGATTAAGCCATCGTACCAACCAATAAAGTTTCGACCACCAAACAAGAGTCAAACAAAACCAAGATCCATCCGACCAACCAGCCAGGATCGGATGATCACTACCAAAAGAACAAAAACAAAGGATCCCCGGCAATCAACGAAGGCCGATTGATCACCAACAAAATCCCCAACGTGACCCGGATAACTATTCAAGAAATCCGAAGAGCAGTCAACTCAACACAAGCAGCACTCTCCAGAGAGCTGCGCCTGATCTGCGCTCGAGCCGGATCAGCAAGTCACACTACCACCCCGATGGGGGTTCATACCCATCCGAGTCCCGCACAACGGACCGTACCACCCCGATGGGGGGTTCATACCCATCCGGTCCCGCACAACGGACCGTACCACCCCGATGGGGGTTCATACCCATCCGAGTCCCACACAACGGACCGTACCACCCCGATGGGGGTTCATACCCATCCGAGTCCCGCACAAAGGACTGTACCAGCCTGATGGGGGTTTCATACCCATCCAGTCCCACACAACGGACTGCAACTACCAGCCCGATGGGGGGTTTATACCCATCAACCAAAGGATCGGCTACGTCAGAAGTAGTATCCGGAGGTTCTACCACGTGTTCACCAAAGGGATCGGCTACGTCAGAAGTAGTATCTCGGAAGTGCACGGACACCAAATTTTTCCCCAGAAGATCAACCGCCACAAGACGGGACATCCGAAGGGCAACCGGGCAAGAGGGTCAACTCCTTTACCCCCCAGTCGATCATCCTGACAACAGAAGGCCAGCAGTCGACTGGACGGGTAAAGGGGGGGCAGCTGTAGACCCCAAATCTTGCCCGGCCTCCAAATAAAGACCAGAAGATCTCCTATTTTGAAGATGGACAAGCCTAACAAGCCATTAGGAGAGACTATTAGGCCCCATACTAGAATAGGAGGGAATTTCTGTACCAAAAAATAAGTTTTCTCGCTTCGAAGGTACGAGACCGCCTTCTGGACGACCCAGACCACCGTTTCGCCTCGCGTAGCAAGCGAGACCGCCGTCTCGCCTAACGAGACGGCGGTCTCGTTTCCTATGAAGAACGAGACGGCGTTCTCGTTCATCCATACGGCGGTCTCGCCATTTTGACAGGTCGAGACGGCGGTCTCGTTGGACGAGACGGCGGTCTCGACCCTGTCAGACGAGACCGGCGGTCTCGCCATCTGATAGCGCGAAAACCTATAAATAGGGGCTCTCCCCCCCCTCATTTCCACACACCACAGCTGCATAGCTCTCCCTTCTCTCTAAAAACTTCTCTCTAGAATCCCTCCGACGCATTTCCGGAGTTTCTGAGTGCTTTCAAGAGTGATTTTCGGCGTTCGAGAGGTTTTCCGACGTCTTGTAGAGCGAAGGGCTGCCATAAAGCACCCTATTTTTTCCAGAGAATTAATATAAAAAGCGTGCTTCGGAGGTTCAAATTCTCTCCTTCCACTTTTACCGCTTTTATCTTAAATTATGCAATAGATAGTAGGGCCATGTAGTCATACTTTTTAAATTCCGCAGAATAAAAAAGGGCAAAAGTGTGTTTTTCTAGTTTATCAATAAAAATAAGCCGGCCTATCATAGGGAACCCGAAAGGGGCATCGTAAAGGGACTAATACTCCCTTTGCACGTAACCAACTCCCTTACCCAACTCTGGTTCTAATGACCAAAGTTGGTTTTCGAAAACCAACGCCTTTTTAAACCCCTTTTCCGATGTTTATGGTAAAAATATCGGTGGCGACTCCATAGAACCCAAAATAAATAAGTCCTTGGGTTAGCCCGGTTGTCGGACAACTCAAGGACACTTTTTCGAAAACCTCGTCTCTAGGTTAGCCTGGTCATCGGACAACCTAAGGGCGTTGTAACCACCAATAAAAAACGCGAAAACAAGAGAGTCGAAAGACCATCGCGTCGCTCCGACCGCCTCGTTTTGACGGCGGCGACAGGGTGAACCCTGTCTTGTTGCGGGAGGTCTTTCTCGGTTTTTGATATGCAGCCGGGTGAACTTTATTTTTGTGTGAAGTTTCCCTAGCCTTTATTTTGAGAGGCCGGGCAAAATTAGGGGTCTACAAGGGGGCTACGCAAAAGTTAGGGTAAACTCGTTAGGACACCCGAACAACCATAAAGGGTAGCCTAGGCAAAAACTAGGGTTACAAAATAAAGTCCGCTAGGTTTCCCAAAGTAACAAAAAAAAGAAACCTAGAAAAAAAGTTTGAACAAAACAAAACACAACATCCTAGACTGAAAACCCAAAGGGCGAACTAGGGAAGTCAATAAGTCATAGCAAGCGCCATAGAATAAGGCACCACTCCATAAACAAAACGTTGTTTAAACTAGCCTAAACACTCTCACCAACCTTGGCTAGCCGTGCTTACAAAAACCATTTTTTCTCAAAATAAAACAATTCTAAAACACAAGCCTTTCAATTAAATATCCTCTTCTTTCTCTCCTCTTGACCCTTACTACAGCATTCTAGTAATTAGTAGGGAAATGTGGAGATAGTAATCAATAGGAGGATCGACATCCCCAAGGAAAGGGAGGGGCGCACTAACATGACAAGTCGCTCTACAATTAGCACAATCATTCTTCGGTCATGAAAAAATCAAGACGGAAAAATCGGTACAATCTATCCCGTCGATGGAGGCACATAACGTCAGAAGCTCATTAGAAGCTCAAGCACATTGGTTAATCCTTTTGAAAAATTAATTGAAATAGTATTGTCGCCGCCGTCCGTTCCGACGTCCAGGGACATCTCAAACGTTAATGCGAGCGGTCGCGAAAAGATGGTTGAGACTCGCGTTTTTTGTTAAAAATATGTTCATTGCTTCCGAGGCGCTCAACGCTGAACTATCCTCTAATAGAAGCAAGGTTTTCGAAAATGGTTCTTTTGGAGTCGCCACCAATGTTTTGACCATAAACATTGGAAAAGGAGAAAAAGGCATTGATTTTAATAAAAACCAAACTTGGCCATTATAACCAGAGTCGGGTAAGGGAGTTAGTTACGTGTGGGGAAGGTATTAGCACCCCACAACGCCCCTTTCGGGTTCCCTATGACGGATTAATTCCTTTAAGTGAAGATTACGAGAAATTACGCTATTACCCTATTTTATTCGTATAGTATTTAAATATGGTCTCTACATGGTTTTATCTATATTGCATACAGAAAGTAGTAAATAAAGCAATAAAAGGGAAGAGATGTTATGTTGTGCACCTCTGAGATACTACTTCTGACGTAGCCGATCCCTTTGGTTGACACGTGGTAGAACCTCCGGATACTACTTCTGACGTAGCCGATCCTTTGGTTGATGGGTATAAACCCCCATCAGGCTGGTAGTTACAGTCCGTTGTGTGGGACCGGATGGGTATGAGCCCCCCATCAGGGTGGTACGGCCCGTTGTGTGGGACCGGATGGGTACGAGCCCCCCATCAGGGTGGTAGTGGCGGCTTACTGTTCAGGTGGCCCATGCGCTGTTTAGGCACTCCTTGTGTGCTGGTTGATAGGTATAAACCCCCTATCAGGCTGGTACAGTCTGTTGCGTAGGACTGGTGGTGGTGGCGGCTTACTGCTCGGGTAGCTCATGCGCCGGTTCCTGGGGAGTGATCTCCGTGTTGGTAGATTATTTTTGTACTTCTTGAATGTTCATCCGGGCTGTGCCGGGGATTTCGTGGGTTGTCCATCCAGCTTTGTTGGTTGCTGGGGATTCTTTGTTTCTGATTTGATTTTTTTGTGGTAATCATCCGACTTCTGCTGGTTGGTCGGGCTCTTCTCTTCTCTTTGTGTGTTCGACTCTCGGTAGTCAATTTTTATTGGTTAAGGTAGTTGTTTTGTTTTAATCCTGCCTTTTTTCGCGGTTTTATCTCTTTTTTCTCGCAATTTTGGCTTTTGGCTTTTATTGAGCATGTGCCTTTTTCTTTAAGTTTTTTTTTTTATTATGCTGGCTTTTGTAAAAGAAGGCAAAGGATGCAGGAAATAAAATTTTATTCATAGAAAATTTTATTACAGTGACTTTTTATTTAAACCAGTACAGTCCCTAAGAGTCATCATCAGAAGGGGTGCGGTAAGGAAAATGTTTATACATGTGGTAGCGGAAGTCAGTTTGTTCCTGGATTTCATCGTTGTAATCCTCCTGGAACGTCGTCCACTCCTGCCGCATCCTCTGCTGCTCTTGCCGGATCTCATCTTGGCCTTCTTGAAAGGCCTGTTGGCGAGCGTCTTGGACCTGCCGCCACTGGGTCTGCTACTCTTGCCATATCGCCATTTGGCCGATCTGCTGGCTCAGATCATTCAGGTGTAGGTGGAGGCCAGCAAAGTCCTCCGTGTATGGCGGTGGTTGTTGTTGTTGCTGCTGCTGTTGCTGGGAGCTGGGAGATGTGGGCGCTTCCTGCATCGCCACTATTCCCTGGAGGTCCAGCTCAAAGTCCAGGGTGGGGTGCAGGGCGAACTGACTTCCGCGGCGTATTAGCATCCCCATGCTGACCAGCATTGGCCCGTTGATGGGCTCGGGTCGCAGATTGCGGGCCAGCTCTTCCCGGGCGGGGCACCCCATTCTCTCTGCTAGGGGGGTGATGAGGGGAGCCACAAGGATGGCCCCTGTGGATCTACTCCCAAAGTCTTTCAGGGCCCTCAGGAGGAAGTACCCGGGATTGCAGCGCCATCTCTGGTGCATGCAAAAGAGGGCAAAGAGGTCAGGGAGGGATATCTTCCCCTGACTCTCTTTTCTGGCGTGGACGGTGCCTGCCAGCAGCTTGTGGCAGATGCGGAGTGGTGGGGGGAGTGCAGACCCCCTCATCAATGAGGGCAATGTGGTGGCTCCTGTGAGCTCATGCCACATTTCAGCAGCGGTGAGGTTGGTGGGCCTAGAGCAAATGGCCTCACGATACTCCCGAGTCAATGCCTCCTCGGGCCGGATGAATCCAATGGATACGTTGAATTCCTCCAAGGTAGTGGTATGGTATTGCCCACCCATAAAATAGTTGACCATTTTGGTGGGCTGCATGCCTGAGGCCATAGAGGGGATCTAAATGAGAGAGACCGAGGCCAGGAACTCGAGTACCGCCTGTGGGTACACATGAACGGGTGGAGGCTGTAGCAGAAAACCCCACCCAATGTTATCGATGTGTGTCCGGACGTCTTCCTCCCATCCGAACTCGGCCAGGATGGCGAAGTCTAGTGTCAGCAGGGAGTGCCACTGGTAATTTCTGAGGTTGTCCAGGCGGGCCTAGTGTTGTGGTTGGAGTTGAGAAGGGTCTGGGGGTGGCGGTGGTGTCGAGCTGCTAGCACCGGCGGTGGCCCTTCTCTTCCTGGAGCCGCCTCTACAGAACATCTTGAGTGGTGAAGGCTTGGGAGAGCAAAATGAAGCACTTGGTGGATTTGATGAAGACATAGATATAACTTAGGTTGTGGGTGTGTAGATGATTAGGTTTTTAAGTTTAAGCACTTAATCTCTTGATAGACCATTATATTTTGTGATAAGCACCTTAAAATGTTGCATCTCATTGAAAATCATTTTTCTGCATGAAAAACTTACGTTTAAATATTAAAAGAATAAACTAAGTTTTTTTTTTCAATCTGTTGAAAAGGATTTTCAATCTGTTAAAATCACTTAAACATAATAAATGGTCATACATAATCGAAAATTCAATTGATTGATTCGCGGAATCAACAAGTTAAAATAACTCAATGAATTTTCAATATCAAGTTTCGCATTTTCAATCTGTTGAAATGATTTTAAATCTGTTGAAACAGAAAGACCTTTTTCAGTCTAAGAGTTTTTAGAAAATCAATCTGTTGAAATATTTTTCAATCTGTTGAAACAGAGAGACTATTTTTTTAACTAAGTGTTTGCAGGAATTTAATCTGTTGAAATGATTTTCAATCGATTGAAACAGAGAGCTGTCATTTTTCATTAAGTTGTTTTAATCCATTAAAACTCGAATCAATCGATTAAATGGAACTTTAAATGAAATCAATCGATTGAATCGATGTCTTAATCGATTAAATGGAACTTTAAATGAAATCAATCGATTGAACCGATCTTTTAATCGATTGAAATAATACTCTGATCGATCATAGTTTTGTTCTAATCGATCATAACTCATTCTGATCGATCATAGTTTTATTCTGATCGATCATAACTCAGTCTAATCGATCATAGTTTTATTCTGATCGATCATAACTCAGCCTAATCGATCATACTTCGCTTTAATCGATCGTAGTCTCTTCTAAACCTGCTTTATCGCTAACCAACTTATCTTATGACTCTCTAGAACAGCTTTTAACAGATGAAACGTTCGCTTTTTCTCGATTTACTCTATATATACAGATTTGATCTATCTTTTGAATATACAATACAATACACTACTTGAGAAAACTTGTAAAGTCAATCTGTGAAACTTTTATACGTGACTTTCTCTGCATTCAAGAATCTTTTTCATATCATAAGGTGCTGTGATCAGAATTGTGGTCATTCAAAGAGAGAAAGTGCTGATAGAATTGGTTATGGACAATTAGAAACTTCAAGTCCAGGTTTTTTCTTTCCATATTCTTTTGTAAAAGTTGATTGTGCAGGTTGGATTGTAATCTGCACTTGGTACAGTAACTGGATTTGGTTACTGGGTGGTTTTCAAGATTCTGTCTTGTGGGTTTTGCAAGATAGCTCTTGGGGTAGATTGGTGAGTATCTACTGGTTGTAATTTTCACTTGGTATTAGTGGAACTTGACTGGTTTGTCAAGAACTGGATGTAGCTCTGAATTAGAGTGAACCAGTATAAACTTGTGTGTTCATATTCTTCTTTCATCTCTTTTAAATTCTGTCTTTAATTGCGCTGTGTTTAATTCAAATTACCTTTGCAAAGATTGAATAAAGATAACTCATTCTTCCAAAAGAAAGTAAGATTTGCGAAAAAGTTTTAAAGTTCAATTCACCCCCCCTCTTGAACTCAACCATTAATTCTTTCACAAAATATGAGGGTTGGAGGCTTTGGAGGCTTGGAGAGTTGTGAGGAAACCCCCCAAGCGCACCCCCTTTATATAGGATTTTTTCCAGGTCGAGACCGCCATCTGGAAAGTCGAGACGGCGGTCTCGTTTTGCCGCCGGATCGAGACGGTGGTCTCGATAATCCAGACGGCGGTCTCGACTTTGCTTAAGTCGAGACGGCGGTCTCGATTTGTAAGGGAACCGAGACGGCGGTCTGGAATATCCAGACGACGGTCTCGAATTTTGGGGTTTTTTTTTTTTTTTGAATAAAATAGGACCTGGTTCAAAAACATTCTATGCATGCAAATGTTTTTATGTTTGATGTCCTATAATGCCTACTTTGATTTAGTTTTTCAGAAGGATTTGACTAACGTGTCTTGTAACGCCGAGTGCCTCCTGATCTGTGCTTTTGTACATGTTGTACCATACCGGACTTCTTGTGACCGAAGGGTAGTTTCTTTCTTTTTCTCTTCTTTTATTTTTTCTTTGTAGAGCACTTTTTGTCATGCAGTGTCCCTTTTTCCTTGCTTTAGGGATTTCAATCCTCTTGTTGACTATACGCCTCCATATTCCCAAATTAATTATTAGAATATTGTCGTGAGGGTCAAGAGAAAAGAAGCAAAGAGATAAAAATCAATGGTTTGTGTTTTAGAGGGTTGATTTTTATTGATAAGAGGATTTGTAAGAATGGCTGGCCAAGGTTAAGTCTGGATGTTTAGGCTTTGTCTAAGCAAATATTTTCCCTTTCTCTTTTCTTCTATTTGTGCTCTTTGGTTTTATTTCCATTACTTTTTAAATGGCCAGCCGATTTCCCTAGATCGCCCTTTGGGTTTTCGAACCAGGATACTGTGTGTTGGCCCTAACTTTTGTCTAGGTTCTCTCTCTTGTAAAATTTTGGAGGAATCCTAGCGGACCTTTATTTGTAACCCTAACTTTTGCCTAGGCTACCCTTTATTGTTGTTCGGGTATCCTACCGGGTTGACCCTATCTTTTGTGTAGCCCCCTTAGTGGGTTTCCTACCGGGTAATTTGCCCTTTTCTTTTGGCCTTTGGCTTCTCTGGGCTTTTTTCTTTTTTTGTGGATTTATTTTTTTGTTCACAGTATTGGCGAAGCATGACTTTCTTTATGGCTTAGGTGAAGTCTTATTTTTATGTGCTTCTAATCAACTAGTTTGATGATAATAGCAATGGTAAATGTCGATTATTGGATGCGCTTTTTATTCTTCTTTTCTTTTTTGTTGTTTACTTAGACAGGTTTATTTATGTGGTCCAGTCAGAAGTAGAAAGAAGAGAAGCAGATAGAAAGAATCATTCTTTATTAATTAATAAGGGAATATGTGCCCTAAGATGCCCAAGGGTCGGGCTCGCCCCGGGGGATAATCTCTAACAATCATGGGGTTTACATCCCTTAAACAAAGAAAAAGATTTCCTAATGACTAAAGTGGCTCTTGACGCTTGCACCCCTCCACTTCGGAAAATCTGCTTGAGTGTGCGGAGGGGGGACTTCCCTTTTGCTTTTCCCGCTCGGCCCTTGAAAGGGTCATATCCTAGGCCATACTTGTAAGGATTGTCTTTGAATTCTGGGGGTTCCCTCATTCCTTGGGAATCTGCCCCCAGTCCGTGGCCAGGATGGTAGCCGTGTTTCCACATCATGCGGGCTACCTTTGTATTTCTGGGAAGTCGCTCTATACTGGCAATTTCGAGCGCTTGAAAAGATGTTTCAAGGGCCTCTTCAGCCGCATCCACATAAGGTTGGGTGGACGATCCACTGATTAGGATATCGTCCTCTGCTTGGACCGTGATCAGTTTGTCACCCACTACGAATTTGACTTTTTGGTGGAGCGTTGAAGGTATTGTCTTAGCGTCATGAATCCAAGGCCTGCCGAGGAGACAGCTATATGCTGGAGTAATGTCCATTACGTGGAAATCGACGTTGAAGATAGTGGGTCCTACTTGGATTGGCAAATTGATCTCTCCCACTACTTCCCATTTTGATCCGTCGAAGGCTCGAACGATGGTGCTGCTTGGGCGCAGACGGGTTCCTTGGATAGTCAACTTTTCCAGTGTGCACTTGGGCATCACATTCAGGGACGACCCGTTATCCACAAGAACTTTAGCAATGAGGTATTCCTTGCATTTGACTGAGATATGCAAGGGCTTGTTATGCTTTGACCCCTCCAGGGGGAGTTCTTCCTCTGTGAAGGTGAGGTGATCGTTTGTCGTGATGTGACCGACGATCCTCTCAACCTTTTCTTGGGATATTGTGTGAGGTACATGCGCCTCGCTCAAGACCTTCAGCAGGGTGTTTCTATGCGGTTTCGAGCTCATTATCAAAGATAGCAACGTGATCTTTGCAGGTGTACGGTTGAGCTGGTCGATAATGGAATACTCACTTTGCCTTATAAACTGGAGTAATTCCTCTGTCTCCTCCTTGGACTCTTTATTTTCTTTTTCTTCTTCGGTCTTTTTATTTTTTTCCTTTATTTTGAAGGACATTTTCTTGTGTGTCCTTGGGGGAGTAGATTCTTCCACTTCTAGTTGTGCCCCCAATGCCGGCTATGTTTGTTATTTCTTCTTTTACTGGTGAAGATTCCCCATATCTCCACGGTACAGCTTTATTTGACTCGTAGGGGAAAAGACGTGGCATAAATAGTCGCACTGGCGTCCTTGCCCCTTCTTCTTTATTCTTGAGGACCAACGGCCGAGGTTTATTTCCCTCTTGCGGTGATTCAACCGTTGGGGTGAGCTTTATTAGGAGTGGCTTTCTCTCCATTCTTCTGAGTTGGAAGACGTGTTAGTTAATCCTTCCTTTTTATTATCTTATTTATTAAGCGTGAAGGAGGGGAAATTAAATATGCAAATGCATGTTTATGTATGCAAGTAGACAACTGTTGAATAAGGAAAAAGATTTCATTAATTCTTTTGAAAGGTGTACATTCTCCTATTCCATACTACGAAGCGTCTTTTGGCAAAAACGGAAAAGCCTAAAGAAACCCACAGGCGGGTCTTGTTTTCTCTGTAATTCTCTCTCGGCTTCCCGGACATGGTGAGTGAGCACTTCGCTTTGCTTGTGGATCGCTTGGCTCATTTCTTCGATGTATTGTTGAGCCTCTTTGATCTTTGCCTCTTGATGTATGACCAAGGCTTGTAGTTCATCAAGCTTTGCAACAGCTTGGTCCTTCTCTTGAAGTACTTGGTCGTACTGAGCTAGCCCGCTTTTCTCCTTAATGCGTAGCTCATAGAGACTTCTGCTCAGTTTTCTATTGTTCTCTCGCTCTTGGCGGAGATCTATCTCGAGCCTCGGAGGAGCCCTTCCGACAACTCCTTGATCGTTTGAGCCTCGCCGAGCCGATTCCGCCTCAAGGTGTGCTGATCTGGTGGTTATCTCCTGCAGTTGGCTATCCGAGCTGGTTCTGGCAGTTTTGGATGCTCGGATAGCTTGTTCGTTAGCGTCAGCACACTGGTCCTTGAGGCCCTCTATTTCATGATCCTTTTTCTTGCCTTGCCTTTGTAGACCGTCAATCGTGAGGATAGAGGCTTGTTCTTTTTCCTCAAGGGCCCGTATCTGGGCTCCCATTATTTCTACCCTCTGGGTCAAGGCATTGACTTGTGCCTGCAGCTCTTCGTTGTTGGCGATTGGCGTGGGTGTGGTGGATGGTGGAGCCATCTCTCTTCTTCTTCTCCATGCCTCATAGTCACTGGTGACAGCCACCCGAGCTTTTCCTAGCTCTCTGTCTCCCATGTAGACTGGCTTCTCCCATGCTTTCCTTACAGTCAGTGAGTTGGCGATTGTGCATGGGTCTCCAAAGAAGCACAGTCCTCCGAGTTCCCCTCGGGAGATGGTAGTTTGAGTCCTCATGAGTTGCCTCATAGCTACTCTTGGTGAGTAGGCTATGCAACCCCTGAGTCCTATCAAGGGTACATTCGGGTAGCTCCCGCATCTGACGAGAACTGGACCGGGTCGGAACCAAGGGCAGACCCAAGATATGCTGTTGGCGTCCTTTTGTTCTAACTCATCCCTCCATTCTACGATCAAAGCGCCGTTGGAGGGGGATTTTGGAGAAGCTTCTCAAGGGGTCTGGGAATATCCCCATGTGACTCGGAGGCGTAAAGGTGCGTGATGCTCCACACATAAAGTAATGAAGAGCAAGCAATGGAGTGTTCTCCCTTGCTTCGATGGCGTAAATCCACCGAGAGCAAGGTGTCGGCAAGAATAGCGGGTAGGGGACTCTTCGAGTTCACGTCCCAAGCGAAGAAAGCGTCCATGACGGCTTGATCGACCGTGTTGAGGTGGAAGGGGAACAGGATCGTTCCGAAGATTAATAATGCCAGGGTTTTATTGAAGGCAACCCACTCGCCCTTTCAGCCGTGTAGGACAGGTGGTCTTCTAACATCGATACTCTCCATCCCCGGGTGTTCCCTCTTCCTATCAGTGGTACTTTGTCTGCATCGGTAGATGGATAAGGGCAGCGATCGGTGCTCGCAGGAGTATACGCCTCATGGCGGATATGAACCCCGGCGACTTGGGCCATTTCAACATTGTTTCATACTCCTCTAAAGTAGGCACCATGTCGAACTGCGGAAATTCAAAGCACCGCAGACTGGAGTTCCAAAAGTGAATCAGCACCCTGAGGAAGACTTGATCGACACTGATCTTTAGGAGGTCCAGAATTCATCCATAGGACTTTTCAAAATCAGCGCGGACCTCCGGCGGCATTGTTGCACTAAGCCGTTCTAGCTTCTCAGTATGGCTTCGGAGAATATCCACCTTCCCCACTTGTCTACTTGTCCCCTCCATTTTCTAAAACCAAAATGTATGATTTGATGAAGATGATGTTTATTGTATGTGAGTGTTTATTTTGCTATTTATCATGTTTTTTCTACATGATGTATGGTATTTGCGTATATTTTTTTGAAAAATAAACTATCTATATGCATGTTTTATGGGTGCAATATTTTGAACCTGATCTTATTTCATGAACTTTTGAAAAAAATGGATTTTTTTTTATTTGTTTATTTTATAGCCTTTTATCTCTTCTGTCGGAATTGCGTGGCTACTTAGCTTGCAAAGAACCTGAAACCAGGCTAGCTAAAAGGCAGACTGTCCGAGATAAAATACAGCTTTATGCGAAATAATATTTATCATCCCTTATCTCTTTTGTCGGAACTGCGTGGCTACTTAGCTTACAAAGAACCTGAAACCAGGCTAGCTAAAAGGCAGACTTTCCGAGATAAGGGTGTTTATTTGAGAAGAATATATTTTTTTTGTGATTTTGTTCTGTTGTTTGTTTATGCTATGCAACATACAAATGCAACAAACATATGCACACACAATTCGATCATCCCCGAACAGGCGAGATTTCATTTTTATCGAGGTAGGGTTTTCTTGCAGAAAAGTGCATTGGTTAGGGTAGGTTCTAGCTGTTCTCACCAGGCTAAGGCCCCCAAGGTGCCCCCATTATAGGGTCCCCACTCTCCAACCGTCCAACCATGCTCAGCACTAAGGCCAGAGTCGGTCTTGTTGCCAAAAGAGGAAGGTTATCACCTTGAGTGGTGGTTTCCGATCACACTGGTGGGCACAAGGCCCTAACTGCAGCGAACCGTACCTGCCACCCACTCCCTATGGTTATCTCACTTGCCCCCGGGTATAGAGGGAACTGTAGTGTGCAAGGGTTTTGTGTGCAATTTATATCTCAATCAATTGCGTAAGTATAAATAAGCAAAAGTTATTTGAAAGCCAAGCAATAAAGCATGTTATAATACAAGGCAAGGTAAAAGCGCTATTTTCTTGGTTTAATTATTCTTAAGTCAGCCCATCACTAAATGGGATCAACTCTCTAGGCTTCCCCAGTGGAGTCGCCATCTGTCGCCGCCTCCCCGAAAAGGGGGCGCGGTCGGAGCGACGCGATGGTTTTTTCGACCCTCTTGTTTTCGCGTTTTATGGGTAGTTACAACGCCTTTAGGTTGTCCGATAACCGGGCTAACATAAGGGCGAGGTTTTCGAAAGCATCCCTGGATTGTCTGATAACCAGGCTAACCCAGGGACTTATTTAATTTGGGTTCTATGGAGTCGCCACCGATATTTTTACCATAAACATCGGAAAAGGGGTTTAAAAGGCGTTGGTTTTCGAAAACCAACTTTGGTCATTAGAACCAGAGTTGGGTAAGGGAGTTAGTTACGTGTAAAGGAAGTGTTAGTTCCTTTACAACGCCCCTTTCGGGTTCCCTATGATAGGCCGGCTAACTTGAATAAATAATTAAACTGGAAAATAGCGCTTTTACCCTTTTATTATGCGGTATTTAGAGATTATGACTACATGGCCCTAGTGTCTATTGCATACATTTAAATGAAAGCGGTAAAATTAGAAGGAGAGAGAATGTGCACGTCCAAAGCAAGCTTTTTATATATTTTTCTTTAAAGAGTGGGTGCTTTTTGGCAACCCTTCACTCTACAACTCTCAGAAACTCCGGAAATGCCTCGGAGGGATTCTAAAGAAGATTTAGAACGCTCAGTTTTGTGCCTAAAGACGCTCAGAAACTCCGGAAATGCCTCGGAGGGATTCTTAGAGAGAGAAAGTCTAGAGAGAAGGGAGAGCTATGCTGATTCTGTGTGGAAATGAGGGGGGGAGAGCCCCTATTTATAGTTTTTCGCACCTGACAGGTCGAGACCGTCGTTTCCTCTGATAGGGGTCGAGACCACTGTCTGGAAAGTCCAGACCGCCGTCTTGACCAGGCAGGAATCGAGACCACCGTCTAGAAAATCCAGACCGCCGTCTCGACTTTTGCAGGTAACGAGACCACCGTCTGGTCAATCGAGACGGCGGTCTCGTCCTGGCGTTGAGACGAGACGGTGGTCTGGTCCTTCCAGATGGCGGTCTCGTCCCTTCAGGGCGAGAAACTTTATTTTCGGGCCAAAAAACCTTCCTATCTTGGTACGGGAGCCTAATAGTCTCTCCTAATGACTTGTTAAGCTTCGGCCGTCTTCAAATAGGACGCTTTCTGACTTTATTCTGAGGTCGGGCAAGATTTGGGGTCTACAAGAACCTTCGAAGCAAGCTTTATATTATAAGTCTATTATATAGAGGAAGCTTTGCGGCAATCCTTCACTCTACAATGACTCTCCTCTCGATTATAATATCGACTCGACTAAATTTTCTAGAAGAATCGAATGCCGGAATACAAATTCCTTAACTGATTGTTACCTTTTAAAGGCAATCAGAGAGATCATTCGAAGGAGGGAGAGAAGAAGACAAGTCTTGGAGTTGTCTCGGGTGTGGAGAATGACAAATGAGGCTCCTATTTATAGATTTTGCAGCCTGGAAACTTGGGACGGCCGTCTAGGTTGGGACGACCGTCCCATTTGAATTTGGGGGTTTGGGACGTGCGTCCCAAAGGTGAGACGTGCGTCCCACTTGCGTTTTGGCCTGTTTACGCGTTTTTGGGACCCCCGGGAAGCTTTCCTTTCCTTTTTCGGACGTCGTTTGATGCCGATGTGTGTCCGTTGAAGCTTTATCTTCATATAGGAAGTCTTCTTGGCCTTCATTAAGATGCCGGGCGAGCTTTATCTTCGTGTAGGAAGTCTCTTTAGTCTTTATTGTGTGGATAGGTGAACTCCGTCTTGTTGCGGGAGGTCTTTCTCGGTTTTTGATATGCAGTCGGGTGAACTTTATTTGTGTGAAGTTTCCCTAGCCTTTATTTTGAGAGGCCGGGCAAAATTAGGGGTCTACAGCTGCCCCCCTTCACCTGCCTAATTAATTCGTTGGTTTTAATATACCGACAAAATTATTTGGCAGGGGAAGGAGTTAACCCTTTTGCCCGGTTATCCTTCGGATGTTGCTTCTTTGCTGATCCTCTGGATGATAAATATTTTGATAGGTACCAACCCCTATCTGGTTCGAGCCTTCTTTTTATAAAGCTCTGGTGAGTACTTACCCTCACCCGGTATAAGTCTGTATTTTACTAGACTTTTGTGGGTACCTACCCCCACTAGGTATGAACCTTGTTCTGCAAGGTTTTGGTGAGTACCTACCCTCACCCGGTATGAGTTTGCATTTTGCTAACTCTTGTGGGTACTTTTCTTCCGAGGTGCTCAACACTGAACTATCCTCTAATAGAAGCAAGTTTCCCGTTTTTAGAAATGCTTCTGGTGAATATTTTTACTCTACCCGATGCATTTTTGCTAAGTTTTGATGAGTACCTACCCTCATCCAGTACAAACCTTATTTTTAAGGTTTTGGTGGGTACCTACCCCCACCCGGTGCGAATCTGCATTTTTGCTAGATTCTGATGAGTACTTACCCTCATCCGGTCTGAACCCCGTTCTGCAAGGTTCTGGTGAATCTCGTTCTGCAAGATTCTGATGGGTACCTACCCCTGTTAGAATCGCGCAGCGGAATGTTCGCGTGGTCGGACAAAAACCAAGAGGGGGGGGGGGGTGAATTGGTTTCTTAATAAAAATTAGGTTTTCAAAATTTTCCCCAAATTTTACCGATTAAAAACTGTGTAAATGTAAATAGAGAAGTGAAGAGAATATTACACAGTAGGTTTATACTGGTTCGGATCAAAAGACCCTACGTCCAGTTGCTAATCACTCAAAAGAGGATTAACACTGTCACTAAAAACAAATTGTTACAATACAAATTATAATGGAAGAGATAAAGTAAAAGATGACACCTCTCTTGAAACCCACAAGAGATGAAAAACAGCTTTCCCCAGAGACGGCACAGCACACAATCCACTAAGAACTCCACTTAGTGATTCTTATCGCTTCTAGCCCACACCAGGTTTAGAAAGCCCCAAGAGATGAAGAACAGACTTTCCCCGGAGACGGCACAAGCACACAATCCACTAAGAACTCCACTTAGTGATTCTTATCGCTTCTAGCCCACACCAGGTTCAGAAAGCCCCCTTTCCTTGCAACAAACAGTTCTCTGGCACTCACAGCACGTAACTTTTGTATGGAAAGAGTTGTTCTTAATTTCGAGTGCCAAAGCAGAGTTTAAGTAGGGAAATTAGGGTTTAGGAATTGGGGATTTCGAAACTAGGGTTCTTGGTAATTGGGTTTTCGAAAATAGGGTTTGTTTGAAGTTTAAAATCAGAAACAGATCGAAATAATCGATTATTTGGAGTAATAATCGATTAAAACAGAGCCAAATACGTCGAACCCAATCCTCTCCGGTTTAATCGATTATTTGGTGAAATAATCGATTATCCGTACTGAACACGATACGGAATAATCGATTATTTTGTCGTTTAATCGATTAAAACAGTGAGTTTTAGACAGAAAATGGTTTTCACACTTGCTTTAATCGATTATATACCTATTTAATCGATTAAAGCCGAGCCTGCATGATAAATTTGAGCATTTTGAAGCTTCTAAGTTACAGACTTTGTACCGGCTATCTTAGACTCTAAAATTACAGACTCAATCAAACTAAAACAGAGTTATTACAATACGAAATCATCAATCTTCAATCTTCAATACTCTAAGTCTTTAAGCTCTTGGATCATCATCAAAATCAACATTCTTCATGATCATTATTTGCAACATCAAGTCCTTGAATGTTCAACAATCTCCCCTTTTTGATGATGATCAAAATTATCTTTTTAAAGCCCTAGTAATAACCTGTTTTATCTCGTCATACTAACAAACACATTAAACATACCGAGATAATTGAATCATAGGCTTTAAATTTTTCTCCCCTATTTTGATTATAATCAAAAAGAACTCTGCAACATCAATCATAAGAGCTCCCCCTCAAAATATGCATAAGTTAGAGAAAGCTCCCCCTCAATCATAGCATGAAAGAAACATCAAATTTTATTTCATAATCATTCATTCATTACAATATAAAGATATTAAGAAAAGAAAATATACAATAAAATCTAAAATTCTTCACTATCCTCATCATTAAAGTGTGTATCAAATCTATTTTCTAATCTACCCACTCTATCATCTACATCGGATATACGGCGAATAATTTCATCATGTCGTACACCAGAAAGATTGAAGAATGATTGCATTCTTTGATTCATGTCGGAAAGAATATCTTCGATGGATTGTCTTGATTCTTGATGAGAAGAGGATGTTCCTACACTTTGGATTTGGGTAGAGGGAAACTCAGCTGCTGGAGGCATATCTTCATCCGAGTCTTCAATTGCATCACCTGGATTTTGAACGTCATCTTTGTGAACATAGATGTTATTGACCCGCACCATTTGTAGATGAATCAATGTGCTGTCAAGCATGCGGTTCAAGTTATTTGTTCGGACAGCTTGTTCACCTTCGACGTTTACTCCTTTATATTCCAGAATACGTGAAACAAGAAGAGCATATGTAATTTTGAATGTAGGATGACATTTTGCTTTAAGCATGGTCATTTTGACAAGAACACCCCAATCTAAAGGTTCATTATTCATGATGGCATGAATAATGCGAAGATCAATAGAAGAGCATTGGGCATGATTTGTGGCCCGGGGACATAAAATCCATACAAGCAAATGAAGAATCATGCGTTCTTCCTTCTTTAAAGGTCCAGCATGAAGAATACGCCCAATCTCCATAGAGGGATTCCGCAGAAAAGATCGATAAGCTAAGAACCTATCAAAGTCATCTAGCTCACCATAAACGTTAGTAGCATCTTCTCTAATGGGGAAGTGGGCAACGTTTTCCCAAATATCATCATCTAGAATTATGGTAACCCCTTTTACACGGGATGTAGCAATTTGATCCCTAAACTTAAATCTAGAATAGAATACCCTAACTAAGTCGGGATAGTATGTACCTTGCATTTGGATAAATGGGAGAACTCCTTGAAATTCAAGAAGATTAGGAAAGTTAAATCCTCTATGAATGAATTGCTCACCAATTAGGAATTTAGGAGAAATGACGGCACGTTCCTTCCAAGTACATCGAAATTCCTGTTGACCTTCCGTATCGTAAATCCATCCTTCAACGGAATTAGGACGGGAATGAGAAGAAGGTGCATATCTTCTTCTTGTAGGAATCTTAGGGCGAGAGGATGAGGCCATTTGAAAGAATAGATGAAGTATGAAGAAGATTTGGAGACAAGTGAGGGAATAATGAGGCAAAGAGAGTATAGATTGCAAGAAAAACTTGATTGCAAGAGTTAGAAGTGAGTATAATTGAACTAGAGGTCTCTATATATATAGGGAAAATACTTCCAACGGTCATATAGAAGAGATTCCATGGCAAAATATCCGTTGGCAACGGCTAGGAGGCAAGGTCGGTCGCATTTAATCGATTATATCTCAAAATAATCGATTATCTCTATATCGGACAGCTTTAATCGATTATTTCTAGCAAATAATCGATTATTCGAGGCATTTAATCGATTATTTCACGAAATAATCGATTATTCCAGAAGGAGAATACCCTGTTTTGGACGTTTTGAGGGAAAATAATCGATTATCACTTCCAATAATCGATTATTCCAGAGGCTATATCAAGTTTTTGAGATTTATATGCATAATAACCTATGAACATGCTACACCACGAATTTTAACATAACAATCATCCAGAAACAGTAAAATTAAGCAGATTTTAAGCTATTTCTAATATCCCTAAGTCTCTTCTAAGATCATAGAATCTATCCTTGGGTAGAGGCTTAGTAAATATATCTGCTAATTAACGTTTAGTGTCTACATACTCTATTTTGCAGTTTCCTTTGCTGATTGAGGAGTTTGAGAAGGTTCATTATCCTCCAAATATAATTCATCAAGAGCCTCCTTTATATATTCATCATCACCTGCAAGTCTTTTATTTGACTCAAGAGGATTTCCCCCAAGGTCTACAATCTCATCAAAGGTAACATGTATAGATTCTTCTATATTTAAGGTTCTCCTATTAAATACTCTATATGCCTTGCTAGTTAGAGAATAACCTAGAAAAATGCCCTCATCGGCTTTTGAATCAAATTTTCCTAGATTGTCCTTTCCATTATTTAGTACAAAACATTTACAACCAAAAATTTTCAAATGTGCAACATTAGGTTTTCTACCATTAAACAATTCATATGGAGTAGATTTTATAATTGACCTAATGAGCATTCTATTTAAAACATAACATGCAGTACTAACCGCATCAGCCCAAAAATATTTAGGAACATTAGATTCATTTAACATAGTTCTTGCAAGTTCCTCTAATGACCTATTTTTCCTCTCAACTACACCATTTTGTTGGGGAGTCCTAGGAGCAGAAAAGTTATGTAATATACCATTTTCCTCACAATAATTCTCAAACTTTTCATTTTGAAACTCACCACCATGGTCACTTCTTAAAACTTTAATTCTTAGGTCTTTCTCATTTTGTATTTGTTTAGCAAACTTTCAAAAGACCTTAAAAGCTTCACTTTTCATAGTTAGGAAAAATGTCCAAGTGTACCTAGAGTAATCATCAACAATTACAAGTCCATAATAATTTCCACCAAAGCTTTTTATCCTAGAAGGTCCAAATAAATCTAAATGTAATAATTCTAGGGGTTTTGAAGTGGAAATCACATTCTTTGATTTAAATGATGATTTTACTTGTTTACCTTTTTGGCATGCATCACACAATCTATCTTTTTCAAATTTTAACTTAGGTAATCCAATAACTAAGTCTTTTGAGATCAATTTGTTCAAATGATGCATATTTATATGAGCCGCTCTCTTATGCCATAACCAAGGGTTCTCTTCCTTAGCAACTAAACATGTTATACTAGACTCATGTAAACAATCCAAATCAATCAAATATATATTGTTATGCCTAATGCCTTTTAATTCTACTTTTTCGGAATCTATTAAATGTATGGTGAAAAATTTACTTTCAAAAGTTACCTTGAATCCTTTGTCACACAATTGGCTTATGCTAAGGAGGTTATGCTTTAATCCATCAACAAGAAGCACATCCTTAATGTCCAATGTGTTTGCACCACCTATGTTTCCAATTCCGAGAATCTTCCCTTTGTTGTTATCCCCATAAGTCACATATCCTTGTTCTTTGGCTTTGAAACTTACAAATTTCGTTTTATCTCCAGTCATATGTTTTGAGCATCCACTATCAAGATACCACATAGACTTCTTTGATTTGGAAGTTTCCTACAAAACAAGAACATAGTAAACTTAGGTCCCCATAACTTTTGGGTCCTTGGGGTTAGAGACATAACAATCTATTTAAATACTGCAAAACTTTCTCATAAAACTTTTCAAGTTGTTTTAACTGATAAAAAATAAGTTTTAATCGATTAAAACGCTATGTAGAAAATTTCTAAGTTGTTTTAATCGATTGAAACGAGATTTAATCGATTAAATGAGTTCTGATCGGTCATAACTAAATTCTGATCGATCATAACTGATTCTAATCGGTCATAATTGCATTCTGATCGATCATCCTGACCCTTTAAGTGATTTTTAATCGATTGAAACGTGTTTTAATCGATTGAAAAAAAATTCTGATCGCTTATAATGAAAATCTGATCGATCACATTTGATTCTGATCGGTCATATTTGTATTCTGATCGATCATCCTGACCCTTTAAGTGATTTTAATCGATTGAAACATGTTTTAATCGATTGAAAAAATTCTGATCGCTTATAATTAAAATCCGATCGATCACATTTGATTCTGATCGGTCATATTTTTATTCTGATCGATCATAATGAGTTCTAAATGGTTTTAATCGATTAAAAACAAGCTGTATCGATTAAAATACTGTAAAAACACTTCTTTGAACATTCTAATTGATTTTAATCGGTTCTTTCAAAACTACATCAGTTAAAAACATGTTTAAGAAAGCTTTTGTAAAAATACTTTGCTTTTAGTTGTTTAAAACGATTTTTAGAGGCATTTCAAAAATGAAGACAAACAAAATTATTTAACAATTGGAACCCAAATGTATTTACCTTTAGGAACACCAAAATGTTTAATTTTACATCTATTTGAGGTATGACCATGTTTCATACAATAAAAGCATGCATTTGAAGTAGTTTTAGAACAAGATACATTACTAACATGATATGCTCTAGTTCCTTTTTCTACCCATACTCTTTTCTTTTTAGTTTTACTCTTTTTCAAAGGAACTCTTTGATTTACATTATTTTGAGCAATTACCATTTCATGCTTCTTAAGATCATCAATTTCTTTTTCGGCTTTGTCAAGCAAATGGTTAAGAATATCTATGTCATATTCATGCTCTTTACAATTTGCACAAGCTAAGTCCTTATTCTCATCTAAGCATACAATTTTCGTATTAGCTATCTCCTTTTCTTCTAAACATGCAATTTTCAATTTTAAGGACTCATTTTCCTTTTCGGATCTTCTTAGATTCTTCTTTACAACTTTAAATTCGTTTTTCATATTCATAAATGCAGTAAATAACTCATTATAAGCATTTTGCAATTCATCATGGTCATTTTCTTCACTAGAGGATGAATCGGAATCACTAACCTCAAAATCCGAAGAAATGTTGTCATTTTCCATCAAGCAAATGTTTGCTTCTATTTCTGAGTCGCTTGATTCTGAATTTGAATCACTGTCATCCCAAGCAATATATGCTTTCTTCTTGAATTGCTTTTTGCCCTTTTGTTCATCATTTTTCTTGTTTGGGCATTCGGTCTTCATATGCCCTGCTTCACCACAACCATAGCATTTTATATTAACGGAAGAATTTTCTTTTACCTTTCCCTTACCTTTGAAAGGATGTCTTCCTTTTGCTTTCATCAATTTGGTGAACTTCTTTATAAAAAGACTCAACTCTTCTTCATCATTTTCGAAGTCTTCTTCTTCTTCTTTCTTATTTTTACCTTTTGAAATCTCGGTCTTGAAAGCTAGATTCTTCTTTTGGTATTGACCCTCTTCCTCATTTAGTCTTCCAAGGTCAAGTTCATGCTCTCTAAGCTTTCCAAACAACGCCGCCATAGTCATAGTGGCAAGATTTTGTGACTCCGAGATGGCCGTCACCTTAGGTTGCCATTTCCTATCCAAAGATTTCAAAATTTTAACATTTAATTCATCAACGTCAAATGCTTTACCTAATCCGGTGAGATGATTCACAATATGAGTGAAACGCTTTTGTACGTCAAATATCGTTTCACCAGGTTGCATCCGGAACATTTCGTACTCTTGGATTAGAGAATTTTTACGCGCTCTTTTGACGTCGTCAGTTCCTTCGTGGGTCACTCTAAGCATTTCCCACATTTCCTGTGCACTTTTACAAACAGAAATTCTGTAGAAGTCATCAAGGGTTAGAGCAGATGAAATAATATTTCTAGCCCTAACATCAAATTGTGCTTTTCGACTTTCTTCTACAGACCATCTAGAAAAAGGTTTAGGAACGTCAACACCGTTCTCAGTAATTTTGGGAACAAATGGACCGTTTAAAATTGCGTCCCAAACGCCTCTATCAACAGACTCTAGAAAAATTTGCATACGTACTTTCCAGAAAGGATAATTTTGACCCACAAAAAGTGGGGGTCTGTTGATAGATGCACCTTTGGCAAAAGTTTGATTTTGTCCGGCCATTTTCAAAAATTTGAATGACTATCAAAGCAAGCTCTGATACCACTTGTTAGAATCGCGCAGCGGAATGTTCGCGTGGTCGGACAAAAACCAAGAGGGGGGGGTGAATTGGTTTCTTAATAAAAATTAGGTTTTCAAAATTTTCCCCAAATTTTACCGATTAAAAACTGTGTAAATGTAAATAGAGAAGTGAAGAGAATATTACACAGTAGGTTTATACTGGTTCGGATCAAAAGACCCTACGTCCAGTTGCTAATCACTCAAAAGAGGATTAACGCTGTCACTAAAAACAAATTGTTACAATACAAATTATAATGGAAGAGATAAAGTAAAAGATGACACCTCTCTTGAAACCCACAAGAGATGAAAAACAGCTTTCCCCAGAGACGGCACAACACACAATCCACTAAGAACTCCACTTAGTGATTCTTATCGCTTCTAGCCCACACCAGGTTCAGAAAGCCCCAAGAGATGAAGAACAGCTTTCCCCAGAGACGGCACAACACACAATCCACTAAGAACTCCACTTAGTGATTCTTATCGCTTCTAGCCCACACCAGGTTCAGAAAGCCCCCTTTCCTTGCAACAAACAGTTCTCTGGCACTCACAGTACTTAACTTTTGTATGGAAAGAGTTGTTCTTAATTTCTGAGTGCCAAAGCAGAGTTTAAGTAGGGAAATTAGGGTTTAGGAATTGGGGATTTCGAAACTAGGGTTCTTGGTAATTGGCTTTTCGAAAATAGGGTTTGTTTGAAGTTTAAAATCAGAAACAGACTGAAATAATCGATTATTTGGAGTAATAATCGATTAAAACGAGCCAAATACGTCAGAACCCAATCCTCTCTGGTTTAATCGATTATTTGGTGAAATAATCGATTATCTAGTACTGAAACAGATCTGAAATAATCGATTATTTTGTTGTTTAATCGATTAAAATAGTGAGTTTTAGACAGAAAATGGTTTTCACACTATTTTAATCGATTATATACCTATTTAATCGATTAAAGCCGAGCCTGCATGATAAATTTGAGCATTTTGAAGCTTCTAAGTTACAGACTTTGTACCGGCTATCTTAGACTCTAAAATTACAGACTCAATCAAACTAAAACAAAGTTATTACAATACAGAAATCATCAATCTTCAATCTTCAATACTCTAAGTCTTTAAGCTCTTGGATCATCATCAAAATCAACATTCTTCATGATCATTATTTGCAACATCAAGTCCTTGAATGTTCAACAACCCCCACCTGGTCCGAACCCCGTTCTACAAGGCTCTGATGGGTACCTACCCCCACCTGGTCCGAACCCCGTTCTGCAAGGCTCTGATGGGTACCTACCCCCACCTGGTCCGAACCCCGTTCTGCAAGGCTTTGATGGGTACCTACCCCCACCCTGTCCGAATCCCGTTCTGCAAGATTCTGATGGGTACCTTCCCCCACCTGGTCCGAACCCCGTTCTGCAAGGCTCGATGGGTACCTACCCCCACCCGGTCCGAATCCCGTTCCGCAAGATTCCGATGGGTACCTACGCCCACCTGGTCCGAACCCCGTTCGGCAAGGCTCGATGGGTACCTACCCCCACCCGGTCCGAATCTCGTTCGCAAGATTCGATGGGTACCTACCCCCACCCGGTCCGAACCCCATTCTCGCAAGGCTCGATGGGTACCTACCCCCACCCGGTCCGAACCCCGTTCTGCAAGGTTCCGATGGGTACCTACCCCCACCTGGTCCGAACCCCGTTCCGCAAGGCTCGATGGGTACCTACCCCCACCCGGTCCGAATCCCGTTTCGCAAGATTATGATGGGTACCTACCCCCACCCGGTCCGAACCCCGTTCTGCAAGGTTCCGATGGGTACCTACCCCCACCTGGTCCGAACCCCGTTCCGCAAGGCTCCGATGGGTACCTACCCCCACCCGGTCCGAATCCCGTCCTGCAAGATTCCGATGGGTACCTACCCCCACCCGGTCCGAACCCCGTTCCGCAAGGCTCCGATGGGTACCTACCCCCACCCGATCTGAATCCCGTTCTGCAAGATTCTGATGGGTACCTACCCCCACTTGGTATGAACCCCATTCTGCAAGGCTCTGATGGGTACCTACCCCCACCCGGTCCGAACCCCATTCTGCAAGGCTCTGATGGGTACCTACCCCCACCTGGTTTGAACCCCGTTCTGCAAGGCTCTCAGGATGCACTTTTTGGTAGTTAATCATGTGATTATCTATTTTTGGAGATATGTTGGCGACTTATTGTTTCTGTTCATGCGCCCATTCCGTGGGGAATATTTGATTTGACTTTTTGACTTTTCTGTTAGTCGTCCGGTTTTATCGGGGATTCTTTGTTTTTGGCTTTTTCGCTTAGCCATTCGGCTTTTGCCGGGGATTCTTGATTTTTGGCTTTTTTGTTTAGCCATCCGGCTTTTGCCGGGGATTCTTGATTTTTGGCTTTTCTGTTTGTCGCCGCCGTCAAAACGAGGCGGTCGGAGCGACGCGATGGTTTTTCGACTCTTCTCGCGTTTTTTATTGGTGGTTACAACGTCCTTAGGTTGTCCGATAACCGGGCTAACCTAGAGACGAGGTTTTTGAAAAGTGTCCTTGAGTTGTCCGACAACCGGGCTAACCCATGGACTTATTTTTGGGTTCTATGGAGTCGCCACCGATATTTTTACCGTAAACATCGAAAAAGGGGTTTTGAAAAGGCGTTGGTTTTTGAAAACCAACTTTGGTCATTAGAACCAGAGTTGGGTAAGGGAGTTAGTTACGTGTAAAGGGAGTATTAGTCCCTTTACGACGCCCCTTTCGGGTTCCCTATGATAGGCCGGCTATTTGCGAATAATTAAACTTGGAAAATTGCGCTTTTACCCTTTTATTATGCGGTATTTAAATATGTGACTACATTGCCCTAGCTTTTATTGCATAATTTAAATAGCAGTAATTTAAAGAGAGAATGAGGATATGCACCTCCAAAGCAAGCTTTATAACAAAAAGAGAGGGTGCGTTTTGGCAACCCTTCACTCTACAACTCTCAGAAACTCCGGTAATGCCTCGGAGGGATTCTAAAGAAGATTTAGGACACTCTGTATATGCCTAAAGACACTCAGAAGCTCCGGAAATGCCTCGGAGGGATTCTTAGAGAAAGAAATTCTAGAGAGAAGGGAGAGCTCTAGCTTTTTCTGCGTTTCTGTGTCGAAATGAGGGGGGAGAAGCCCCTATTTATAGTTTTTCGCATGTCGGGGTCCGGACCGCCGTCCGGAGAGTCGAGACCGCCGTCTCGACCATGCCGAAATCGAGACCGCCGTCTGGAAAAACGGGACCGCCGTCTCGTCCTTCGCTCGCTCAAGCGAGTATTCGGTCGCTTGAGCGAGGCATGACCCGAGAGTTCCCTTTGTTTGAGGCATCCGTCGCTCAAGCGAGTACATCAGTCGCTTGAGCGAGAATTGACCCGGGAGTCCCCTTTGTTCGAAGCATCCGTCGCTCAAGCGAGTACATCTATCGCTTGAGCGAGACATGACCCGGAAGTCCCTTTTGCTTGAAGCATCCGTCGCTCAAGCGAGTTCATCGGTCGCTTGTGCGAGACTTGACCCGGAGTCCTCTTTGTTCGAAGCATCTGTCGCTCAAGCGAGTACATCTGTCGCTTGAGCGAGACTTGACCCGGAAGTCCCTTTTGCTTGAAGCATCTGTCGCTCAAGTGAGTACATCAGTCGCTTGAGCGAGACTTGACCCGGGAGTCCTCTTTGTTTGAAGCGTTAGTCGCTTAAGCGAATACACCAGTCGCTTGAGCGAGGCATGACCCTTAGTCCCCTTCTACGTGAGGCGAGACGGCGGTCTGGGTCGTCCAGAAGGCGTTCTCGTCCCTTCGAGGCGAGAAAACTTATTTTCGGGCCAAAAAACCTTCCTATCTTGGTACGAGAGCCTAATAGTCTCTCCTAGTGGCTTGTTAAGCTCCGGCCGTCTTCAAATAGGAAGCTTTCTGACTTTATTTGGAGCCCGGGCAAGATTTGGGGTCTACAGCTGCCCCCCCTTTACCTGGCTAGTCGACTGTTGGTCTGTTGTGCCAGACAGATTGACAGGAAGGTAAAGGAGTTGACCCTCTTGCCCGGCTACCCTTCGGACTGCCGTCTTGTGGCGGATGATCCTCTGGGGAAATGTTGTGTTTGTGCACCTCCGGAATACTACCTCTGTCGTAGCTGATCCCTTTGGTTGACACGTGGTAAAACCTCCGGATACTACTCTGGACGTAGCCGATCCTTCGGTTGATGAGTATAAACCCCCCATCAGGCTGGTAGAACCTCCGGATACTACTCTGGACGTAGTCGATCCTTCGGTTGATGAGTATAAACCCCCATCAGGCTGGTAGAACCTCCGGATACTACTCTGGACGTAGTCGATCCTTCGGTTGATGAGTATAAACCCCCCATCAGGCTGGTAGAACCTCCGGATACTACTCTGGACGTAGTCGATCCTTCGGTTGATGAGTATAAACCCCCCATCAGGCTGGTAGAACCTCCGGATACTACTCTAGACGTAGCCGATCCTTTCGATGGACACGTGGTGGAACCTCCGGATACTACTCCTGATGTAGCCGATCCTTCGGTTGATGAGTATAAACCCCCCATCAGGCTGGTAGTTGCAGTCCATTGTGCGGGACTGGATGGGTACGAGCCCCCCATCAGGGTGGTACAGTCCGTTGTGCGGGACTGGATGGGTACGAGCCCCCCATCAGGGTGGTACAGTCCGTTGTGTGGGACTGGATGGGTATGAACCCCCCATCAGGGTGGTACAGTCCGTTGTGCGGGACTGGATGGGTACGAGCCCCCCATCAGGGTGGTACAGTCCGTTGTGTGGGACTGGATGGGTATGAACCCCCCATCAGGGTGGTGAATGCAGTTCGTTTGTTGAGATGTGTTTTGTCTTTGTTTTTTTGTTTTTTCTGGGAATTGTCGTCCGGTCTGTGCCGGGGATTCTTTGACTTTTGATTTTTTCTTGTGGTGATCACCCAACTCTTGCTGGTCGGGTGATTTTGGCTTTTCCTGATAGCCATCCAGCTTGTTGTTTGCTGGGGATTCTTTGTTTTTGATCATTTGGTATTTGTCATCCGACTTTGCCGGTTGTCGGGGATTTCTGATGGGTGCCTCTTAGGTAGGCATGAATTCTCTTGAAAATTTTGCTGATTTTAATGGTGCCTCTAAGCAGGCAGATAGCCATTGAGTTTCTGGTAATGCCTCTGAGTAGGCAGATGCTTCATCGGAAGTGAAGACTTTTGGCTGCATTTCGTTTTGCCTCTGACTAGGCTGATATTCCCTTATGGGGATGCTGGTTCTTACTTGCTAGGTCTTGCCTATGCGTAGGCAAATGTCATTCTGAGGATGAACCTGAAGTTTTGCCTTTGCAATAGGCTCACTGGGATGATCTTTCTTTTTTTGGTGATCCACTGGGGAATTGATTGCCTTCCCAGGGATCTATTTTGTCTTGCCCCTTAGGGAGAAATGGAGTTTTTGACTCCTTGTTGAATGCTGTTGTTTTGAGCTGGCTTTGCCTATGCTCTTATTCCGCTGGGGATGATCAAGCCTTTCCGTTGGCTTTTTCTGGTGTACCTTCGTTTATTGGTGTAGAAGGTTTTTCCTTGAAGCTCTTTATTCTGCCGCAATGGTTTTGATTTCGCCTTTTTTCCGCAATTTATCTCTTTTTTATCGCGATTTTGAAATCTGGCTTTTGTGGGGATAATGCGTAAGCCTTTTTACTTTTTAGTCTCTTTTTATTACGCTGGCTTTTTCCTTTCTTTTTGGGGAAGGTCCACTAGGGATGACGTTTTATTTCTTTAGTGATCCACCAGGGAATTAGTTGACTTCCGGGGATCTCGATTTTTCTTTTCTATGAATGGAGTCTTGGCTCCTTGATTGATGTTGATGCGAGCTATACTTGTGAAGCTCTTATTCCACTCGGAGAATGGGGACTTCTAATTCTTTTTTTTGTAGACTTTTTAGGAGATCCACTTGAGGATTTTTATTCGGCCTTCCGCCTTCTTTGTTGTTTTTCTTTTGGACATCCTCTCGGGGATGCAAGATTTTTCTTCTTTTTTCCTCTTCTTTTTTTTGTTGAGCCCTTGTTGGTTTGGACTCTTTTGACTATTGATGATGGGCTCTTGAAACCTTTATTCTCCATTGGGGAGTGTGGAGGAGACTTTGGGTGAGTGTGCTCGATGACTCATGTGATGGCGGTGCTCGAGCCCTTGGGTAATTTTTTGTGTTGCCTCCGGAGTAGGCAAGGATCCTTTTGGGGATGACTAAGCCTTTCCGTCGGCTTTTCTTTTATGATGTCTTGATGATTGTGCCCTCTTTTATTGTGATGATTGGAGCTTTGGCTTCCGGAAGCTTCTTATGACGACTCGCTCTTCTTTCTTGAGGGAGAGCACTGTGTGAAGACTTATTACTTTCTTGTGCCTTCTTTTCCGGGTAGAAGGATGGTAGTTGGAGCTCTTGATGTTGGAAGCTCTTATTTTCATGAGTTGCTTGATTGACAACTTGCTCTATTTTCTTGAAGGCTTTATTTTGGAGACTCGGTCTCGGTGATCCTGTTTTCAATCACAAATATGGAGCTAATCTCCTTATATGAATGCTTTCCATTTTTTTTTTATTGAAAGTGATTTTTTATTTTTTATTTTTTATTTTTTTTTACCTTGACAAAGTCGTTTTGTGCGACTACTTGTGTGTGGATGCTTTAAATGCAATCTTTTCTTTTTGATTGATGCATCTGGAAAAGTGACTGGCATTTTCCTGCTGGACTTTTTATGATTATGATGAAAGACCCCTCTCTTTTATTTATTTTTTGGTTTAGCCCTATCTTTTGCCTAGAACGCCCCTTTTGGGGTTTTCGGTCTAGCGAGCTGCCTTAATTTTTGCCTAGGATATCTTAGCGGGCTTTTTCCTTTTTTGCGAATGCCCTAACTTTTGCCTAGACCGCCCTTTGCGGGTTTTCGATCTAGCGGGCTACCCTAACTTTTGCCTAAGAATATCCTAGCAGGCATTATTCTTTTTATTTTATTTTTTCTTCTTTTTTTGAGAGATAGGAGCCTATCATATGCATGCAATGTCTGTGATATGCATCCTATAATACTATTTCAGTTAATTTTTCAAAAGGATTAACCAATGTGCTTTTACTTCTGATGAGCTTCTGACGTTATGTGCTTTCGTCGACAGGGATAGGCTGTACCAATTTTGCCGCCTCGATTTCATGACCGAAGAATGATTGGTTTTTCTCTTTTCCTTCTTTTTTCTTGTAGAGCACTCTTTGCCATGTAGTGTCCCTCTTTCTTCACTCTAGGGATTTCAATCCTCTTGTTGACTATACGCCTCCATATTCCCAAATTAATTATTAGAATTTTGGTGGTAAGGGTCAAGAGAAGAGAAAGAAGAGGATATTTAATTCAAAGGCTTGTGTTTTAGCATGTTATTTTTGTTAGAAAAAGGTTTTTGTAAGAATGGTTGGCTAGGGTTAGGCTTAGGTGTTTAAGCTTTTGTCTAAGCATACGTTTTCCCCTTTTGCGCCTCAGTTTTATTACTTTTTATGGCTAGTTGATTTCCCTAGATCGCCCTTCGGGTTTTCGAACTAGGATATTGTGTCTTGGCCCTATCTTTTGTCTAGGTTCCTTCTTTTGTATATTTTTGGGGAATCCTAGCGGACCTTATTTTGTAACCCTAACTTTTGCCTAGGCTACCCTTTATTTTTGTTCGGGTGTCCTACCGGGTTGACCCTATCTTTTGCGTAGCCCCCTTGGTGGGTTTCCTACCGAGTATTTTGCCCTTTCTGTTTTTGGCCTTTGGCTTCTATGGGCTATCTTTTTTTTGTATTTATTTTTTGGTTCACAATATTGGAGAAACATGACTTTCTTTATGGTGAGGTAAAGTCTTATTTGGGTGCTTCTAATCAACTAGCTTTATTCTTCTTCTTTTTTTTTTCTTTTTTTTTTTCGTTTACTTAGACAAGGTTATTGTGAGGTCTAGTCGGAAATAGCGAGAAGAGAAGCAAATTGTAAGAAGTATTCTTTATTAATTAATAAGGGAATATGTGCCCTAAAATGCCCGGGGGTCGGGCTAGCCCCGGGGGATAATCTCTAACAATCATGGGGTTTACATCCCTTAAATGAAGAAAAAGATTTCCTAATGACTAAGGTGGCTTTTGACGCTTGCACCCCTTCACTTCGGAAAATTTGCTTGAGTGTGTGGAGGGGAGACTTCCCTTTTCTTTTTTCGCACGGCCCTTAGTAGGGTCATATCCTAGGCCATGTTTGAAAGGATTGTCTTTGAATTCTGGGGGTTCCCTCATGCCTTGGGAATCTACCCCCAGTCTTTGGCCAGGATGGTAACCATGCTTCAACATCATGTGGGCTACCTTTGTATTTCTGGGAAGTCGCTTTTATGTTGGCAATTTCGAGCGCTTGAAAAGATGTTTCAAGGGCCTCTTCAGCCGCATCCACATGAGGCTGGGTGGATGGTCCACTGATCAAGATGTCGTTTTCTGCTTGGACCGTGATCAATTTTTCTTCCACTATGAACTTGACTTTCCGGTGGAGCGTTGAAGCTACTGCCTTAGCGTCATGAATCCAAAGCCTACTTAGTTTCCTCCTTGGACTCCTTATTTTCTTTTTCCTCTTCGGTCTTTTTATTTTTTCCTTTATTTGTAGGAGCGTTGTCTTATAGCTCTTGGGGGTGTAGATTTTTTCACTTCTAGTTATGCCTCTGATGCCAGCTATATTTGTGATATCCTTTTTTATTTGATTCGTAGGGGAAAGGACGTGGCATAAATAGTCGCACTGGCGTCCGTGTCCCCTCTTCTTTATTCTTGAGGACCAACGGCCAAGGTTTATTTCCCTCTTGCGAAGATTCGACCGTTGGGGTGAGCTTGATGACGAAAGGCTTACTCTCCATCTTACTTTGATTTGTGGAAAGCACATCGACTAATCCTTTCTTTTTATTATCTTTTTATTAAAGTGAGAATGAATGCAATTTATGGATGCAATTCATGAATGTAGTAGACGGTTGAGACAAACAATTTTATTTGTTTCATCCAGACAGTGTACATTCCTCAATGCAATGTTTTGAAGTACATATTTTTTGAATGAAAAGCGGAGAAGCCTAAATGAACCCATAGGCAGGTTAGAATTTTCCTTTATTTTCATTTTGACTTCCCGTGCATGGCTTGCGAATGCCTTATCCTCTTCACATGGTATTGAGGAATGTCCACTTTCTTCAACCGCCTACTTCTAGATGATGTTATGAGGGTGAAGTTTTGATGGATGCATGTATGCAAGTGTTTGTTTTTTCCTAAACATTATCATGTTTTATTTTCTAACATGATGTATGATAGTGTTTGGGATTTTGTGTTTTTTTTTTTTGTATGCGGATGAGGGCATGAAGAATACCAGCCGCTTTCTAGAATGCAAAAAGATTTTTATTGTTTAAAAGATGGATATTCCTTAAGACAATGGCTTAGATATCCTCCTTAAAGCTTATGCTTTGTGGGGTATCCTACCCTCCTTGGTGTAATGGTTTCTTTCCCATCACAGATTTGACAAGTATAATGGCAATCATCATCACTCCTTAGTACACTTGTCCCTTCCTTGCCGCGAAGGTCACAAATGTGCTCGGGGCATCTTTCGCCATTGTCTTAGGGATATCTAGTGGTCCCTAGAATGAATGTATCTATGCATGCACCATTACAAAAGGCAGCAGATGTTCAAAGTGGCATAACTCTTGACTGAGATGTCCGATTTGGACGTACAGCATACCAAAACGAAGAGAAAGAGGTGAGGAATCAGGCTGCAAATACCCGTAGGGGATTTGGCCCAGTAATTTTCCCAAAAAAACGCCTCTAAGACCCACTTTTTAGGGATTTATTAAAATGATGTGTATGCATACTTTCTTTATGCATTTATTTTCTCTCTTGGTTTTTCCACTTATGACATGATGAATGATATGACTTTGTCAAAATTGTTTTTATAAGTGTTTTATTGTTATTATCTTATTTTGTTTATTTTGGATTTTTATTTTTTATTAGCCTTTTATCTCTTCTGTCGGAACTGCGTGGCTACTTAGCTTGCAAAGAACCTGAAACCAGGCTAGCTAAAAGGCAGACTGTCCGAGATAAAATGTGGCTTTTATGTGAAAAATTATTTAGCGTCCCTTATCTCTTCTGTCGGAACTGCGTGGCTACTTAGCTTACAAAGAACCTGAAACCAGGCTAGCTAAAAGGCAGACTGTCCGAGATAAGGGTGTTTATTTGTGAAAATATTTTTGGTTTTTTTTTTTGTTCTGTTGTTTGTTTATGCTATGCAACATACAAATGCAACAATCATATGCACACACAATTCAGTCATCCCCGAACAGGCGAGAGTTCATTTTTATCACGAGGTAGGGTTTTCCTCGAGAAAAGTGCATTGGCGAGGGTAGGTTCTAACTGTTCTCACCAGGCTAAGGCCCCCAAGGTGCCCCCATTATAGGGTCCCCACTCTCCAGCCATCCAACCATGCTCAGCACTAAGGCCAGAGTCGGTCTTGTTGCCAAAAGAGGAAGGTTATCACCTTGAGTGGTGGTTTCCGATCACACTGGTGGGCACAAGGCCCTAACTGCAGCGAACCGTACCTGCCACCCACTCCCTATGGTTATCTCACTTGCCCCCGGGTATAGGAGGAACTGTAGTGTGCAAGGGTTTTGTGTGCAATTTATATTTCAATCAATTGCGTAAGTATAAACAAACAACAGTTTATTGAAAGCCAAACAATAAAACATGTTATAATACAAGGTAGGGTAAAAGCGCTATTTTCTTGGTTTAATTATTTTTAAGCCAGCCCATCACTAAATGGGATCAACTCTCTAGGCTTCCCCAGTGGAGTCGCCATCTGTCGCCGCCGTCAAAACGAGGCGGTCGGAGCGACGCGATGGTTTTTCGACTCTTCTCGCGTTTTTTATTGGTGGTTACAACGTCCTTAGGTTGTCCGATAACCGGGCTAACCTAGAGACGAGGTTTTTGAAAAGTGTCCTTGAGTTGTCCGACAACCGGGCTAACCCATGGACTTATTTTTGGGTTCTATGGAGTCGCCACCGATATTTTTACCGTAAACATCGGAAAAGGGGTTTTGAAAAGGCGTTGGTTTTCGAAAACCAACTTTGGTCATTAGAACCAGAGTTGGGTAAGGGAGTTAGTTACGTGTAAAGGGAGTATTAGTCCCTTTACGACGCCCCTTTCGGGTTCCCTATGATAGGCCGGCTATTTGCGAATAATTAAACTTGGAAAATTACGCTTTTACCCTTTTATTATGCGGTATTTAAATATGTGACTACATTGCCCTAGCTTTTATTGCATAATTTAAATAGCAGTAATTTAAAGAGAGAATGAGGATATGCACCTTCAAAGCAAGCTTTATAACAAAAAGAGAGGGTGCGTTTTGGCAACCCTTCACTCTACAACTCTCAGAAACTCCGGTAATGCCTCGGAGGGATTCTAAAGAAGATTTAGGACACTCTGTATATGCCTAAAGACACTCAGAAGCTCCAGAAATGCCTCGGAGGGATTCTTAGAGAGAGAAATTCTAGAGAGAAGGGAGAGCTCTTGCTTTTTCTGCGTTTACGTGTCGAAATGAGGGGGAGAAGCCCCTATTTATAGTTTTTCGCATTGTCAGGGTCCAGGACCGCCGTCCGGAGAGTCGAGACCGCCGTCTCGACCATGCCGGAAATCGAGACCGCCGTCCGGAAAAACGGGACCGCCGTCTCGTCCTTCGCTCGCTCAAGCGAGTATTACGGTCGCTTGAGCGAGGCATGACCCGAGAGTTCCCTTTGTTTGAGGCATCCGTCGCTCAAGCGAGTACATCAATCGCTTGAGCGAGAATTGACCCGGGAGTCCCCTTTGTTCGAAGCATCCGTCGCTCAAGCGAGTACATCTGTCGCTTGAGCGAGACTTGACCCGGAAGTCCCTTTTGCTTGAAGCATCCGTTGCTCAAGCGAGTACATCAGTCGCTTGAGCGAGACTTGACCCGGGAGTCCTCTTTGTTCGAAGCATCTGTTGCTCAAGCGAGTACATCTGTCGCTTGAGCGAGACTTGACCCGGAAGTCCCTTTTGCTTGAAGCATCTGTCGCTCAAGTGAGTACATCAGTCGCTTGAGCGAGACTTGACCCGGGAGTCCTCTTTGTTTGAAGCATTAGTCGCTTAAGCGAATACACCAGTCGCTTGAGCGAGGCATGACCCTTAGTCCCCTTCTACGTGAGGCGAGACGGCGGTCTGGGTCGTCCAGAAGGCGTTCTCGTCCCTTCGAGGCGAGAAAACTTATTTTCGGGCCAAAAAACCTTCCTATCTTGGTACGGGAGCCTAATAGTCTCTCCTAGTGGCTTGTTAAGCTCCAGCCGTCTTCAAATAGGAAGCTTTCTGACTTTATTTGGAGCCCGGGCAAGATTTGGGGTCTACACTGTTTAGCCATCCGGCTTTTGTCGGGGATTGTTGACTTTTTGGCTTTTCTGTTAGCCATCCGGCTTTTGCCAGGGATTCTTTGTTTGATTGCCTCTTTTTAGGCGGGAATCCTCTGGGGATTTTGAATTCTGTTCTTGATTGTGCCTCTTGATTAGGCGAAGATTCATTTGGGGATTTTGTTGTGCTTCTTGATTAGGCGAATGCTTCAATAATGGTGAAGACTTTGAGGGTTTGGATTGCCTCTTACATAGGTTGATTTCCCATTTCTTGGGGATATTAGTTTTTTGCTTGCTTGTCGAAAGTGAAGGCTTTGTGCTTCACTGTGGATATCCGTCTTTGGGCGTTATGAGCGATTAACTCCCTGTGGATATAATTTTGTAAATTGCCTTTGTCGTAGGCTCAATGGGGTAGTTTTCTTATTGATGATCCACTCGGGAATTAATTTCATTCCGGAGATCTGTCTTGAATTGTCCCTCTAGGGAGACATGGAGTTTTTCGACTCCTTATTGACTGCTGTTGTTTGAGCTGGTTTTGCCTAAGCTCTTATTCCATTGGGGAATGGGTTTTTTGCTTTTTTCTCACGGTTGTGCTTTTTCGCGATTTTGGATTTTTGATTTTAAATGCGTGTGCCCTTTTTCTTTTGTGCACGCAAGCTTTTTATTATCTGCTGGGGATGAAGAGGTTTTCTTTTTCTTCTCTTTCCTTTTAGCGGCCCTGGGGAATTTGTTGGCTTCCTGGGGGTATGATGGAGTCTTGACTCCTGGCTTTATGAAGCTTTTTATTGATCGGGGTGAAGATTTTTCTTCTTTTCCTTTTTGTGGAGATTTTTCTTGATATGCTCTCTTTTTTTTTTTTTTAGAGACATTTATTTGGCCTTCTTTCTGTAGTGGCCTCTGTTGCGGAAAAAATTTTCTTTCTTTTCTTTTTGTTTCCCCCCGGTGATATAGGGAACTTGATTTCGTATGATGGCTCTTGTGTAGCCCTTGTTCTCCATTGGGGGATGAAGCGAAGATCCTTATATGAGTGTGCTTGAGGACTCATGTGGCGACGTAGTTGAGTCGTGAGATAATCTTTTTGTTTTGCCTCTGGAGTAGGCAAGGATCCTCTTGGGGATGATCAAGCCTTTTCGGTGTCTTTTCTATGTTGACGGTTTCCTTCTTCTTGGATGGAAGGATGTTGATTGAGGTTTGACGACTCATGTGATGATGATGCTGAGTCCTGGAGTAATTTTTTCTGCCTTTGAATAAGCAAGGATCCGCTTGGGGATTATTGAGCCTTTTCGTTGGCTTCTTTTTTTCGATGTACCTTCTTTTATTGGGATAGAAGGTTAGAGCTGGTTTCCTTGAAGCTCCTTATTCTGCTGAAGATAATTTTGATTTTTCCTTTTTCTATCGCGATTTAATTTTATCGCGAATTTTGAAATCCGGCTTTTTAGTATATCATGTGTGCCTTTCATTTTATAGTTTTTGTACACATGGGCTTTTGAAATATGAAACAGAAATAACTACTTTTATTTATTACTGCTTTTTGTTTGGGTACATTCAAGCTTTTTTCAAAATACTAAAAAAAACTATAGAAAGACTCCTCCTAATCATCCGCCTCTGGACTGGAGTGGGCGGATGGTACTGGTGAAGGGAAACGGCGGAGTAGGCAGCGTTGGAACCTCGCCTGGGTTTGGACCAAGCTCTCTATCTGGCGGTCCGTCCTGTCTTGCCTAACAGTCAGATGACTAAACTGCTGGCGTATGAACTGGAATTCTCCTTCCATGTATGCATGCTCCTCGTCCAGGCGTCGGTACAGGCCGGGGAAGTCTGGATCACGTGACTGCTGCTGGGATTCGGAGGTAGTAGGGATGTCTTGTGGCGTATCGAAGTCGCGCATATCCCAAGAAATCGAGATGATAGGGTTCAAGATGATCCCTGTTCCTTGCCTGCTGAGGATGTTCATGTGCGTCAGCACTCCTCCGTTGATCGACTCTGGTTGGAGTTCAGCTGGGATATCTTCCCCATCAGTGCATCCCCAATACTCAGCCAAAGGGGTAAGGAGGGGAGCCACCATGATAGCTCCGGTTGGTCCCCGAGTACCGCATTCCTTTATGGCCTTCAGGAATGCGTATCCCGGGTTGCACTTATGCCCTTGGTGCATACAGTAGATGATAAAAAGGTCAGCCAGCGTTACCTTCCCCTGGCTCTCCTTCCAGCTGTGTAGGGTCCCGACGAGCAGTTTGTGGCATATGCGGAGCAAAGGAGAGAAGGATGCCCCCTTCAAGTGTGTTGGCAGGTTGAGAGCTCCAGTGGTCTCTTTCCACATGCTAGTAGTGGTGAGAACAACGGGTTTTTCCAGATATGCGGACCGGTATTCTGGTGTTCTTGTATCTGCTCGTTGGCAGAAACCCATGATGACATTAAAGTCATCCAGAACAGTGGTCCGATAGGCTCCATCCATCCAGTAGGAGACAACCTGAGTTGGTGGCACTCTGGGAGTCGTAGATGGCATTTCCATCATGTTGACAGAGGCAAGAAATTCCATTGTGGCAGTGCGGTGGATCCGAGTTGGTGGCTCACAGAGCAGAAAGTCCCATCCTATGTTGTGGATGAACTTTCTGACATCTCGCTCCTAGCCGAATGTAGCTAGGATTTCAAAATCCAGTCGCAGCATAGGATACCAGGCAAATTGTTGGATATTTGCCAGTCGTTGTTGATGTGCTTCTGCTAGCAACATGCTGGTGACAAGAGTTCTTCTGGCAGCAGTCCTGGTGCGCTTTCTCCTGGATGAGGCTTCTCCACATTCCATTGTGAGCTCTACTCTCTTAGGGATGCTTAGAAGTGTATAGAGAAGGAGGAAAAGCAAGATAGGAAGCTTGGATTGAGGTACTGGAGCCAAAACCCGCGCCCCACCTAAATAGGCCGCGCAGGGGAGTTTGGGACGGCCGTCTGGGTTGGGATGGCCGTCTCAAATGCAAATTTTGTACACAATCCACCCCTCACCTGGGACGTGCGTCCCAACTGAAATTTGGCACTTGGGACGGCCGTCTGGACTTTGGGACGGCCGTCTCAAGCTTCTTATGCTAGTTTTTTTATTTTTTGAGTTAATTTTCGTGTTTTTTGATGAAATTGAAGATAGGATTCCCTTCATTTATGCTTTAATTCATGTAATGCTTCATGATATGCATCCTAGGATCTATTTCAGTTAATATTTCGAAAGTTTTAACTGATGTGCTTTGACTTCGGGCGCATTCTTGGTGATGTGCCTTTACGTCATCTTGTTTCTTGATCAACAGGCTAAGCTGTATTGATTTGCCGTCTCGGAATTTCTTTGCTATGGCCGAAGAACTATCTTCTGTTCGTAGGGTAACTGCCATATCAATGCCCTCCTTCCTTTCCTTAGGGATTTCGACCTTCCTATTGATCACTATGTTACCACATTCCCCTTTATTACTTGAATGCTTTATAGTGAAATGGTCAAGAGAAGAGAAAGAAAAGGATTTACAATAAAGGCTTGTGTTTTAGAGGGATATTTTTTATAATAGAGGTTTTTGTAAGAATGGCTAGCCAAGGTTGGTCGGTGTTTAGGCTAGTTTAGATAAACGTTTTATTCTTATGATGTGGCGTCGTTGTTTACTGATTTATGGCGCCTTTTTGTGATTGACTAACTTCCCTAGGCCGCCCTTTCAGGTTTTCAGTCTAGGATGATGTGCTTATGTCCTAACTTTTGTCTAGGTTTTCTTTTTTGTATTTATTTTTAAGGAATACCTAGCGGACTTTTAATAACCCTAACTTTTGCCCAGGCTACCCTTTATTATTGTTCGGGTCTCCTGCCGGGTTTACCCTAACTTTTGTGCAGCCCCCTTTGTGGGTTTCCCGCCGGGTATTTTGCCCTTTTATTTTCTTGTCTCGGCCTTTGGCCTCGACGGGCATTGCTTTTTGTATATGTGTATATTTTTTTTTGCACAACATTGTCGAAACTTGATTTTATTGAGATAAATTTTATCCGTTTTCTAGTTAGTCAATCATATTTGACTTTGTTTTATGACGCGTTGCTTGTTTTGACGCAATTTGGAACAAAACGTTTTATCTAAACCTTGTTTATTAAAATGGGGTATAGATACATTTAGTAAGAAAAGAAGTAGACAGTAAGAATAACATTCTTTTGTAATTTCAGGGAAATATGTGCCCTAAAGATGCTCGGGGGCCGGGCATACCCCGAGGAGTGATCTCTAATAGTCACTAGGTTTACATCCCTTAGAATCAGAAGAAGGACACCTAATGACTAACGCTACCCTTTGCGCTAATACCCCTCCTTTTCGGAATATCGTCTTCGAGAGGTAAGACTTCCCTGCTTTCCGTATGGTTTGATCTTTCGTGGTGTCGTACCCTAAACCATACTTTAGAGGATTATCTTTGAAATCTGGTGGCTCTTTTATTCCTTGAGCATTCTTTCCGAGCCCCTGTCCTGGGCGATATCCATATCTTTTCATCATATGGGCCACCTTTGTATTACCAGGGAGTCTTTCTATGTTAGCAATTTCAAGCGCTTGAAAAGACGTTTCAAGAGCCTCTTCAACCGCATCCACATATGGTTGGACAGACGGTTTGCTTATTAGAAAGTCTTCTTCAGCTTGAACTGTGACGAGTTTATCATTTATCACAAACTTGACTTTCTGGTGGAGCGTTGAAGGTATTGCCTTAGCGCTATGAATCCAAGGTCTACCAAGGAGACAACTGTATGCTGGCGTGATATCCATCACGTGGAAGTCTATGTTGAAAATAGTAGGTCCAATTTGGATTGGTAGACTAATCTCTCCTACTACTTCACGTCTTGATCCGTCAAAGGCTCGAACAACTGTATTACTCGGGCGCATGTGGGTTCCTTGTATTATTATCTTGTCGAGTGTACTTTTAGGCATAACATTTAAGGATGATCCATTATCCACAAGAACTTTGGAAATGAGGTATTCCTTGCATTTGACAGAAATATGCAAGGGCTTGTTATGATTGGACACTTCAATAGGGAGTTCTTCATTAGTGAAGGTAAGGTGATTATTGGCTGTAATATTACCAATAATTCCTTCAAACTTGTCTTGGGATATTGCATGCGGAACGAATGATTCATTCAAAACCTTTTGTAGACCCCAAATCTTGCCCGGCCTCAGAATAAAGTCATAAAGCGTCCTATTTGAAGACGGCTGAAGCTTACAAGTCATTATGAGAGACTATTAGGCCCCCGTACCAAGATAGGAAGGTTTTTTGGCCCGAAAATAAAGTTTCTCGCCCTGAAGGGACGAGACCGCCGTCAGGAAGGACCAGACCGCCGTCTCGTCTCAACGCCAGGACGAGACCGCCGTCTCGATTGACCAGACGGCGGTCTCGTCACCTGCAAAAGTTGAGACGGCGGTCTGGATTTTCCAGACGGCAGTCTCGATTCCTGCCTAGTCGAGACGGCGGTCTGGATTTTCCAGATGGCGGTCTCGACCCTCTGCCATGAACAAGACGGCGGTCTAGACTTTCCAGACGGCGGTCTCGACCTGTCAGGCGCGAAAAACTATAAATAAGGGTCCTCCCCCCCTCATTTCCACACAGAATCAACATAGCTCTCCCTTCTCTCTAGACTTTCTCTCTCTAAGAATCCCTCCGAGGCATTTCCGGAGCTTCTGAGTGTCTCTAGGCATAAACTGAGCGTACTAAATCTTCTTTAGAATCCCTCCGAGGCATTTTCGGAGTTTCTGAGAGTTGTAGAGTGAAGGGTTGCCAAAACGCACCCTCTCTTTAAAGAAATATAAAAGCTTGCTTTGGAGGTGCATATTCTCCCCCTCTATTTTTATTATTTCCGTTTAAATTACGCAATAGGAGCTAGGGCCATGTAGTCATAAACTTAAATTCCGCATAATAAAAGGGTAAAAGCGCAATTTTCCAGTTTAATTATTTATTCAAAGTAGCCGGCCTATCATAGGGAACCCGAAAGGGGCGTCGTAAAGGAACAAACACTTCCTTTACACGTAACTAACTCCCTTACCCAACTCTGGTTCTAATGACCAAAGTTGGTTTTCGAAAACCAACGCCTTTTTAAACCCCTTTTCCGATGTTTATGGTAAAAATATCGGTGGCGACTCCATAGAACCCTGTAGACCCCTAATTTTGCCCGGCCTCTCAAAAAAAGATAAAGGAGATCACTCGTAACAAGATAAAGCTCGTCTAGCATTACAAATAAGAGCCAAGGAGACTTCCCATATGGAGATAAAGCTTCAATAGACACATATCGGCATCAATTGACGCCCAAAACAGGCAAGGAGAGCTTCCCGAAGTCCCGAAACGCGCGAAACTGGCCAGAACAGGTTGAGACGGCCATCCCAGTTGGGACGGCCGTCCCAACCTGCCCCAGCCAGTTGGGACGCGCGTCCCGAAGTTGGGACGGCCGTCCCAAGCCCCAGTTATGTGGGACGGCCGTCCCGGGTTCCCAGGGGGTCCCAGCCTGTGTAATGTTGCCATTTGGGACGGCTGTCCCAGTCCAGACGGCCGTCCCACCCAGACGACCGTCCCAAAGTGCGCCAGCTGCGAAAAACTATAAATAGGAGGCTCATTTGCCATTTTTTCACACCACAGACACTCCGGAGAGCTCGAAACACTTTCTAAAACTCGAGCACTTGTCTATTTCTTTCTTTCTCTTGAATGATCTTTCCGATTGCCTTAAATAGGTAACAATCGGTTAAGGAATTATATTCCGGCATTCGATTCTTCTTTAAATTTTTAGTGGGGTCGATCTTGTATTGGTGAGGAGAGTCTGTGTAGAGAGAGGGGTTGCCAAAACGCATCCTCATAGTTGGAGATTCTCAATACAAAGCTTGCTACGGAGGTTCTTTTCAATTCTCTTCTCTTTTATTGCTTTATTTATTGTTTTATTTAGCTTTATTTACTATTTATGTCATGTAGAGTAAAATCATGTAGATAGCTATTTTAATATCTCTTTTATTGCTTTATTTAGCTTTATTCATCATTTTATGCATATAACATAGAATAAAATCATATAGATAGCCATTTAATATTATGTAATAAAATAGGGTAATCGCGTAATTTCTTGTAGTCTTTATTTAAATGAATTAATCTGTCATAGGGAACCCGAAAGGGGCGTTGTGGGGTGCTAACACCTTCCCCACACGTAACTAACTCCCTTACCCAACTCTGGTTATAATGGCCAAGTGCGGTTTTTCTTAAAATCAACATTTTTTCCTTTTCCAATGTTTAAGGTTAAAACATTGGTGGCGACTCCATAAGAACCTCTTTTCGAAAACCTTTTAAAACAAATACGCGAGTCTAAACCATCTTTTCGCGACCGCTCGCATAAACGTTTCGAGACGTCCTCCGGACGTCGGAAAGGGACGGCGGCGACAAACCCAAATTAAATAAGTCCCTGGGTTAGCCTGGTTATCAGACAATCCAGGGATATTTTCGAAAACCTCGCCCCTAGGTTAGCCCGGTTATCGGACAACCTAAAGGCGTTGTAACTATCCATAAAACGCGAAAACAAGAGAGGGTCGAAAAAACCATCACGTCGCTCCGACCACGCCCCCTTTTTGGGGAGGCGGTGACAAATGGCGACTCCGCTGGAGAAGCCTAGAGAGTTGATCCCATTTAGTGATGGGCTGGCTTAAAAATAATTAAACTAAGAAAATAACGCTTTTACCCTGCCTTGTATTATAACATGCTTTATTGTTTGGGTTTCAAATAACTGTTGCTTGTTTATACTTACGCAATTGATTGAAATATAAATTGCACACGAAACCCTTGCACACTACAGTTCCCTCTATACTCGGGGGCAAGTGAGATAACCATAGGGAGTGGGTGGCAGGTACGGTTCGCTGCAGTTAGGGCCTTGTGCCCACCAGTGTGATCGGAAACCACCACTCAAGGTGATAACCTTCCTCTTTTGGCAACAAGACCGACTCTGGCCTTAGTGCTGAGCATGGTTGGACGGCTGGAGAGTGGGGACCTTATAATGGGGGCACCTTGGGGGCCTTAGCCTGGTGAGAACAGTTAGAACCTACCCTAACCAACGCACTTTTCTGCAGGAAAACCCTACCTCGATAAAAACGAAATCTCGCCTGTTCGGGGATGATCGAATTGTGTGTGCATATGATTGTTGCATTTGTATGTTGCATAGCATGAACAAACAACAGAACAAAATCACAAAAAAATATTTTTCAAATAAACACCCTTATCTCGGACAGTCTGCCTTTTAGCTAGCCTGGTTTCAGGTTCTTTGTAAGCTAAGTAGCCACGCAATTCCGACAAAAGAGATAAGGGACGATAGATATTCTTTCGCATAAAGCCATATTTTATCTCGGACAGTCTGCCTTTTAGCTAGCCTGGTTTCAGGTTCTTTGTAAGCTAAGTAGCCATGCAGTTCCGACAGAAGAGATAAAAGGCTATAAAATAAACAAATAAAAAATCCATTTTTTCCAAAGTTCATGAAATAAGACCTGGTTCAAAAAAATTACACTCATAAAATATTCATATAGATAGTTTACTCTTTCGAAAAAATATACGCAAATACCATACATCATGTAGAAAAACATGATAAATAGTAAAATAAACACTCACATACAATAAACATCATCTTCATCAAATCATACATTTTGGTTTTAGAAAATGGAGGGGACAAGTAGACAAGTGGGGAAGGTGGATATTCTCCGAAGCCATACTGAGAAGCTAGAACCGCTTAGTGCAACAATGCCACCGGAGGTCCGCGCTGATTTTGAAAAGTCCTATGGACGAATTCTGGACCTCCTTAAGATTAGTTTCGATCAAGTCTTCCTCAGGGTACTGATTCACTTTTGGAACTCCAGTCTGCGGTGCTTTGAATTTCCGCAGTTCGACATGGTGCCCACTCTAGAGGAGTATGAAACAATGATGAAATGGCCCAAGTCAGCCGGGGTCCATATCCGCCACGAGGCGTATACTCCTGCAGCACCAGTCGCTGCCCTTATCCATCTACCGTACCGACAAAGTACCCTGATAGGAAGAGGGAACACCCAGGGATGGAGAGTATCGATGTTAGAAGACCACCTGTCCTACCTGGCTAAAAGGGCAGAGTGGGTTGCCTTCAATAAAACCCTGGCATTATTAATCTTCGGAACGATCCTGTTCCCCTTCCACCTCGACACGGTCGATCAAGCCGTCATGGACGCTTTCTTCGCTTGGGACGTGAACTCGAAGAGTCCCTACCTGCTATTCTTGCCGACACCTTGCTCTCGATGGATTTCTGCCATCAGAAGCAAGGGAGAACACTCCGCTGCTGCTCTTCGTTACTTTATGTGTGGAGCATCACGCACCTTTACGCCTCCAGTCACATGGGGATATTCCCTGACCCCTTGAGAAGCTTCTCCAAAATCCCCCTCCAACGATGCCTGACTGTAGAATGGAGGGATGAGCTAGAGCAAAAGGACGCCAGTAGTATATCTTGGGTCTGCCCTTGGTTCTGACCCGGCCCAGTTCTCGTCAGATGTGGGAGCTACCCGAATGTACCCTTGATAGGACTCAGGGGTTGCATAGCCTACTCACCTAGAGTAGCTATGAGGCAACTCATGAGGACTCAAACTACTATCTCCCGAGGGGAACTCGGAGGACTGTGCTTCTTTGGAGACCCATGCACAATCGCCAACTCACTAACTGTGAGGAAAGCATGGGAGAATCCAGTCTACATGGGAGACAGAGAGCTAGGAAAAGCTCGGGTGACTGTCACCAGTGACTATGAGGCATGGAGGAGAAGAAGAGAGATGGCTCGACCATCCACCACACCCGCGCCAATCGCCAACAACGAAGAGCTGCAGGCACAAGTCAATGCCTTGACCCAGAGGGAAGAAATAATGGGAGCCCAGATACGGGCCCTTGAGGAAAAAGAACAAGCCTCTATCCTCACGATTGACGGTCTACAAAGGCAAGGCAAGAAAAAGGATCATGAAATAGAGCGCCTCAAGGACCAATGCGCTGACGCTAACGAACAAGCTATCCGAGCGTCCAAAACTGCCAGAACCAGCTCGGATAGCCAACTGTAGGAGATAACCGCCAGATCAGCACACCTTGAGGCGGAATCAGCTCAGCAGGCTTGAAGGATCAAGGAGTTGTCAGAAGGGCTCCTCCAGGCTCAGATAGATCTCCGCCAAGAGCGAGAGAACAATAGAAAGCTGAGCAGAGGTCTCTATGAGCTACGCCTTAAAGAGAAAAGCGGGCTAGCTCAGTACGACCAAGTACTTCAAGAGAAGGACCAAGCTGTTGCAAAGCTTGAGGAACTACAAGCCTTGGTCATACATCAAGAGACAAAGATCAAAGAGGCTCAACAATACAGCGAAGAAATGAGCCAAGCGATCCACAAGCAAAGCGAAGCGCTCTCTCACCATGTCCGGGAAGCCGAGAGAGAATTACAAAGAAAACAAGACCCGCCTGTGGGTTTCTTTAGGCTTTTCCGTTTTTGCCAAAAGACGCTTCGTAGTATGGAATAGGAGAATGTACACCTTTCAAAGAATTAATGAAATCTTTTTCCTTATTCAACACTTGTCTACTTGCATGCATAAAACATTCATTTGCATATTTTAATTTCCCCTCCTTCACGCTTAATAAATAAGATAATAAAAAGGAAGGATTAACTAACACGTCTTCCGACTCAGAAGAATGGAGAGAAAGCCACTCCTAATAAAGCTCACCCCAACAGTTGAATCATCGCAAGAGGAAATAAACCTCGGTCGTTGGTCCTCAAGAATAAAGAAGAGGGGGCAAGGACGCCAGTGCGACTATTTATGCCACGTCCTTTCCCCTACGAGTCAAATAAAGTTGTACCGTGGAGATATGGGGAATCTTCACCAATAAAAGAGGAAATAACAAACATAGCCGGCATTGGGGGCACGACGAGAAGTGGAAGAGTCTACCCCCCCAAGGACACACAGGAAAACGTCCTTCAAAATAAAGGAAAAAATAAAAGGACCGAAGAAGAAAAAGAAAATAAAGAGTCCAAGGAGGAGACAGAGGAACTACTCCAATTTATAAGGCAAAGTGAGTATTCCATTATTGATCAGCTTAACCGTACGCCTGCAAAGATCATGTTGCTATCTTTGATAATGAGCTCGGAACCGCACCGGAACGCCCTGCTGAAGGTCTTGAGCGAGGCGCATGTACCTCACACAATATCCCAAGAAAAGGTTGAGAGGATCGTCGGTCACATCACGACAAACGATCACCTCACCTTCACAGAGGAAGAACTCCCCCTGGAGGGGTCAAAGCATAACAAGCCCTTGCATATCTCAGTCAAGTGCAAGGAATACCTCATTGCTAAAGTTCTTGTGGATAACGGGTCGTCCCTAAACGTGATGCCCAAGTGCACACTGGATAAGTTGACTATCCAAGGAACCCGTCTGCGCCCAAGCAGCACCATCGTTCGAGCCTTCGACGGATCAAAACGAGAAGTAGTGGGAGAGATCAATTTGCCAATTCAAGTAGGACCCACTGTCTTCAACGTTGATTTCCATGTAATGGATATTACTCCAGCATATAGCTGTCTCCTCGGCAGGCCTTAGATTCATGATGCTAAGGCAATACCTTCAACGCTCCACCAAAAAGTCAAATTCATAGTGGGTGACAAACTGATCACGGTCCAAGCAGAGGACGATATCCTAATCAGTGGACCGTCCACCCAACCTTATGTGGACGCGGCTGAAGAGGCCCTTGAAACATCTTTTCAAGCGCTCGAAATTGCCAGTATAGAGCGACTTCCCAGAAATACAAAGGTAGCCCGTATGATGTTGAAGCACGGGTACCATCCTGGCCACGGACTGGGGGCAGATTCCCAAGGAATGAGGGAACCCCCAGAATTCAAAGACAATCCTTACAAGTATGGCCTAGGACATGACCCTTTCAAGGGCCGAGCGGGAAAAGCAAAAGGGAAGTCCCCCCTCCACACACTCAAGCAGATTTTCCGAAGTGGAGGGGTGCAAGCGTCAAGAGCCACTTTAGTCATTAGGAAATCTTTTTCTTTGTTTAAGGGATGTAAACCCCATGATTGTTAGAGATTATCCCCCGGGGCGAGCCCGACCCCCAGGCATCTTAGGGCACATATTCCCTTATTAATTAATAAAGAATGATTCTTTCTATCTGCTTCTCTTCTTTCTACTTCTGACTGGACCACATAAATAACCCTGTCTAAGTAAACACAAAAAAGAAAAGAAGAATAAGAAGCGCTTCCAAATAATCAAACCTTCATCATTGCTATCATCATCGAGTTAGCTGATTAGAAGCACATAAAAATAAGACTTCACCTAAGCCATAAAGAAAGTCATGCTTCGCCAATACTGTGAACAAAAAAATAAATCGACAAAAAAGAAAAAAAGCCCAGAGAAGCCAAAGGCCGAAGAAAAGGGCAAATTACCCGGTAGGAAACCCATTAAGGGGGCTACACAAAAGTTAGGGTTACAAATAAAGGTCCGCTAGGATTCCTCCAAAATTTTACAAGAGAGAGAACCTAGACAAAAGTTAGGGCCAACACACAGTATCCTGGTTCGAAAACCCAAAGGGCGATCTAGGGAAATCGGCTAGCCATTTAAAAAGCCATGGAAATAAAACCAAAGAGCGCAAATACAAGAAAAGAGAAAGGGAAAATATTTGCTTAGACAAAGCCTAAACATCCAAACTTAACCTTGGCCAGCCATTCTTACAAATCCTCTTATCAATAAAAATCAACCCTCTAAAACACAAACCATTGATTTTTACCTCTTTGCTTCTTTTCTCTTGACCCTCACGACAATATTTTAATAATTAATTTGGGAATATGGAGGCGTATAGTCAACAAGAGGATTGAAATCCCTAAAGCAAGGAAAAAGGACACTGCATGACAAAAAGTGCTCTACAAAAAAGGGGAAAACAAAAGAAGAGAAAAAGAAAGAAACTACCCTTCGGTCACAAGAAGTCCGGTATGGTACAGCATGTACAAAAGCACAGATCAGGAGGCACTCAGCGCTATAAGACACGTAGGTTAAATCCTTCTGAAATATTAACCAGAGTAGGCATTATAGGACATCGAACATGAAAACATTTGCATGCATAAAATGTTTTTGAACCAGGTCCTATTTTTATTTCAAAAAAAAAAAAAAAACCCCGAAAATTCGAGATCGCCGTCTGGATATTCCAGACCGCCGTCTCGAAAAACCAGACCGCCATCTCGACTTAAGCAAAGTCGAGACCGCCGTCTGGGTTATCGAGACCGCCATCTCGATCTGTTGGCAAAACGAGACCGCCGTCTCGACTTTCCAGACGGCGGTCTCGACCTGGAAAAAATCCTATATAAAGGGGGCGCGCTTGGGGGGTTTCCTCACAACTCTCCAAGCCTCCAAAGCCTCCAACCCTCATATTTTGCTCTCCCAAGCCTTCACCACTCAAGATGTTCAGTAGAGACGACTCCAGGAAGAGAAGGGCCACCGCTGGTGCTAGCAGCTCGGCACCACCGCCACCCCCAGACCCTTCTCAACTCCAACCACAACATCAGGCCCGCCTGGACAACCTCAGAAATTACCAGTGGCATTCCCTGCTGACACTGGACTTCAGCATCCTGGACGAGTTCGGATGGGAGGAAGACGTTCGGGCACACATCGATAACATCGGGTGGGGTTTTCTGCTACAGCCTCCACCCATTCATGTGTACCCACAGGCGGTACTCGAATTCCTGGCCTCGGTCTCTCTCATTGAGATCCCCTCTATGGCCTCAGGCATGCAGCCCACCAAAATGGTCAACTATTTTATGGGTGGGTGTAGACCCCAAATCTTGCCCGGCCTCAGAATAAAGTCAGAAAGCTTCCCATTTGAAGACGGCCGAAGCCTAACAAGTCATTAGGAGAGGCTATTAGGCTCCCGTACCAAGATAGGAAGGTTTTTTGGCCCGAAAATAAAGTTTCTCGCCCTGAAGGGACGAGACCGCCGTCTCGAAGTACCAGACCGCCGTCTCGTCTCAGCGCCAGGACGAGACCGCCGTCTCGGTTTTCCAGACGACGGTCTCGTCTCCTGCAAAGTCGAGACGGCGGTTTGGATTTTCCGGACGGCGGTCTCGATTTCTGCCATGGACGAGACGGCGGTCTGGACTTTCCAGACGGCGGTCTCGACCCCTGTCAGAGGAGACGGCGGTCTCGACCTGTCAGGCGCGAAAAACTATAAATAGGGGCTCTCCCCCCCTCATTTCCACACAGAATTCACAGAGCTCTCCCTTCTCTCTAGACTTTCTCTCTCTAAGAATCCCTCCGAGGCATTTCCGGAGCTTCTGAGTGTCTTTAAGTCTAAACTGAGCGCACTAAATCTTCTTTAGAATCCCTCCGAGGCATTTCCGGAGTTTCTGAGAGTTGTAGAGTGAAGGGTTGCCAAAACGCACCCACTCTTTTATATATAAAAGTTTGCTTTGGAGGTGCATACCCTTTCTCCTTCTAAATTTTACCGCTTTCATTTAAATATATGCAATAGAAGTAGGGCCATGTAGTCATAAATTTAAATACCGCACAATAAAAGGGTAAAAGTGCTATTTTCCAGTTTAATTATTTATTCAAGCTAGTCGGCCTATCATAGGGAACCCGAAAGGGGCGTCGTAAAGGAACTAATACTTCCTTTACACGTAACTAACTCCCTTACCCAACTCTGGTTCTAATGACCAAAGTTGGTTTTCGAAAACCAACGCCTTTTAAACCCCTTTTCCGATGTTTATGGTAAAAATATCGGTGGCGACTCCATAGAACCCAAATTAAATAAATCCCCGAGTTAGCCCGGTTATAGGACAACTCAGGGATACTTTTGAAAACCTCGCCCCTAGGTTAGCCCGGTTATCGGACAACCTAAAGGCGTTGTAACCACCAATAAAAACGTGAATATAGAGAAGAGTCGAAAAACCATCTGTCGCCGCCGTCAAAAAGAGGCGGTCGGAGCGACGCGATGGTTTTATCGACCCTCTTGATTTTCGCATTTTTTATTGGTGGTTACAACGTCCTTAGGTTGTCCGATAACCGGGCTAACCTAGAGACGAGGTTTTCGAAAAGTGTCCTTGAGTTGTCCGACAACCGGGCTAACCTAAGGACTTATTCATTTTTGGGTTCTATGGAGTCGCCACCGATATTTTCACCATAAACATCGGAAAAAGGGTTTAAAAAGGCGTTGGTTTTCGAAAACCAACTTTGGTCATTAGAACCAGAGTTGGGTAAGGGAGTTAGTTACGTGTAAAGGGAGTGTTAGTCCCTTTACGACGCCCCTTTCGGGTTCCCTATGATAGGCCGGCTATTTATGAATAATTAATTAAACTGGAAAATTGCGCTTTTACCCTTTTATTATGCGGTATTTAAATTTATGACTACATGGCCCTAACGTCTATTGCATAATTTAAATGAAAGCGATAAAGTAAAGAAAGAGGTTTATGAACCTTCGAAGCAAGCTTTCTTATATTCTTTAAAAAAAGGGTGCTTTGTGGCAGCCCTCTCACTCTACAACTCTCAGAAACTCCGGAAATGCCTCGGAGGGATTCTTAAGAAGATTTAGAACGCTCGATCTATGCCTAGAGACGCTCAGAAACTCCGGAAATGCCTCGGAGGGATTCTTAGAGAGAGAAAATCTAGAGACAAGGGAGAGCTACTGTTTTTCTGTGTGGAAATGAGGGGGGGAGACCCCCTATTTATAGTTTTTCGCGCTGTCAGGGTCCAGACCGCCGTTCTCGTCTGACAGGGTCGAGACCGCCGTCTCGTCCAACGAGACCGCCGTCTCGTTTTTGTAGGCAACGAGACCGCCGTCTGGGTGAACGAGAACGCCGTCTCGTTGGAGCATCCGTCGCTCAAGCGAGTACAGCAGTCGCTTGAGCGAGACTTGACCCGGGAGTCCCCTTTGTTCGAAGCATCCATCGCTCAAGCGAGTACATCAGTCGCTTGAGCGAGACTAGACCCGGGAGTCCCCTTTGTTCGAAGCATCCGTCGCTCAAGCGAGTACATCAGTCGCTTGAGCGAGACCTGACCCGTAAGTCCCCTTTGTTTGAGGCATCCATCGCTCAAGCGAGGACATCAGTCGCTTGAGCGAGACTCGACCAGGAAGCACCTTTCGCTCAAGCGAGTACGTCCGTCGCTTGAGCGACACTTGACCCGGGAGTCCCCTTCAACGCGAGAAACTTTATTTTGGGCCAAAAAACCTTCCTATCTTGGTACGGGAGCCTAATAGTCTCTCCTAGTGGCTTGTTAGGCTTTGGCCGTCTTCAAATAGGAAGCTTTCTGACTTTATTTGGAGGCCGGGCAAGATTTGGGGTCTACAGCTGCCCCCCCTTTACCCGTCCAGTCGACTGTTGGCCTGTTGTGCCAGACAGATTGACAGGAAGGTAAAGGAGTTGACCCTCTTGCCCGGCTACCCTTCGGACTGCCGTCTTGTGGCGGATGATCCTCTGGGGAAATGTTGTGTTTGTGCACCTCCGGAATACTACCCCTGTCGTAGCCGATCCCTTTGGTTGACACGTGGTAAAACCTCCGGATACTACTCTGGACGTAGCCGATCCTTCGGTTGATGAGTATAAACCCCCCATCAGGCTGGTAGAACCTCCGGATACTACTCTGGACGTAGCCGATCCTTCGGTTGATGAGTATAAACCCCCCATCAGGCTGGTAGAACCTCCGGATACTACTCTGGACGTAGCCGATCCTTCGGTTGATGAGTATAAACCCCCCATCAGGCTGGTAGTAGCAGTCCGTTGCGTGGGACTGGATGGGTATGAACCCCCCATCAGGCTGGTACGGTCCGTTGTGTGGGACCGGATGGGTATGATCCCCCCATCAGGGTGGTCGTAGCAGTCCGTTGCGTGGGACTGGATGGGTATGAACCCCCCATCAGGGTGGTACCGTCCGTTGTATGGGACTGGATGGGTATGAACCCCCTATCAGGCTGGTACGGTCCGTTGTGTGGGACCGGATGGGTATGATCCCCCCATCAGGGTGGTCGCAGCAGTCCGTTGCGTGGGACTGGATGGGTATGAACCCCCCATCAGGGTGGTACAGTCCGTTGTATGGGACTGGATGGGTATGAACCCCCCATCAGGGTGGTGGTGCGACTTACTGATCTGGCTCGGGCGCAGATCAGGCGCAGCTCTCTGGAGAGTGATTTTTGTTGGTGGATATTCTTGGTCTTCTTGAATAGTCATCCGGGTCGTGCTGCGGATTTTTGTTGGTGCTCATCCAGCTTGCTTGTTTGCTGGGGATTCTTTGTTTTTTTATCTTTTTGTGGTGATCACCCGACTCTTGCTGGTTGGTCGGGCGATCTTTTGTTTGTTGTTCGACTCTTGCTTGGTCGTCGAAACTTTTTGGTTGTCGGGGATTTTTGATTTTGCTTTTTTGGTAGTGATCCTCCGACTTTGCTGGTTGTCGGGGATTTTTGATGAGTGCCTCTTATGTAGGCAGGAATCCTCTGGGGATTTGTTGATCTTGGTGATGCCTCTTGAGTAGGCGGATATCCATTGAGTTTACGGTAATGCCTCCGAGTAGGCGAGATGCTTCATCGGAAGTGAAGACTTTTGGTTGCATTTCGTTTTGCCTCCGACTAGGCCGATATTCCCTTATGGGGATGTCTGGCTCTTACTTGCCGGGTCTTGCCTATGCGTAGGCAAATGACATTCGAGGATGAACCCGAAGTTTTGCCTTTGCAATAGACTCACTGGGATGATCTTTCTTTTTGGTGATCCACCGGGAATTGATTGCCTTCCCGGGGATCTATTTTGTCTTGCCCCTTAGGGAGAAATGGAGTTTTTGACTCCTTGTTGAATGTCGTTGTTTTGAGCTGGCTTTGCCTATGCTCTTATTCCGCTGGGGATGATCAAGCCTTTCCGTTGGCTTTTTCGGTGTACCTTTGTTTATTGGTGTAGAAGGTTAGAGCTATTTTCCTTGAAGCTCTTTATTCTGCTGCATTGGTTTTGATTTCGCCTTTTCCGCGATTTGTCTCTTTTTTATCGCGATTTTGAAATCTGGCTTTTTTATGGGGATAATGCGTAAGCCTTTTTACTTTTTAGTCTCTTTTATTACGCTGGCTTTTTCCCTTCTTTTTGGGGATCCGCAGGGGATGAAGTTTTCTTTGGTGATCCATCGAGGGATTGTCAACTTCCGGGGATCGGAATTTTCTTTTCTCGGGATGGAGTCCTGACTCCTTCATTAATGTGATGCAAGCTATACTTGTGAAGCTCTTTATTCAACTGGGGGATGGATATTTCTTATTCTTCCTTTTTGTAGATTTTGTCTGGGAGATCCATTTGAGGATTTTTATTTGGCCTTCTCTCGTCATGACCTTTTTTTGTCATCTGCTGGAGATGAAGGGTTTTCTCTTCTTTTCTCTTCTTTCTTTTTGTTGAGCCCTTGATGGTTTGGACCCTTTTGACTGTTGATGATGATGGGCTCTGGAAGCCTTTATTCTCCATTGGGGAGTGTGGAGGAGACTTAGGGTGAGTGTGCTCGATGACTCATGTGATGGCGGTGCTGAGCCATGGGGTAATTTTTGTGTTGCCTTCGGAGTAGGCAGGGATCCTCTTGGGGATGACTAAGCCTTTCCGTCGGCTTTTCTTTTATGATGTCTTGATGATTGTGCCCTCTTTTATTGGATAGAAAAATGATGACTGGGGCTTTGGCTTCTGGAAGCTTCTTATTTCTTCTGAGCTTATTTGATGATGACAACTCGCTCTTCTTCTTATATGTGCCTTCTTTTTTTTTTTTTGGGTAGAAGGATGGTAGCTGAAGCTCTTGATTTTCTGGAAGCTCTTATTTTGATGAGTTGCTTGATTGACGACTTGCTCTGTTTTCTTGAGGACATTATTTGGAGAGTTGGTCTCGGTGATCCTGTTTTCAATCACAATCATGGAGCTAGTCTCCTTATATGCATGAATGCTTTTCATTTTTTTTGTTTTTTTGTTTTTTTGTTTTTTTTTCTTTTCTTTTTTTATCTGAAGTAATTTTTATTTCTTTCATTTTTTGTCTTGACAAAGTCGTTTTGTGCGACTACTTGTGTGTGGATGCCCTAAATGCAATCTATTCTTTTTGATTGATGCATCTGAAAAGTGACTGGAATTCTCCTGCTGGTCCTTTTATGATTATGATGAAGGGCCCCTCTCTTTTATTCATTTTTGGTTTAGCCCTATCTTTTGCCTAGATCGCCCTTTTTGGGGTTTTCGATCTAGCGGGCTGCCTTAATTTTTGCCTAGGATATCTTAGCGGGCTTTTCCTTTTTTTTTTTATGAATGCCCTAACTTTTGCCTAGACCGCCCTTTGCGGGTTTTCGATCTAGCAGACTACCCTAACTTTTGCCTAAGAATCTCCTAGCGGGCATTATTCTTTTTATTGTCATTTTTTCTTTCTCTTCTTTTTTTTGAGAGATAGGAGCCTATCATATGCATGCAATGTTTGCGATATGCATCCTATAATACTATTTCAATTAATTTTTCAAAAGGATTAACCAATGTGCTTTTACTCTTGATATGCTTCTGACGTTTTGTACTTTCGTTGACAGAATAGGCTATACCAATTTCGCCGTCTTGACTTTATCATGACCAAAGAATGATTGTGTTTAATTGTAGAGCGACTTTGCCGTGTCAGTGCGCCCCTCCTTTTCCTTGGGGATGTCAATCCTTCTATTGATTACTATCTCCACATTTCCCTACTAATTACTAGAATGTTGTAGTAGTAAGGGTCAAGAGAAGAGAAAGAAGAGGATATTTAATTCAAAGGCTTGTGTTTTAGAATTGTTTTATTTTGACAAAAAATGGTTTTTGTAAGCACGGCTAGCCAAGGTTGGTTAGAGTGTTTAGGCTAGTTTAAACAAACGTTTTGTTTATGGAGTGACGTCCTATTGTATGGCGCTTGCTATGACTGATTGACTTCCCTAGTCTACCCTTTGGGTTTTTAGCCTAGGATGTTGTGTTTTGTTTTGTCCTAACTTTTGTCTAGGTTTCTTTTTTTTGTTACTTTGGGAAACCTAGCGGACTTTATTTTGTAACCCTAGTTTTTGCCGAGGCTACCCTTTATGGTTGTTCAGGTTTCCTAGCAGGTTTACCCTAACTTTTGCGTAGCCCCCTTTAATGGGTTTCCTACCGGGTATCCTGCCTTTTTCTTTTGACTTTTGGCTTTTATGGGCTTCTTTTGATTTTTGTTTTCTTTTTGCACAACATTGGCGAAACATGACTTTATTTATGACGAGGTAAAACCTTATTTTGTGTTTCTAGTCAATCAGTGATGATGGATTTGACTTTTATTTTGGTCAATGGCGCATTTTGATTACTTTGACGCACTTTTGAAAACGTTTGCTTAAACATGGTTATTAATGAGGTTTAGACATGAATAGCAAGAAGAGAAGCAGAAAGTAAGAATGGCATTCTTTGTAATTAATAGGGAAATGTGTGCCCTACAATGCTCGGGGTCGGGCTAGCCCCGAGGAGTAATTTCTAATAGTCATTGGATTTACAAGCCCTAAGAATCGAAGGAAAACACCTAATGACTAAAGTCGCTTTTGACGCTTGAATCCCTCTACTCTGGAGAATCTGATTTGAGGTGCGAAGGGAGACTTCCCTTTTCTCCGTTGTGCAGCCTTGATCCTTTATAGGGTAATGCTTTAAAGGATCGTCTTTAAAATTTGGTGGCTCTCTTATTTCTTGAGAGTTTCTAACGAGCCCTTGGTTTGGGCGGCATCCATATTTTCTCATCTCGTGGGCCACCTTCATATTGTTGGGGAAGTCTTTTTATGTTGGCAAAAGGTATTTCGAAGGTCCTTTTTAGCCGCTTTTATTCAAAGTAGGATAGACGACTTGCTGATCCGAATGTCGTCTTTGTGACCAGCCTTATTGCCTAGCGTCATGAGTCCAAAGTCTTCTCAGTTTCCTCTTTGGATTATGTTTTTCTTCGGTCTTTTTATTTTTCCTTTATTCTTGGGAGCATTGTCTCGGTAGCTCCTCGGGGAGTAGATTCTTCCATTTCTAATTTTGCCCCCAATGCCGGCTATTGTGGAGATATTCTTGTTAATGGGCGGTGTTTTTGCGTATCTCCATGGTGCAACCTTATTTGATGTATGGGGTGAACAAATGTAACGATATCCTTGCCCCTTCTTCCTTATTAACTCGGATACCCAACGGTTGAGGCTTATTATCCTCCTTGGGCGGATCAACCGTTGGAGAGAACTTGATGATCGAAGGCTTACTCTCCATCTTATTCTAATTCACGGAGAGCACATCGACTAATCATTTCTTTTTATTATCTTATTATTATGAGAATGAATGCAATTCATGAATGCAACGCAATAGACGGTTGAGAGATGATGAAAAGAAACAATTTTATTTATTTCGTCCATACAGTGTACATTCCTCAATGCAATGTTTTGAAGCCTAAATAGGCGGGTTAGAATTTCTATTTAATTTCTTTTTTTTTTGTGCATGGCATGCGAATGCCTTACCCTCTTTTCATGGTATTGAGGAATGTTCACTTTCTTCAACTGTCTATTGTTAGATGTATGAAGTTTGGTGGATGCATGTATGCAAGTGTTTGTTTTTTCCTAAACATTATCATGTTTTATTTTCTAACATGATGTATGATAGTGTTTGGGATTTTATGTGTTTTTTTTTTTGTATGAGGATGACAGCATGAAGAATACCAGCCGCTTTCTAGAATGCCAAAAGATTTTTATTGTTTAAAATGAATGATTTATGAAATGGATATTCCTTAAGACAATGGCTTAGGTATCCTCTTTAAAGCTTACGCTTTGTGGGGTATCCTACCCACCTTGGTGTAATGGTTCCTTACCCATCACGGATTTGACAAGTATAATGGGGGTCACCATCACACCTTAGTACACTTGTCCCTTCCTTGCCGCGAAGGTCACAAATGTGCTCTGGGCCTCTTTCGCCATTGTCTTAGGGATATCTAGTGGTCCCTAGAATGAATGTATCTATGCATGCACCATTACAAAAGGCAGCGAGATGTTCAAAGTGGCATAACTCTTGACTGAGATGTCCGATTTGGACGTACAGCATACCAAAACGAAGAGAAAGAGGTGAGGAATCAGGTTGCAAATACCCGTAGGGGATTTGGCCCAGTAATTTTCCCAAAAAAACGCCTCTAAGACCCACTTTTTAGGGATTTATTAAAATGATGTGTATGCATACTTTCTTTATGCATTTATTTTCTCTCTTGGTTTTTCCACTTATGACATGATGAATGATATGACTTTGTCAAAATTGTTTTTATAAGTGTTTTATTGTTATTATCTTATTTTGTTTATTTTGGATTTTTATTCTTTATTAGCCTTTTATCTCTTCTGTCGGAACTGCGTGGCTACTTAGCTTGCAAAGAACCCGAAACCAGGCTAGCTAAAAGGCAGATCGTCCGAGATAAAATGTGGCTTTTATGTGAAAAATTATTTAGCGTCCCTTATCTCTTCCGTCGGAACTGCGTGGCTACTTAGCTTACAAAGAACCCGAAACCAGGCTAGCTAAAAGGCGGACTGTCCGAGATAAGGGTGTTTATTTGTGAAAATATTTTTGTTTTTTTTTTTGTTCGTTGTTTGTTTATGCTATGCAACATACAAATGCAACAATCATATGCACACACAATTCAGTCATCCCCGAACGAGCGAGAGTTCATTTTTATCACGAGGTAGGGTTTTCCTGCAGAAAAGTGCATTGGTGAGGGTAGGTTCTAACTGTTCTCACCAGGCTAAGGCCCCCAAGGTGCCCCCATTATAGGGTCCCCACTCTCCAGCCGTCCAACCATGCTCGAGCACTAAGGCCGGAGTCGGTCTTGTTGCCAAAAGAGGAAGGTTATCACCTTGAGTGGTGGTTTCCGATCACACCTGGTGGGCACAAGGCCCTAACTGCAGCGAACCGTACCCGCCACCCACTCCCTATGGTTATCTCACTTGCCCCGGGTATAGGAGGAACTGTAGTGTGCAAGGGTTTTGTGTGCAATTTATATTTCAATCAATTGCGTAAGTATAAACAAACAACGAGTTTATTGAAAGCCAAACAATAAAACATGTTATAATACAAGGTAGGGTAAAAGCGCTATTTTCTTGGTTTAATTATTTTTAAGCCAGCCCATCACTAAATGGGATCAACTCTCTAGGCTTCCCCAGTGGAGTCGCCATCCGTCGCCGCCGTCAAAAGAGGCGGTCGGAGCGACGTGATGGTTTTATCGACCCTCTTGATTTTCGCGTTTTTTATTGGTGGTTACAACGTCCTTAGGTTGTCCGATAACCGGGCTAACCTAGAGACGAGGTTTTCGAAAAGTGTCCTTGAGTTGTCTGACAACCGGGCTAACCTAAGGACTTATTCATTTTTGGGTTCTATGGAGTCGCCACCGATATTTTCACCATAAACATCGGAAAAAGGGTTTAAAAAGGCGTTGGTTTTCGAAAACCAACTTTGGTCATTAGAACCAGAGTTGGGTAAGGGAGTTAGTTACGTGTAAAGGGAGTGTTAGTCCCTTTACGACGCCCCTTTCGGGTTCCCTATGATAGGCCGGCTATTTATGAATAATTAATTAAACTGGAAAATTGCGCTTTTACCCTTTTATTATGCGGTATTTAAATTTATGACTACATGGCCCTAACGTCTATTGCATAATTTAAATGAAAGCGATAAAGTAAAGAAAGAGGTTTATGAACCTTCGAAGCAAGCTTTCTTATATTCTTTAAAAAAAGGGTGCTTTGTGGCAGCCCTCTCACTCTACAACTCTCAGAAACTCCGGAAATGCCTCGGAGGGATTCTTAAGAAGATTTAGAACGCTCGATCTATGCCTAGAGACGCTCAGAAACTCCGGAAATGCCTCGGAGGGATTCTTAGAGAGAGAAAATCTAGAGAGAAGGGAGAGCTACTGTTTTTCTGTGTGGAAATGAGGGGGGGAGACCCCCTATTTATAGTTTTTCGCGTTGTCAGGGTCCAGACCGCCGTTCTCGTCTGACAGGGTCGAGACCGCCGTCTTGTCCAACGAGACCGCCGTCTCGTTTTTGTAGGCAACGAGACCGCCGTCTCGTTTTTGTAGGCAACGAGACCGCCGTCTGGGTGAACGAGAACGCCGTCTCGTTGGAGCATCCGTCGCTCAAGCGAGTACACCAGACGCTTGAGCGAGACTTGACCCGGGAGTCCCCTTTGTTCGAAGCATCAGTCGCTTGAGCGAGACATGACCCGGACGTCCCCTTTGTTTGAGGCATTCGTCGCTCAAGCGAGTACAGAAGTCGCTTGAGCGAGACTCGACCCGGGAGTCCCCTTTGTTCGAAGCATCCGTCGCTCAAGCGAGTCATTAGTCGCTTGAGCGAGACTTGACCCGGAAGTCCCCTTTGTTTGATGCATCCATCGCTCAAGCGAGTACATCAGTCGCTTGAGCGATACTCGACCCGGAAGCACCTGTCGCTCAAGCGAGTACGTCCATCGCTTGAGCGAGACTTGACCCGGGAGTCCCCTTCAACGCGAGAAACTTTATTTTGGGCCAAAAAACCTTCCTATCTTGGTACGGGAGCCTAATAGTCTCTCCTAGTGGCTTTTTAGGCTTCGGCCGTCTTCAAATAGGAAGCTTTCTGACTTTATTTGGAGGCCGGGCAAGATTTGGGGTCTACACCATCGTGTCGCTCCGACCGCGCACCCCTCTTCGGGGAGGCGGCGACAGATGGCGACTCCACTGGGGAAGCCTAGAGAGTTGATCCCATTTAGTGATGGGCTGGCTTAAGGATAATGAAACCAAGAAAATGGCGCTTTTACCTTGCCTTGTATTATAACATGCTTTATTGTTTGGCTTTCAATAAACTGTTGTTTGTTTATACTTACGCAATTGATTGAAATATAAATTGCACACAAAAACCCTTGCACACTACAGTTCTCTCTATACCCGGGGGCAAGTGAGATAACCATAGGGAGTGGGTGGCAGGTACGGTTCGCTGCAGTTAGGGCCTTGTGCCCACCAGTGTGATCGGAAACCACCACTCAAGGTGATAACCTTCCTCTTTTGGCAACAAGACCGACTCTAGCCTTAGTGCTGAGCATGGTTGGACGGCTGGAGAGTGGGGACCCTATAATGGGGGCACCTTGGGGGCCTTAGCCTGGTGAGAACAGCTAGAACCTACCCTAAACAATGCACTTTTCTGCAGGAAAACCCTACCTTGATAAAAATGAAATCTCGCCTGTTCGGGGATGTTCGAATTGTGTGTGCATATGTTTGTTGCATTTGTATGTTGCATAGCATAAACAAACAACAGAACAAAATCACAAAAATAAATATTTTTCAGGTAAACACCCTTATCTCGGATAGTCTGCCTTTTAGCTAGCCTGGTTTCAGGTTCTTTGTAAGCTAAGTAGCCACGCAGTTCCGACAGAAGAGATAAGGGACGTTAAACATTCTTTTGCATAAAGCCATGTTTTATCTCGGACAATCTACCTTTTAGCTAGCCTGGTTTCAGGTTCTTTGCAAGCTAAGTAGCCACGCAGTTCCGACAGAAGAGATAAAAGGCTATAAAATAAACAAATAAACATCAAATAAAAAAAAAAGTACCGGAAAAATAAATAAAACAACTTCTGACAAAGTCAAAGCATTCACACTACATCATATTACATGAGTGAAGAAAAAACCAAGAGAGAAAATAAAAAATGAGAGCGCATTCAGCATCATTCAAACAGAATCTATCATAAGCATACCCACATTAGTTTAAGCACTCAACATGCATTAATAAACCTTTTTGGGCATTCTAGAAAGTGGCTGGTCCTCTCCCTACTCGTACTCGTGCGCAAAAGGCTAAGGCAATGGAAAATTTGGAAGAGCAAAATCGCAAGCTTACTGCAGAGGTTAACATCCTCCGCGAACAGTTGACCCAACTAATGGAGGTCGTACGCCAGGGGCAGAACAAGGGCGAAGGCCAAGCTGAGCATACCCCTCCTCACGAGGAAGAGGAGGAGGAATACTATTTCGGCGATAAGGACGCTAAGACGGCACGCGTCCTTACCCCAGAGGTGTCTAAACAACAGCTCTCCGCCTTGGAGGAGAGGCTGAAAGCGGTCGAAGGGCATAACTTCGACGTCAAGGAGGTGGCTGATATGTGCCTCGTAAAGGACATCCGCTTCCCTCCCAAATTCAAAATCCCGGACTTCCCCAAGTACGCCGGGATGACCTGCCCCAAGAACCATCTTACAATGTATTGCCGTAAGATGGCCGCCCATGCTGACAACAAGAAACTCCTGATCCACTGCTTCCAGGAGAGCTTGGCGGACACATCGCTTAACTGGTACATGCAGTTAGAGAGAGGGCAGGTCCAGAACTGGAAACAGTTGGCTGACGCTTTTCTCCGTCGTTACCGATACAACATTGATCTGACACCTGACAGGTCAGATCTTAGAACTCTGAGCAAAAGGAACGACGAGCCCTTTAAAGCATACGCCCAGAGGTGGAGGGAATTGGCTGCCCAGATAGAGCCCCCCTTGACGGATAAGGAAATAGTGGCTATGTTCATAGACTCCTTGACCGGAGCGTACTACGATAAGGCAATAGCCAGTACCTCCAACCTCTTCTCGAACATAGTCACTGTAGGGGAAAGAGTAGAGCAAGGGCTGAGGAGTGGCAAAATAGCACGACCCTCTCCTCCCAGCACATCATCCAAGAAGCCCTTCAAAAAGAAGGAGGAGGCCGTGCACGCCATTAATTTCGCAACTCCTTCCTCCACCCCTCAGGCAGGACGGCAAAAGAAGGAGAGGAAGTTCACGCCTATCCCCACCTCCTATGCAAAGCTGCTACCCCAACTGTTGGAAGCCAGCCTCCTGGCCCGCGTTCCCCCCAAGAAACAGTTGGAGCCTCCCTATCCCGAGTGGTACAAGCCCAATGAAAAATGTAGCTACCACTCGGATGCACCAGGGCATTCAACCGACAACTGCTTGACCTTGAAATATAAGGTCCAAGAATTAATCGACGCTGGTTGGATAACCTTCGACGCCTCTGCTTCCAGCACTGATGACAAGCCTCTGTCGAAACCAGAGTAGCAGAGAGGGAGGATTGGGAGGATCAGCCCTAGGGCATTTTTGTTTTAAGCTTTTCTATATCTCCTGCGGTCCCCGCCCGTGGCCGCAGGAATTTCGATTAAAAGGGCTTGTACATACATCTTCATCTTCATTAATATACGAGACATTTTTGTCATATTCATTCTTTTCCCTCTCTTATTTATTATTCTTTCAAAATAAAATGAATAATAAAATCTATAACTAAAACAGAACCCAAAACGCATCATGTCTGTGATTGATGAGGCTCCGTGGATTCTGGAAACGAAAGGTGAATGGACTGAGTCCGACAGTGAGCAGGAGACCATTTCTCCGGATATGCAAAGGATGCTAGAAAAGGAAACGCGCTCCATACAACCGCATCAGGAGGAGATAGAAACTGTAAATTTGGGGAAAGGGGATGAGGAGAGAAAGGTGAACATCGGCACCCAAATGGAAAGTGACATGAGAAAGGGGTTGATACAGCATCTGAGGTGTCGCCGCTGTCCCTTTCGACGTCGGAGGACGTCTGGAAACGTTTATGCGAGCGGTCGCGAAAAGATGGTTTAGACTCGCGTATTTGTTTTAAAATGTATTCATTGCTTCCGAGGTGTCCGACAATTGAATTATCCTCTAATAAAAGCAAGGTTTTCGAAAAGGGGTTCTTATGGAGTTGCCACCAATGTTTTGACCATAAACATTGGAAAAGGATAAAAGGTATTGATTTTAATGAAAACCAAACTTGGCCATTATAACCAGAGTTAGGTAAGGGAGTTAGTTACGTGTGGGGAAGGTGTTAGCACCCCACAACGCCCCTTTCGGGTTCCCTATGACGATTAATTCGTTTAAAGAAAAGACTTTGAGAAATTACGCAATTACCCTATTTTATTGCATAATATTGAAATGGCTATCTACATGATTTTATATAAATAAAACTAAATAAAGCAGTAAAAGAGATATTAAAATGACTATCTACATGATTCTATTCTACATGACGTAATAAAGCTAAATAAAACAATAAATAAAACAATAAAACAATAAAAGAGAAGGGAATTGAAAAGAACCTCCGTAGCAAGCTTTATATTGAGAATCTCGAACTGTGAGGATGCGTTTTGGCAACCCCTCTCTCTATACAGACTCTCCTCACCAATACAAGATCGACTCCACCAAAAATTTAAAGAAGAATCAAATGCCGGAATATAATTCCTTAACCGATTGTTACCTATTTAAGGCAATCGGAAAGATTCTTGAGTGTTTCAGAGCTCTTCTGGAGTGTCTGTGTTGTGAAAAAGTGACAAATGAGCCTCCTATTTATAGTTTTCGCAGCTGGCGCACTTTGGGACGGCCGTCTGGGTTGGGACGGCCGTCTGGACTGGGACAGCCGTCCCAAATGGCAAATTTACACAGAGCGGGACCACCTGGGGGGCCGGGACGGCCGTCCCACTTAAACTGGGGTTTGGGACGGCCGTCCCACATTCGGGACGCGCGTCCCAACCTTGGGATGGTGGTCTCGACCTGTTTTGTCCAGTTTTCGCGTTCTGGGACCCCGAGAAGCTTTCCTTTCCTTTTTCGGACATAGATTGACGTCGATGTGTGTCCGTTGAAGCTTTATCTTCATATAGGAAGTCTTCTTGGCCTTCATTAAGATGCCGGGCGAGCTTTGTCTTTGTGTAGGAAGTCTCTTTTGGCTTTTATTGTGTGAATGAATGAACTCCGTCTTTTGTTGCAGGAGGTTTCCTTGGTTTTGTTGGGGAAGCCGGATGAACTCCATCTTCGGGTGAAGTTCCTCTAGCTTTTATTTTGGGAGGTCGGGCAAAATTAGGGGTCTACAGCTGCCCCCCCTTCACCTGCCTAACTAATTTGTTGGTTTTAGTATGCCGACAGAATTAGTTGGTAGGGGAAGGAGTTAACCCTTTTGCCTGGCTATCTTTCGGATGCTACTCCTTGTTGATCCTCCGGATGATAGATATTTTGATAGGTACTAACCCCTATCTGGTTTGAGCCTTCTTTTTCTAAGGCTCTGGTGAGTACTTATCCTCACCAGGTACAAGTCTATATTTTTACTAGACTTTTGTGGGTACCTACTCCTGCTAGGTATGAACCTTGTTTTACAAAGTTTTGATGAGTACCTACCCTCATCCGGTATAAACCTTAGTTTATAAGGCTTTGGTGGGTTTATTCTTCCACCTGGTACGAATCTGCATCTTGACAGATTTTAGTGATTTTTACACCCCCATTGGGTGTGAATCTGCATCTTAACAGACTCTAATGGTTTTTACACCCTCATTGGGTGCGAACCTGCATCTTGACAAGGCTCTATTGTGCGAGTCTGCATCTTGACGGACTCTAATGGTTTTTACACCCCCACTGGGTGCGAACCTGCATCTTGTTAAGGTTCTAATGGATTTTTTCACCCCACCAGATGTGAACCTGAATCTTGCTAAGGTTCTAGTGTATTTTTTCACCCCACCGGATGTGAACCTGAATCTTGCTAAGGTTCTAGTGTATTTTTTCACCCCACCGGATGTGAACCTGAATCTTGCTAAGGCTCTAGTGTATTTTTTCACCCCACCGGATGTGAACCTGAATCTTGCTAAGGTTCTAGTGTATTTTTTCACCCCACCGGATGTGAACCTGAATCTTGCTAAGGTTCTAGTGTATTTTTTCACCCCACCGGATGTGAACCTGAATCTTGCTAAGGCTCTAGTGTATTTTTTCACCCCACCGGATGTGAACCTGAATCTTGCTAAGGTTCTAGTGTATTTTTTCACCCCACCGGATGTGAACCTGAATCTTGCTAAGGTTCTAGTGTATTTTTTCACCCCACTGGATGTGAACCTGAATCTTGCTAAGGCTCTATTGTCGGCGGCTTACTGTTTTTGATCATGTGCTTCTGGGGAGTAATTGATTTTGACTTTTTTTGTTTTAGTCATCCGGCTTTGCCGAGGATTTTCGTTTTTTGACTTTCTTTTTAGCCATCCGGTCTTGGCCGGGGATTCTTGATTTTGGCTTTTTTCTTTAGGCCGGAATCCTCTGGGGATTGTGAATTCTCTTGTTGATTCTGCCTCTTGATTAGGCGAAGATCCACTTGGGGATTTTGTTGTGCCTCTTGATTAGGCGGGGGACTGCTGGGGATTCATTTGATTTTTTTGATTGTGCCTCTTGATTAGGCGGGTGCTTCAATAGTGGTGAAGACTTTATGCTTAGGTTTTGGATTACCTCTTGTATAGGTTGATTTCCCATTTCTTGGGGATATTGGCTTTCTGCTTGCCTGTTGGAAGTGAAGACTTTGCTTTTCACTGGGGATATTTGTATTTGGGAATTTATACGTGATTCCCTGAGGATATAAACTCGTAGTACTGCCTTCGTTTGGTAGGCTCGCTGGGGATTTTCTTGTTTGATGATCCATTGGGGAATATTTTGAATTGCCCCCTAGGGAGAAATGGAGTTTTGACTCCTTATTGGCTGCTGCTGATTGAGCTGGCTTTGCCTAAAAATCTTATTTTGCTGGGGAAATGGTTTCTACCCTTTTCTTGCAATTCTTCTTTTAGTGATTTTAGTTTTTTGCGTATGTGCTCTTTTTATGCACATTGGCTCCCTTTTTTTTGAATGAAGAGATATATTTTTTGTGATCCCTGGGGAATTTTCCTTCACTTCTTGGGGATCCAACTTTGATGATGGGGGTCTGAGCTCCTGAATTTTTTTGAGAAGCTTCTTTATTGAGTGAAGATATTCTCTTCTTTTCCTTTTTGTGGAATTTTTCTTGATATGCTCTATTTGGAGATGTTTATTTGGCCTTTTTCTGTGGTGACCTCTGTCAGGGGATAAAAAATTTTCTTTCTTTTCCTTTTTGTTGCCCCCCAGTGATGTGGGGGATTTTGACTCCGTTTTTCTTTGATGGAATCTTATGTAGTCCTTGTTCTCCATGGGGAGATGAAGCGGAGACTCTTGTATGAGTGTGCTTGCTGACTCATGTGGCGACGAAGCTGAGTCGTGAGGTAATCTTTTTGTTTTGCCTCTAGAGTAGGCAAGGATCCGTTTGGGGATAATTAAGCCTTTCCGTTGGCTTTTCTACATTGATGACTTCCTTTTTCTTGGATGGAAGGATGTTGATTGCGGCTTTAAATGATTTATGTTTGATGACTCAAGTGGTGATGCTGAGTCATGAAATAATTTTTGTGTTGCCTTTGGAGTAGGCAAGGATCCGCTTGGGGATTTATCAAGCCTTTCCGTTGGCTTTTCTCCGTTTTTGATGTACCTTCTTTTATTGGCGTAGAAGGTTGATGGTTGGAGCTAGTTTTCTTGGAGCTCCTTATTTTGTTGAAGTGATTTTGATTGTCACCTTTCATTATTTTGATTTTTATATGGAGACTGGATTCCGGCGCCTCCTGTTTTTAATCACAAGTATGGAGACTAGCCTCCTTATATGCATGTTTATTTATTTGCAGAAAATTATTTTGATTGATTTTGACAAAGTCGTATTTATGCAACTACTTTGTGTGTGAATGTCCTAAATGCAATCTATTTGTTTATTCATTTTTGATACATTTAGAAAGTAACTGGCTTTCTCCCGTTGGCTTCTCATGAATACGCCGATGGGCTCCTCCTTTTATGACCTTAATGATGGGCTCATCTTTTACTCATTTTTTGGTTTTGGCCCTATCTTTTGCCTAGACCGCCCTTTACGGGTTTTCGATCTAGCGGGCTGCCTTAATTTTTGCCTAGAATATCTTAGGGGGCTTTTGCCTTATCTTTTGCCTAGACCGTTCTTTTTGAGATTTCCGATCTAGCAGGCTACCCTGGTTTTTACCTAAGAATATACTAGCAGGCCTTTATTATTATTTTTTTTGTTATGCTTCCCTTTTTTAGATGCATGTTTGATCTTTGATTAAAAGTCTTTGCGCATATTTATGATTTATCAATAAAGAGGCATTTCCATAATATTTGGTCAAGAGAAAGGAAAGGGAATTTTATTGATAAATGAGCAAAAGTTTACTTTTTTTACAGAAGGATTTCAAAAGGTATTTAGAAGAATGGGTGGTCAGGGTTGGCTGTACTGTATAGGCTTAAACAGTCATATCCATGATATCTGCCCCCTGGTTCTCCTAATTGCTTCCGTTGAGATGCTCGAGCTCGAGTGAAGACCATGCGGATCGCTTGCTTCGGAAGAATGTTATTTTAGCCGCCTTTTCGGTTTTCGACTAAAGTAACCATTGCTCTTAGTTTCTCTTTTTTTTATTATTATTTTTTTTACCTCTTCTTTTTGCCTAGGACGTATCCTAGCGAGGAATGTGGACCCTATCTTTTGCCCAGGAATGTCCTTTGCGGATTTTCATTCCTGACGGGTCTTGAGCAATGTCTTCAAGCATAATACTTCTTCACCGTATCAGAATTGATTGGGTGCCGAAGTTCTTCTCTATCCATATTGGCGAGGATAAGAGCCCTTTCCGAGAAAGCTCCTTTGACCACAAGGGGTCCTTCGTAGTTCACTGCCCATTTTCCAATTTTATCCTTTTGGGCTGGAAGCAACTTATTTACCATTAAATCCTTCTTATTGTAAATGTGAGGGTTGACCTTTTTGTAAGCCTTTTTTACTTTCCTTTGATAGGCTTGCTCACGACATATAATATTCAGCCGTTTTTCTTTCATAAGGTTTAGCTGGTTATATCGGCTTCGAACCCGTTCAGCCTCTGTTAATTTTTCTTCCATCATCATGTGCTTTTGTCTACATGATTAGCTGTACCGATTTGCCGTCTAAGACTTTTCTTGCTATAACCGAAGAGTAATTATTTTGAATGTAGAGCAATTGTCATGTCAATGCCCCTCTTCCTTTCCTTACGGATTTCAATCCTCCTATTGATCACTATATTTCCACATTTCCCAGTCAACTGGGGTATGGGACGGCCGTCCCAACCTTGGGATGGTGGTCTCGACCTGTTTTGTCCAGTTTTCGCGTTCTGGGACCCCGGGAAGCTTTCCTTTCCTTTTTCGGACATAGATTGACGTCGATGTGTGTCCGTTGAAGCTTTATCTTCATATAGGAAGTCTTCTTGGCCTTCATTAAGATGCCGGGCGAGCTTTGTCTTTGTGTAGGAAGTCTCTTTTGGCTTTTATTGTGTGAATGAATGAACTCCGTCTTTTGTTGCAGGAGGTTTCCTTGGTTTTGTTGGGGAAGCCGGATGAACTCCATCTTCGGGTGAAGTTCCTCTAGCTTTTATTTTGGGAGGCCGGGCAAAATTAGGGGTCTACATGAGGGAATATGTGGATATATTTGCTTGGTCATATCATGACATGCCAGGGCTCGACACGAGCATAGTGGAACACAAACTGCCACTAAAAGAGGGATTCCGACCTGTAAAGCAAAAACTCAGGAGGATTAAACCCGACTGGTCTTTAATGATAAAGGAGGAGGTGCAAAGGCAGCTGGATGCCAACTTCCTGGTGGTCTCCAAATACCCAGAATGGTTGGCCAACATAGTACCCGTCATCAAAAAGACCGGGAAAGTCAGGGTCTGCGTGGATTATAGGGACCTCAATCGAGCAAGTCCAAAGGACGACTTTCCCCTACCACACATAGATACACTGGTGGATCATACCGCTACCAACACGCTGTACTCCTTCATGGACGGGTATGCGGGGTACAACCAGATTAAGTTGGCCGTTGAAGATAGAGAAAAAACCTCATTCATTACACCATGGGGTACCTTCTGTTATCGAGTGATGCCGTTTGGGTTAAAAAATGCAGGGGCAACCTACCAAAGGGCTATGGTAACAATATTCCATGACATGATCCACAAGGAAATAGAAGTATATGTGGACGACATGATTGCCAAGTCTAAAAATGAAACGGACCACATTCAATATCTCCGGAAACTTTTTGATCGGCTTCGGAAGTATCAACTCAAGCTAAACCCGGCAAAATGTACTTTCGGAGTACGATCAGGAAAACTCTTAGGGTTCATTATCAGTGAAAGGGGAATCGAGGTGGACCCCGACAAAACCAAGGCAATTCTGGAAATGCCTCCACCAAGCACGGAAAAGGAGGTCAGAGGTTTTCTGGGCCGGATAAACTACATTGCTCGTTTCATCGCACAGTTAACGGATAAATGCATACCCATCTTCAAGCTGTTGCGCAAGAATCAGCCAACGGTGTGGAACGAAGAGTGCCAGCAGGCGTTTGATAAAATCAAGACCTGTCTAACCAATCCACCAGTATTGGTGGCACCCGTTGAAGGGAGACCTCTGATCCTATATTTATCAGTCCTCGAAGAGTCCATGGGATGTGTGCTCGGCCAACATGATGAAACCGGAAAAAGGGAACGGGCCATTTATTATCTCAGCAAAAAATTCTCGGACTACGAAACCCGTTATACACCATTCGAAAAAACTTGTTGCGCATTGGTGTGGGTCACTCAACGTCTCAGACAGTACATGGCTCGACATACAACGTGGTTGGTCTCCAAAATGGATCCAATCAAATACCTCTTCGAGAAGCCCATTTTAACCGGAAGAATAGCTAGGTGGCAAGTTCTCCTCTCAGAATTTGACATTATCCATGTCACCCAGAAAGCTATTAAAGGAAGTCCCCTAGCGGATTATCTAGCTCATGGACCCACAGATGAATACCAGTCTTTACAGGATGATTTTCCCGATGAGCATATCATGCACATCGAACACGAAGAGACCAAAGAAGAGATGTGGACCATGTTCTTTGATGGGGCTTCCAACATGCTTGGACATGGGGTAGGAGCTATTTTAATATCCCCCGAAAAGAAACACATTCCTGTAACGGCCAGGCTTAATTTCGATTGCACCAACAATATGGCTGAATACGAAGCATGTGCGCTGGGAATCCGAGCGACTTTAGATCATGGGGTCACTAAACTCAAAATATTCGGTGATTCATCCCTTGTCATCTACCAACTCAGGGGTGAATGGGAAACCCGAAACACTAAATTGATCCCATATCTAGAGTACATCCACGAGCTGATCTCGAGAATGGAAAGTGTCACTTTCCAGTATATCCCTAGGGAGGACAATCAGATTGCCGACGCCCTCGCCACTCTATCATCCATGTTTGCCCTGGACCAGGAACATGAGATGCCAATCATTCAAGTCAAACTGCATGATAAGCATGCTTTCTGTATGGCAGTAAATGACGAGTGCGATCAAAACCCCTGGTACCACGACATCAAGCGGTACCTCATGAAGGGCGAGTACCCCGAGGGGATCAGTGACAATGATAAGCGAACCATTCGCAAAAGGGCCGTAGGGTTCACGTTGATTGAAGGAACCCTCTACAAAAAGAGCCCCGATTCCACCCTCCTAAGGTGTGTGGACCCAAGAGAAGCCCAAACATTGATAAAAGAAATCCACAAAGGGACTTTTGGAACCCACGCACCCGGGCATGTCATGGCCAAGAAAATCCTCAGGGTAGGGTACTATTGGTCCACAATGGAAGCCGATTGCCACCAATATGCCAAGAAATGTCATAAGTGCCAAATATACGCCGATAACATCCATGTGCCACCCGCGCCTCTCAATAACCTGGCTACACCATGGCCATTTTCTATGTGGGGCATGGACGTCATCGGACCCATTGAACCCAAAGCATCTAACGACCATCGCTTCATATTGGTAGCAATCGACTATTTCACCAAGTGGGTTGAGGCGGCATCATACGCACATGTAACCCGGAAAGTGGTGACCACCTTCATCAAGAAAAACATTATATGTCGGTACGGCATCCCTCACAGGCTCATTACTGATAATGGGACCAATCTCAACAATAAGATGATGGAGGAATTATGCCAAGATTTCAAAATCCAGCACCACAATTCCTCTTTGTACCGACCAAAAATGAACGGTGCAGTAGAGGCAGCCAATAAAAATATCAAGAAAATCATCCAGAAAATGGTGGTCACCTATAAAGATTGGCATGGGATGCTTCCTTTTGCCTTGCACGGCTACCGTACGTCGGTACGAACCTCCACAGGGGCCACCCCCTTTTCCCTCGTATACGGAATGGAGGCTGTATTACCAATAGAAGTCGAAATACCCTCTCTACGAGTGGCCATGGAAGCCAAGCTAACAGAAGCTGAATGGGTCCAGAACCGGTACGATCAATTGAACCTAATCGAAGAAAAATGGTTGGACGCCATATGCCGGGGGCAAGCTTATCAACGGAAAATCAAGAAGGCCTACGACAAAAAAGTCAATCCCCGCGCTTTCCAAGAAGGAGATCTAGTAGTGAAGAAGCTGCTTCCAGCCCAGAAAGACAAAATCGGGAAATGGGCAGCAAACTATGAAGGACCCTTTGTGGTCAAGAGAGCCTTCTCAGGGGGAGCCCTTATCCTCACCGACATGGATGGAGAAGAGCTCCGATATCCTGTCAACTCAGATGCAGTGAAAAAATATTACGCCTGAAGACATTGCTCATGACCCGTCAGGATAAAAACTCGCAAAAAGCGTCCTGGGCAAAAAGATAGGGTCTACATACCTCGCTAGGATACGTCCTAGACAAAAAGTAGAGGTGCAAAAAAAAAAAAAATGAATGATGATGATAGAGCAATGATTACCTTAGCCGAAAACCGCAAAGGCGACTAAGGTAATACCTCCACAATAGCAAGCAGACTTCGCATAGTCTTCACTCCGGATCCGGGCATCTCAACTAAAGGGACCAGGTAAAACGAGGAAACAAAGATCACAGACATGATTGTGGCACCCCCATACAGTTTAGCCGACCTCGGCCAGCCGTGCTTACAAATCCTTTTGTAAACCCCCATGTAAAAATAAACCATTTGTCTATATCAATAAAAATTGTCTTTTCTCTTTACCCACTCATACAAATGCCTATGTATTAATGAAGTATGAGCATGCATAAAACAAGCAATTCGAGAAAGCATAAAAACAAAAGATGAAACATCACCAAACAGGGCCGTCCCAAAGTAAAAAAAGTACAGGGTAGCCTGCTAGATCGAAAACCCGCAAAGGGCGGTCTAGGCAAAAGATAAGGCTTTCGTAAAAAGGAAAAAAGCCCATCAAAATATCTCAAGCAAAAGAATCAAAACCCGCTAGATCGAAAACCCGCAAAGGGCGGTCTAGGCAAAAAATAGGGTTAAAACAAAAAGTGCAAAAAGAATAATCACAAGAGAACAAAAAGAAGGAAGCACCAGTCACTCTCTAGATGTCCTCAACTAAAACAAATTGCATCCACACACACAAGTAGTTGCACAAAAATGACTTTGTCAAAAATAAAACAAACAAGAATACTGTAGGCGAATAAAAAGCATTCAGGCTCATGCTTGCATTCATAAAAAACAACCAAAAAAAAAAAAAAAAAAGGTATCCCAGTATGACTTCGCCGCATCTTTTGCCTTTATTTTCAAAAGCCATCATAATAAAAGAGCTTAAAAAAGAAAAAGGCACACGCTCAATAAAAAGCCAAAATCCAAAATCGCGAAAAAAAGAGTTAAAATCGCGAAAAAAGGCAGGATTAAGCCATCATCTCAACCAATAAAATCGACTACCAAAAGTCGAACACAAAGAGAAACAACTCAACCAACCAGCAAGAGTCGGATGACCACCTCAAAAGTCAAAAATAAAGAATCCCCAGCAACCAACAAAGCTGGATGGACAACCAACAAAATTCCCGGCATAGCCCGGATGAAAATTCAAGAAATACGAGTACAATCTACCAATACAGAAGTCACTCCCCAGGAGCTGGCGCATGGGCCACCTGAACTGTAAGCCGCCATTACCACCCTGATGGGGGGCTCATACCCATCCGGTCCCACGCAGCGGACTGTACCAGCCTGATAGGGGGTTTATACCTATCAACCAGCACACAAGGAGCGCCTTGACGGCGCATGATCAGAATCAGTAAGCCGCCACTATCGCCAAAGGATCAGCTACCGCAAGAAGGGGCATCCAGAGGCACCAAACCGGACGAGGGTTCGTACTCGTCAACCAAAGGATCAGCTACCGCAAGATGGAGCATCCGGAGGTCAAACACCAGATGGGGGTGTAAACTCATCAAGCCTTACAAAAGGGGGCTTACCGGGCGGGGGTTAGTACTCGTCAAACACCGAGATGGGGGTGTAAACTCATCAGGCCTTACAAAAGGGGGCTTACCGGGCGGGGGTTCGTACTCGTCAAACCGGATGGGGGTTCGTACTCATCAGCCGAAGGGGTCAGCTACCGCATCAAAGGAGCATCCCGGAAGCGCGCAACACAACATCTCCCCAGAGGATCGTCCGCCGCAAAGACGGAGTATCTGAAGGGAAACCGGGCAAGAGGGTCAACTCCTTTACCCTTCAGTCGATCACCTCGGCACAAAAAGGCCAAGCAGTCGACTGGTTAGGTAAAGGGGGGGCAGCTGTAGACCCCAAATCTTGCCCGGCCTCAGAATAAAGTCAGAAAGTTTCCCATTTGAAGACGGCCGAAGCCTAACAAGTCATTAGGAGAGGCTATTAGGCTCCCGTACCAAGATAGGAAGGTTTTTTGGCCCGAAAATAAAGTTTCTCGCCCTGAAGGGACGAGACCGCCGTCTCGTCTCAGCGCCAGGACGAGACCGCCGTCTCGGTTTTCCAGACGGCGGTCTCGTCTCCTGCAAAGTCGAGACGGCGGTCTAGATTTTCCAGACGGCGGTCTCGACCCCTGTCAGAGGAGACGGCGGTCTCGACTCGTCGAGCGCGAAAAACTATAAATAGGGGCTCTCCCCCCTCATTTCCACACAAAATTCACGAGCTCTCCCTTCTCTCTAGACTTTCTCTCTCTAAGAATCCCTCAGAGGCATTTCCGGAGCTTACGAGTGTCTTTAAGTCTAAACTAAGCGCACTAAATCTTCTTTAGAATCCCTCCGAGGCATTTCCGGAGTTTCTGAGAGTTGTAGAGTGAAGGGTTGCCAAAACGCACCCACTCTTTTATATATAAAAGCTTGCTTTGGAGGTGCATACCCTTTCTCCTTCTAAATTTTACCGCTTTCATTTAAATATATGCAATAGAAGTAGGGCCATGTAGTCATAAATTTAAATACCGCACAATAAAAGGGTAAAAGCGCTATTTTCCGAGTTTAATTATTTATTCAAGCTAGCCGGCCTATCATAGGGAACCAGAAAGGGCGTCGTAAAGGAACTAATACTTCCTTTACACGTAACTAACTCCCTTACCCAACTCTGGTTCTAATGACCAAAGTTGGTTTTCGAAAACCAACGCCTTTTAAACCCCTTTTCCGATGTTTATGGTAAAAATATCGGTGGCGACTCCATAGAACCCAAATTAAATAAATCCCCGAGTTAGCCCGGTTATAGGACAACTCAGGGATACTTTTGAAAACCTCGCCCCTAGGTTAGCCCGGTTATCGGACAACCTAAAGGCGTTGTAACCACCAATAAAAACGCGAAAATAGAGAAGAGTCGAAAAACCATCGCGTCGCTCCGACCGCGCACCCCTCTTCGGGGAGGCGGCGACAGTGGGCAATACCATACCACCACCTTGGAGGAATTCAATGTGTCCATTGGATTCATCCGGCCTGAGGAGGCATTAACTCGGGAGTATCGTGAGGCCATTTGCTTTAGGCCCACCAACCTCACCCCTGCTGAAATGTGGCATGAGCTCACAGAAGCCACCACATTGCCCTCATTGATGAGGGGGTCTGCACTCCCCCCACCACTCCGCATCTGCCACAAGTTGCTGGCAGGCACCGTCCACGCCAGAAAAGAGAGTCAGGGGAAGATATCCCTCCCTGACCTCTTTGCCCTCTTTTGCATGCACCAGAGATGGCGCTGCAATCCCGGGTACTTCTGAAGCACTTGGTGGATTTGATGAAGACATAGATATAACTTAGGTTGTGGGTGTGTAGATGATTAGGTTTTAAGTTTAAGCACTTAATCTCTTGATAGGCCATTATATTTTGTGATAAGCACCTTAAAATATTGCATATCATTGAAAATCATTTTTCTGCATGAAAAACTTACGTTTAAGAATTAAAAGAATAAACTAAGTTTTTTTTCAATCGGTTGAAAAAGATTTTCAATCTATTAAAATCACTTAACATAATAAATGGTCATACATAGTCGAAAATTCAATTGATTGATTCGCGGAATCAACAAATTAAAATAACTCAATGAATTTTTCAATATCAAGTTTCGCATTTTCAATCTGTTGAAATGATTTTAAATCTGTTGAAACAGAAAGACCTTTTTCAGTCTAAGAGTTTTTAGAAAATCAATCTGTTGAAATATTTTTCAATCTGTTGAAACAGAGAGACTATTTTTTTAACTAAGTGTTTGCAGAATTACAATCTGTTGAAATGGTTTTTCAATCGATTAAAACAGAGAGCTGTCATTTTTCATAAAGTTGTTTTAATCCATTAAAACTCGAATCAATCGATTGAATCAACTTTTTAATCGATTGAAATACTTTTTGATCGATCATATTGTTATTCTGATCGATCATAACTCGGTCTGATCGATCATAGTTTTATTCTGATCGATCATAACTCGATCTGATCGATCATACTTCTGTTCTAATCGATCAGAATCTCTTCTAAACCTGTTATACTTCTAACCAACTGATCTTTTGACTCTCTGAAACGGTTTTTGGCAGATGAAACATTCTGATTCTATGATTTACTCTATATATACAGATTTGATCTATCTTTTGAAATATACAATACAACACACTACTTGAGAAAACTTGTGAAATCAATCTGTGAAACTTTCATACGTGACTTTCTCGCATTCAAGAATCTTTTTCATATCATAAGGTGCTTGTGATCAGAATTGTGGTCATTCAAAGAGAGAAAGTCTTGCTAGAATTTGTTCGGACAATTAGAAACTTCAAGTCCAGGTTTTTTCTTTCCATATTCTTTTGTAAAAGTTGATTGTGCAGGTTGGATTGTAATCTGCACTTGGTACGATGACTTGGATTTGGTTCTTGGGTGGTTTTCAAGATTCTGTCTTGTGGGTTTTGCAAGATAGTTCTTGGGGTAGATTGGTGAGTATCTACTGGTTGTAATTTTCACTTGGTATTAGTGGAACTTGACAGGTTTGTCAAGAACTAGATGTAGCTCTGGATTAGAGTGAACCAGTATAAATTTGTGTGTTAATATTTTTCTTTCATCTCTTTTATTTCCTGTCTTTAATTGTGCTGTGTTTAAACCAAATTACCTTTGCAAAGATTGAATAAAGATAACTCATTCTTCCAAAAGAAAGTAAGTTTTGCGAAAAAGTTTTAAAGTTCAATTCACCCCCCCTCTTGAACTCAACCATTAATTCTTTCAATTGGTATCAGAGCTGGTTCTTGTAAGTTACTCAAGCAATCGGTCCAATGGTTGAGGGAAAGATGACTTTTTCAGAAGGAGCCTCCATAAACAGGCCTCCACTTTTTCTGGTGTGAATTATTCTTTACTGGAAAGTTAGAATGAAAATCTTTATTGAATCTCTTGATAGAGGCATTTGGGAAACAATTGTTAATGGTCCTTACAAACCAACTCATACAGTAGATGGTAAAGTAGTTGAAAAAGATTGGGCTGAATTAACTGATGTAGAAAATAGGAGAGTCCAATATGATTATACTGCAAAAAATATTATTACCTCTGCTTTAAATCTTGATGAGTTTTTCAGGGTGTCTCAGTGTGCCTCTGCCAAAGAGATGTGGGAAATTTTAGAGGTCACACATGAAGGAACATCTGATGTGAAAAGGGCAAGAAAACATGAGTTAATCAGGGACTATGAGTTGTTTAAAATGCAGCAAGGAGAAACAATTGCAGATGTACAGAAAAGGTTCACGCACATAGTTAATCATCTAATCGGGTTAGGAAAGACTTTTGACAAAGAAGAGTTGAACATCAAAATCTTAAAGTGTTTGGACAGAACATGGCAACCAAAGGTGACTGCAATATCAGAATCAAGAGACTTGACTGAAATGACTACCGCTTCACTTTTTGGTAAGTTGAGGGAACATGAGTTGGAAATCAATCGGTTCAAAGAACAAGAGAATGCAGAAAAGAAAAGTAGAAATATTGTTCTCAAGACGATTGAAGAAAACAGTGGATCTGAAGAAGATGAATCAGAGAACCTGACTTTGTTGGTTAAGAAATTTGGGAAATTTCTTAGAAGAAAGAACAGAACTGGCCAAGTAAAAAGGTACAATGATAAAAAGACTGAATCTGTTCAAAATTCTATTACTTGTTATTCTTGTGGTAAACAGGGTCACATAAAGAGTGAGTGTCCGGAAAAGACCAAGAATCAGAACAAGAAGGAATCAAGACACAAAGGAAAAAAGGCCTATATAGCCTGGCAAGACAATGATTCATCTTCCAGCTCTGAATCCGAAAGTGAAGAGGTGAATCTGTGTTTGATGGCTGGCTGTGAATCCTCTTCATCACATGTAAGTTCAACTCCTACAGAGAATGAAATGAATTACAGCACATTACTAAATGCTTTCAATGAAATGCATAGTGAAGCCAGAAATTTATCTCATACAAATAATCGGTTGAAAGGTTTAAATAACTGGTTAGAAAATAGAGTTAAAATTCTGGAAAAAGAACTACTAGAGAGCAAAACAGATTTAGAACATCTAGATATTATCTATTCATCTGCGGATAATGTTGCTGTTAATAAGAATTGTGAAAAATGTATTGTTTTACAAAATAAGGTTGATTACTTGACTAAAACCTTGACAAAATTTACTCAAGGTAAAGAGAATTTAGATGCACTTCTTGGGTCTCAAAACTGTGTGTTTGAACATAGTGGAATCGGGTACAAACCTAAGAATGGGGTAAAAACTAAAAAATATTTGAACTTCTTTTCATACAGAAAAACAACAGCATCCCCTTTCTCATCTTGTCATTACTGCATGAAGAAAGGACATACTATAAAATTTTGTCATGCTAGAAAATATTTTGTGCCGCAAGGTAGGAAGAAATGGGTTCCAAAAATTAATTCATTTCAAATAACCTAATTGGACCCAGTAATCATAAAATTCAGAGCTACGAATCAGGTTCTGTTTGTCTAAACTGATTGTTTTAATTGATATAAACCAATATTAATCGATTAAAATAACTTACAGAAGATATTAGTAAATCTGTCCGTACAGTTTTAATCGATTGAAATGCGAATCAATCGATTAAAATGTTCTCATGATTTGAGTTTTAGCTGTTTTAATCGATTAGAATGAATTTATATCAACTAAAATCACTAAGGTATCAAATTTAATCGACTCATTTTCGTTTTAATCGATTTAAATTCTGGTATCATCTTCTAGATCTCTTCCAATACAGAAACAATCGATTCTTTCAAGTATTATTCGATCATTTTACTATTGCATTTTCAAAACGAATATTAAAGACCAAATTAGTAAAATAATTTGTTTAATCAGTTTGTTCCTAAAAATCATTTTCAAAACATCCAAATGAAATTCGGCCATGCATATAGAGTTTACAATTTAAGATTGAAATCAGTTGAAGAATCAGTACATGTTGTGTTTAATGAGTCTCCTTGAGTGGTGCAGTATAGAACAACAGGTACTGCAGATGTAGAAGATTTAACTGATAATTCTTATCAGTTGAAACATGCCAGAAACACAGATCGATGTATCCTGTTGAAGAAGATGATCCATCGAGTGGACCCTGCAAAAGCTAATTCTCCAACAATTACTGAAGAACAGGAAGAAGATGTTCTGGAAGAGCTTCCTAAAGAATGGATTGTCCCAAGAGATCTCTCTCTAGACAATGTCATCGGGCAAATTAATAAGGGAGTATCTACTAGACATTCTCTTAACCAATTCTGTAATCATATGGCATTCATTTCACAACACAGAGCCTAAGTCAGTTAAAGAAGCATTAAATGATGAATACTGGGTTAGTGCCATGCATGATGAGCTTAATCAATTTGAAAGAAATAAAGTGTGGGAATTAGTTCCTAAAATCAAAGATATCAATGTAATTGGTACTAAGTGGGTATTCAAAAACAAGCTAGATGAACACGGCATTATTACTAGAAATAAAGCTAGGTTGGTAGCCAAAGGGTATAACCAACAAGAGGGTATCGATTTTGATGAAACTTTTGCACCTGTAGCTAGACTTGAAGCTGTTAGATTATTATTAGCTTATGCCTGTATAAGTGGTTTCAGATTACTACAGATGGATGTAAAAAGTGCCTTTCTGAATGGACTCATCAATGAAGAAGTATATGTTTCTCAACCTCCTGGGTTTGAAGATCACAAGCATCCTGACCATGTCTACAAATTGAAAAAGGCTCTTTATGGTTTAAAGCAAGCGCCTAGACAATGGTATGAGAGGTTAAGTAACTTCCTAATTGATCAAGGGTACAAGCGAGGTGAGGTTGATAAAACACTATTCATTAAGAAATCTGGAACTGACATTATTCTGGTGCAGGTGTATGTGGATGATATCATTTTCGGTTCCACTAATAATGCCATGTGTAATAAGTTTGTAAAAGAAATGCAAAGTGAATTTGAAATGTCTATGATGGGAGAATTGAATTTCTTCCTTGGTCTCCAGGTTAAACAATTAAGAAATGGCATTTTTCTTAGTCAATCTAAATACTGCAATGAATTGTTAAAGAAATTTGATATGCACAATTGCAAGGAATCCTCTACACCCATGTCTACTAACTGCTGTTTAGACTTAGATGAAAAAGGAAAACCTGTTGATCAAACTAAATACAGAGGTTTGATTGGTTCACTATTGTATCTGACTGCTAGTAGACCTGACATTATGTTTAGTGTGTGCCTTTGTGCAAGATTTCAGGCAAATCCAAAGGAATCACATCTTACCGCTGCCAAAAGGATTCTGAAGTACCTTAAGGGAACAATTAATGTTGGACTATGGTATCCTGGAGGTGCATCCCTTAAACTTGTTGGATTTTCTGATTCTGACTTTGCAGGATGTAGATTGGACAGAAAAAGTACTTCTGGTACTTGTCATTTACTGGGGAGCAGTCTTATATCGTGGCACAGCAAAAAGCAAGCGTGTGTCGCTCTGTCAACTGCAGAAGCTGAATACATTGCAGCTGGGAGCTGTTGTGCTCAAAGCATTTACCTCAAGCAACAACTGACAGATTATGGAGTGACTCTAAACAAGGTACCTCTGGTTTGTGACAATACTAGTGCAATAAACTTAACTAAGAATCCTATACAACACTCTAGAACTAAGCATATTGAAATTAGACATCACTTTATTAGAGAACACATATCTAGGGGTGACTGTGAGATATTATTCGTTGAATCTGAAAAACAGTTAGCTGATTTATTCACTAAACCACTTCCTAGAGATAGACTTAATATGCTTAGAACTGAATTAGGAATTCTAGATATATCTAGTATTGCATAACTGATTCTTTACAGTGATTATATTTTTTTTAAACAGGTTGATAACAAGTTCAATCGATTAATAATTGCATGAATAACTGAATATTATTTGTTTCAATCGATTGAAATTGCAAAATAATCTGTTGATTTTCTGATACTTACTCTCTGGTATTGATATGTTATTAGTTCAACTGATTAAATAAACTTTTAATCGATTTATTTCATTAATATTGTTACTCTGCTCACCTTCGTCTATAAATCAATCGATTAAATCTTCGATTCAATCGATTGAATTCATTAATGGTACTCTGAATAATTTTCTTTTACAAAACAATCGATTTAATTTTCAATTCAATCGGTTTATTTCACTTATATGTATCTACGATTACAAAATCAATTGGTTTCACGAAATATCAATTGATTATTTCTTTTGGGCTAGTTGTATGTACTTTGTCTCTAACCAATTTCTGCAGAGTAAACTGAAAGCATTTACAACAAGATAAACTTCAACTACTCTCTTCAATATCCAAGATATCCAATAAAAGCTGAATGACTCTGATTGGATATCTACTGAGAAGGTAATTAAGTTGTACTGTAGTAACTTCTTCTCTCTCCACCTTTATCATCACTGCGCAGTAGCAGTAATATAGTAAAGACAAAAACCTTGAAGCTGAAAAAGACTGTGTATTCTCATTCCTATAGTATTATTTTCTTCTTTGAACTTTCTCTTTTCTCGGTTCTTCTCTGTTCTGCTCATCCCAAAAATCAAGTATGCTCAAACGCACAAAGTCTGGTAGGAAGAAGTCCAGCAAAGGCGAGTCTTCTACTGCAAGGCAAGAACAGAATGTTGGAGGAAGGATTGAAACTTGGTTCAATGGGGACCAAGAGAAAATGGATTTGTTTATCCATGAATTGAGCAGGAAGCAAGTCAACATTCCAAAGATGTTAAAATTCTCCTGGTTTGATGCCGAAGGATTCCGAGGCATTCGAAAGCTACTGCAACACCAAAAGCTTCAGAAGTTTCTGGAGTTAAATGGTAGGATTTATCCTGATTTGATTAAAGTTTTCTTCACAAATTTATCCTTTGAAGGTTCCACTTTGTCAACCCAAGTTAAAGGAGTAGACATTGAAATTACACCCAACATCTGGAAGGAGGTTGCTGGAATAAAGGATGTTGGTGTAAAAGTCACCAAAGGATTCACTTCAAATGTGGAGGAATTTAATAAGGTCCAGTATTTTCGATCATGCATGAAGAATACTCGTGATTCTGTCAGTTCTTTCAATACTGGGAAGCTGAAGCTGGAAGAAAGGATTCTCGCCTTCATTGTGTCCTGGCAGCTCACACCCAGGGGAAGCAATCATGCAGTGCTAAATGAAGGAGATTTAGTACTGATGTACTGCATTCACCACAGGATACGGGTGAACTGGGTCTTTGTCATCAAGGACCACATGATCAAAGCCAAGAGACTTAGTGATTTCAGGTATCCCTATGCTATTCTGATTTCTAAGTTTTTAACATATTTTGGTGTCGATGTAGAAGGAGAACTTGTTGAAACCGTCCGACCAACAAATGAAATAAATAATTCTATGCTTCACAAAATGGGATTCATTAAAATTGATGGTGAATGGATCTCGAAAGAAGATGCTGGGAGAAGTGAAGAAAGTGAAGAAGAAGAGCAAGAGGAAGGAATCAACACTGATAATATTCCTGGAACTTCTGCAGCACGTCCGTCTGATCCAATGGAAGAAGTGAACCCAATGGAGATGATTCCATACAATCCACCGCCTGACCGTGGCACTCCTCTGTCTCAGTTCGAAAGAACAATGTTACATCAAATGAGCGAACTGCAAACTGACCAAAGGAGACATATGGAGATGACTGCTGCTCTGAGGGCTCGGCAGCATTATTTGGATGAAAATTTCATTGCAAGGTTCCAGCATATTGATAATCAACTAGAAGATATTTACAACAGGATTGTGGAACTGCAATTCAATCAAGGCCCCGGGGACGAATGAAGACTTTCTATATGTCTGTTATTCTGCTTTCTTTTCATTTTTTTTAATGTTCTGGTTTATATTTGGGGTTCCTACGTGGCCTCATTGGACTGTAACTACAACAATCTATTTGATGCAGTCAAATAGGGGGAGAAGTATTCTGCTTAAAACTGTCACTACACACACACCACAAAATATATGTCTCTGGTCTGTTATTTTTGTTTTGCAGGTGCAGTGGTTATTTGTCTCCATCAAATAGGGGGAGATTGAAGCACTTGGTGGATTTGATGAAGACATAGATATAACTTAGGTTGTGGGTGTGTAGATGATTAGGTTTTAAGTTTAAGCACTTAATCTCTTGATAGGCCATTATATTTTGTGATAAGCACCTTAAAATATTGCATATCATTGAAAATCATTTTTCTGCATGAAAAACTTACGTTTAAGAATTAAAAGAATAAACTAAGTTTTTTTTCAATCTGTTGAAAAAGATTTTCAATCTGTTAAAATCACTTAACATAATAAATGGTCATACATAGTCGCGGAATCAACAAATTAAAATAACTCAATGAATTTTTCAATATCAAGTTTCGCATTTTCAATCTGTCGAAATAATTTTAAATCTGTTGAAAACAGAAAGACCTTTTTCAGTTTAAGAGTTTTTAGAAAATCAATCTGTTGAAATATTTTTCAATCTGTTGAAACAGAGAGACTATTTTTTTAACTAAGTGTTTGCAGAATTACAATCTGTTGAAATGATTTTTCAATCGATTAAAACAGAGAGCTGTCATTTTTCATAAAGTTGTTTTAATCCATTAAAACTCGAATCAATCGATTGAAATGGAGCTTTAAATGAAATCAATCGATTGAATCGACTTTTTAATCGATTGAAATACTTTCTGATCGATCATATTTTTATTCTGATCGATCATAACTCGGTCTGATCGATCATAGTTTTATTCTGATCGATCATAACTCGATCTGATCGATCATACTTCTGTTCTAATCGATCAGAATCTCTTCTAAACCTGTTATACTTCTAACCAACTGATCTTTTGACTCTCTGAAACGGTTTTTGGCAGATGAAACATTCTGATTCTATGATTTACTCTATATATACAGATTTGATCTATCTTTTGAAATATACAATACAACACACTACTTGAGAAAACTTGTGAAATCAATCTGTGAAACTTTCATACGTGACTTTCTCTGCATTAGAGAATCTTTTTCATATCATAAGGTGCTGTGATCAGAATTGTGGTCATTCAAAGAGAGAAAGTGCTGCTAGAATTTGTTCTGGACAATTAGAAACTTCAAGTCCAGGTTTTTTCTTTCCATATTCTTTTGTAAAAGTTGATTGTGCAGGTTGGATTGTAATCTGCACTTGGTACAGTAACTGGATTTGGTTACTGGGTGGTTTTCAAGATTCTGTCTTGTGGGTTTTGCAAGATAGTTCTTGGGGTAGATTGGTGAGTATCTACTGGTTGTAATTTTCACTTGGTATTAGTGGAACTTGACAGGTTTGTCAAGAACTGGATGTAGCTCTGGATTAGAGTGAACCAGTATAAATTTGTGTGTTAATATTTTTCTTTCATCTCTTTTATTTCCTGTCTTTAATTGTGCTGTGTTTAAACCAAATTACCTTTGCAAAGATTGAATAAAGATAACTCATTCTTCCAAAAGAAAGTAAGTTTTGCGAAAAAGTTTTAAAGTTCAATTCACCCCCCCTCTTGAACTCAACCATTAATTCTTTCAACTTCCTCCTGAGGGCCATGAAGGACTTTGGGAGTAGATCCACAGGGGCCATCCTTGTGGCTCCCCTCATCACCCCTCTAGCAGAGAGAATGGGGTGCCCCGGCCAGGAAGATCTGGCCCGCAATCTGCGACCCGAGCCCATCAACAGGCCAATGTTGGTCAGCATGGGGATGCTGATACGTCGGGGAAGTCAGTTCGCCCTGCACCCCACCCTGGACTTTGAGCTGGACCTCCAGGGAATAGTGGCGATGCAGGAAGCGCCCACATCTCCCAGCTCCCAGCAACAGCAGCAGCAACAGCAACAACCACCGCCATACACGGAGGACTTTGCTGGGCTCCACCTACACATGAATGATCTGAGCCAGCAGATCGACCAAATGGCGATATGGCAAGAGCAGCAGACCCAGTGGCGGCAGGTCCAAGACGTTCGCCAACAGGCCTTTCAAGAAGGCCAAGATGAGATCCGCCAAGAGCAGCAGAGGATGCGGCAGGAGTGGACGACATTCCAGGAAGATTACAACGATGAAATCCAAGAACAAACCGACTTCCGCTACCACATGTATAAACATTTTCCTTACCGCACCCCTTCTGATGATGACTCTTAGGGATTGTACTTGCTCAAATAAAAACTGCTGTAATAAAAATCCCTATGAATAAAATTTTATTTCCCACATCTTTTGCCTTCCTTTGCAAAAAGCCAGCGTCACAAAAAAAAAGAAAGCTTAAAAGAAAAAGGCACACGCTCAATAAAAAGCCAGAATCCAAAATCGCGAGGAAAAAGAGATAAAACCGCGAGAAAAAGGCAGGATTAAAACAACTACCTTAACCAAACAAAATTTCGACTGACTAGCAAAAGTCGAACAAAACAAAGAAAATCCGACCAACCAGCAAGAGTCGGATAACCACCACAAAAGTTAAAAAATAAAAATCCCCAGCAACCAATGGAGCTGGATGAACAGCAAACCAGATTTCCGGCAACCCGGATGACCATTCCAGAAAGGTCCAAACCACAAACACAGAAATCGCTCCCCAGTGAACCGACGCATGATCAGAATCAGTAAGCCGCCACCATCACCAAAGGATCAGCTACCGCAAGAAGGGGCATCCAGAGGCACCAAAACCAGACGAGGGTTCGTACTCGTCAACCAAAGGAATAGCTACCGCAAGATGGAGCATCCAGAGGTCAAACACCAGATGGGGGTGTAAACTCATCAAGCCTTATAAAAGGGGGCTTACTGGGCGGGGGTTAGTACTCGTCAAACACCAGATGGGGGTGTAAACTCATCAAGCCTTACAAAAGGGGGCTTACCGGGCGGGGGTTAGTACTCGTCAAACACCAGATGGGGGTGTAAATTCATCAAGCCTTACAAAAGGGGGCTTACCGGGCGGGGGTTCGTACTCGTCAAACCAGATGGGGGTTCATACTCATCAGCCGAAGGGGTCAGCTTCCGCGTCAAAGGAGCATCCCAGAAGTGCACAACACAACATCTCCCCAGAAGATCATTGTAGACCCCTAATTTTGCCCGGCCTCTCAAATAAAGATAAAGGAGATCACCCGTAACAAGATAAAGCTCGTCTAGCATTACAAATAAGAGCCAAGGAGACTTCCCATATGGAGATAAAGCTTCAATAGACACATATCGGCATCAATTGACGTCCAAAACAGGCAAGGAAAGCTTCTCGGAGTCCCGAAACGCGCGAAACTGGCCAGAACAGGTTGAGACGGCCGTCCCAGTTGGGACGGCCGTCCCAACCTCTTAAATCCAGTTGGGACGCGCGTCCCAAAGTTGGGACGGCCGTCCCAAACCCATTTTAAGTGGGACGGCCGTCCCGGCCTTCCTGGGGTCCCGCTCTGTGTAAATTTGCCATTTGGGACGGCCATCCCGAGTCCGACGGCCGTCCCAACCCGGCATGCCGTCCCAAAGTGCGCCAGCTGCGAAAAACTATAAATAGGAGGCTCATTTGCCACTTTTTGACACCACAGACACTCCGAGAGCTCGAAACACTTTAGAGCACTTGTCTACTTCTCTCTCTCTCTCGAATGATCTTTCCGATCGCCTTAAATAGGTAACAATCGGTTAAGGAATTATATTCCGGCATTTGATTCTTCTTTAAATTTTTAGTAGAGTCGATCTTGTATTGGTGAGGAGAGACTGTGTAGAGAGAGGGGTTGCCAAAACGCACCCTCACAGTTCGAGGTTCTCAATATAAAGCTTGCTACGGAGGTTCTTTTCAATTCCCTTCTCTTTTATTGTTTTATTTATTGTTTTATTGTTTTATTTAGCTTTATTATGTCATGAAGAATAGGATCATGTAGATAGCTATTTTAATATCTCTTTTATTGCTTTATTTAGCTTTATTCATCATTTTATACATGCAACATAGAATAAAATCATGTAGATAGCCATTTAATATTATGTAATAAAATAGGGTAATCGCGTAATTTCTTGTAGTCTTTATTTAAATGAATTAATCTGTCATAGGGAACCCGAAAGGGGCGTTGTGGGGTGCTAACACCTTCCCCACACGTAACTAACTCCCTTACCCAACTCTGGTTATAATGGCCAAGTGCGGTTTTTCTTAAAATCAACATTTTTTCCTTTTCCAATGTTTAAGGTCAAAACATTGGTGGCGACTCCATAAGAACCCCTTTTCGAAAACCTTTTAAAACAAATACGCGAGTCTAAACCATCTTTTCGCGACCGCTCGCATAAACGTTTCGAGACGTCCTCCGGACGTCGAAAGGGACGGCGGCGACAGATGGCGACTCCACTGGGGAAGCTAGAGAGTTGATCCCATTTAGTGACAGATAAATTCAAACTAAGTAAAGATTTGAAATTACGCCTTTACCCTTCTGTATGTTTTTATTGTATGGCTTTAATAACTGCTGTATGATTATTTCTGCAATTGTTTGAAATATAAATTGCACACAAGAACCCTTGCACACAACAGTCCCTCTATACCCGGGGGCAAGAGTGAATATCTATAGGGAGTGGGTGGCAGATACGATCGGTTAGTTGGCACACGGGGCTACTGCCGTTGTCGGAAAACCACCAACTCAAGGTGATAACTCTCTTCTTTTGGTCTAAGGGTGTCGCCACGGAGTTCCGTGCATGACCCGAGGATTGAGAGATTGAGAGGTCCCTATAATGGGGGCACCTTGGGGACCTTTGGCCTGGTGAGAACAGTTAGAACCACCTAAACCAAGCACGTTTCTGCAGGAAAATCCTACCTCGTGATTAAATAAGCGTGGCTCTGCTCGTGGATGTGTAAATTGTGTGTGCATACGTTTGCTGCATTTGTATTGATGCATTAGTATAAGGTAATCATACAACAGACAAAAAAGTGAAAAACCCTAAAAAAAATCATAAAAAAGTGAAAAACCCTAAAAATCATAAAAAAGTGAAAAACCCTAAAAATCATAAAAAAATATAAAAACATTAAGGTCATAAAAATACCTTTTTACAAAAGATTTTTGGCAAAGTCGTATCATTCATACCATATCATTCAATAAGTGGTAAAACCAAGAGAGAAAACCAATGCATTAAGAAAAGTATGCATAAACATCATCATAATAAAACCTCTCATACATAAACACATTCATCCTAGGGCGTATTTATTCCACGCTAATCATTTAAAATAAAAAGTCATAATAAGAATCATTAAAATCATTTAGAAGGTGGCTGGTCTTCCGCCCGTCCTCACTCGTGCTCAAAAAGCTAAGAAGATGGAACAACTAGAAGAGCAAAACCGAAAGCTCACCGCTGAGCTTACTACGCTGAAAGAGCAAATGGCTCAAATGCTAGAAATGATGCATCAACAGAATCTTCATCGAGAGGATCCTCAGAATGGACAAGCCTCTCACCAAGAAGAAGAAGAGGAACCTCAAAGTGAGCACGATCATTCTGGCACAAGAGCAGTACTTGGGGCCATCTTACGACAATACATTGTAAGATGGTTCTTGGGGCAGGTCATCCCGGCGTACTTGGGGAAGTCCGGGATTTTGAATTTGGGAGGGAAGCGGATGTCCTTTACGAGGCACATGTCAGCCACCTCCTTGACGTCGAAGTTATGCCCTTCGACCGCTTTCAGCCTCTCCTCCAGGGCGGAGAGCTGTTGTTTAGACACCTCTGGGGTAAGGACGCGTGCCGTCTTAGCGTCCTTATCGCCGAAATAGTATTCCTCCTCCTCTTCCTCGTGAGGAGGGGTATGCTCAGCTTGGCCTTCGCCCTTGTTCTGCCCCTGGCATACGACCTCCATTAGTTGGGTCAACTGTTCGCGGAGGATGTTAACCTCTGCAGTAAGCTTGCGATTTTGCTCTTCCAAATTTTCCATTTCCTTAGCCTTTTGCGCACGAGTACGAGTAGGGAGAGGACCAGCCACTTTCTAGAATGCCCAAAAAGGTTTATTAATGCATGTTGAGTGCTTAAACTAATGTGGGTATGCTTATGATAGATTCTGTTTGAATGATGCTGAATGCGCTCTCATTTTTTATTTTCTCTCTTGGTTTTTTCTTCACTCATGTAATATGATGTAGTGTGAATGCTTTGACTTTGTCAGAAGTTGTTTTATTTATTTTTCCGGTACTTTTTTTTATTTGTTTATTTTATAGCCTTTTATCTCTTCTGTCGGAACTGCGTGGCTACTTAGCTTGCAAAGAACCTGAAACCAGGCTAGCTAAAAGGCAGACTGTCCGAGATAAAACATGGCTTTATGCAAAAGAATGTTTAACGTCCCTTATCTCTTCTGTCGGAACTGCGTGGCTACTTAGCTTACAAAGAACCTGAAACCAGGCTAGCTAAAAGGCAGACTGTCCGAGATAAGGGTGTTTACTTGAAAAATATTTATTTTTGTGATTTTGTTCTATTGTTTGTTTATGCTATGCAAGATACAAATGCAACCAACATATGCACACACAATTCGAACATCCCCGAACAGGCGAGATTTCGTTTTTATCAAGGTAGGGTTTTCCTGCAGAAAAGTGCATTATTTAGGGTAGGTTCTAGCTGTTCTCACCAGGCTAAGGCCCCCAAGGTGCCCCCATTATAGGGTCCCCACTCTCCAGCCATCCAACCATGCTCAGCACTAAGGCTAGAGTCGGTCTTGTTGCCAAAAGAGGAAGGTTATCACCTTGAGTGGTGGTTTCCGATCACACTGGTGGGCACAAGGCCCTAACTGCAGCGAACCGTACCTGCCACCCACTCCCTATGGTTATCTCACTTGCCCCCGGGTATAGAGGGAACTGTAGTGTGCAAGGGTTTTTGTGTGCAATTTATATTTCAATCAATTGCGTAAGTATAAACAAACAACAGTTTATTGAAAGCCAAACAATAAAGCATGTTATAATACAAGGCAGGGTAAAAGCGCCATTTTCTTGGTTTAATTATCCTTAAGCCAGCCCATCACTAAATGGGATCAACTCTCTAGGCTTCCCCAATGGAGTCGCCATCTGTCGCCGCCTCCCCGAAGAGGGGTGCGCGGTCGGAGCGACGCGATGGTTTTTCGACTCTTCTCTATTTTCGCGTTTTTATTGGTGGTTACAACGCCTTTAGGTTGTCCGATAACCGGGCTAACCTAGGGGCGAGGTTTTCAAAAGTATCCCTGAGTTGTCCTATAACCGGGCTAACTCGGGGATTTATTTAATTTGGGTTCTATGGAGTCGCCACCGATATTTTTACCATAAACATCGGAAAAGGGGTTTAAAAGGCGTTGGTTTTCGAAAACCAACTTTGGTCATTAGAACCAGAGTTGGGTAAGGGAGTTAGTTACGTGTAAAGGAAGTATTAGTTCCTTTACGACGCCCCTTTCGGGTTCCCTATGATAGGCCGGCTAGCTTGAATAAATAATTAAACTGGAAAATAGCGCTTTTACCCTTTTATTGTGCGGTATTTAAATTTATGACTACATGGCCCTACTTCTATTGCATATATTTAAATGAAAGCGGTAAAATTTAGAAGGAGAAAGGGTATGCACCTCCAAAGCAAGCTTTTATATATAAAAGAGTGGGTGCGTTTTGGCAACCCTTCACTCTACAACTCTCAGAAACTCCGGAAATGCCTCGGAGGGATTCTAAAGAAGATTTAGTGCGCTCAGTTTAGACTTAAAGACACTCAGAAGCTCCGGAAATGCCTCGGAGGGATTCTTAGAGAGAGAAAGTCTAGAGAGAAGGGAGAGCTCTGTGAATTCTGTGTGGAAATGAGGGGGGGAGAGCCCCTATTTATAGTTTTTCGCGCCTGACAGGTCGAGACCGCCGTCTCCTCTGACAGGGGTCGAGACCGCCGTCTGGAAAGTCCAGACCGCCGTCTCATCCATGGCAGAAATCGAGACCGCCGTCCGAAAAATCTAGACCGCCGTCTCGACTTTGCAGGAGACGAGACCGCCGTCTGGAAAACCGAGACGGCAGTCTCGTCCTGCACTGAGACGAGACGGCGGTCTGGTACTTCGAGACGGCGGTCTCGTCCCTTCAGGGCGAGAAACTTTATTTTCGGGCCAAAAAACCTTCCTATCTTGGTACGGGAGCCTAATAGCCTCTCCTAATGACTTGTTAGGCTTCAGCCGTCTTCAAATGGGAAGCTTTCTGACTTTATTCTGAGGCCGGGCAAGATTTGGGGTCTACACCTCCTCATGAGGAAGAGGAGGAGGAATACTTCTTCGGTGGGAAGGATGCCAAGACTACACGCATCCTTACCCCAGAAGTATCCAAACAACAACTCTCCGCCCTAGAGGAGAGGCTGAAGGCGGTCGAAGGGCATAACTTCGACGTCAAGGAGGTGGCTGACATGTGCCTCGTAAAGGACATCCGCTTCCCTCCCAAGTTCAAAATCCCGGACTTCCCCAAGTATGCCGGGATGACCTGCCCAAAGAACCATCTTACGATGTATTGTCGTAAGATGGCCGCCCATGCTGACAACGAAAAACTCCTGATTCACTGCTTCCAGGAGAGTCTGGCGGACACCGCGCTTAACTGGTACATGCAGTTAGAGAGAGGGCAGGTCCAGAACTGGAAACAGCTGGCGGACGCTTTTCTCCGTCGTTACCGATACAACATCGATTTGACCCCCGACAGGTCAGATCTTAGAACTCTGTGCAAAAGGAACGACGAGCCCTTTAAAGCGTATGCCCAAAGGTGGAGGGAAATGGCCATTTCAACGTCGCCATTTAACGTCGGTTAAAGCTGAGCCGACGTTAAATGCACTTTCAACGTCGGTTGATTAAAAAATGACGTAGAAAGTACATTCAACGTCGGTTCCGGATGAACCGACGTTGAATGTGTTTTCACCAAAAATTCTTTTAAGTTAGAGAATTGTAATCGGTGAGGTTCGAACCCAGTACTTTAAAGTTGAAAGTTGATACTCCAACCACTAAACTACTGTAATTTTCCGATAATAACTTACAAATTAATTATATTTATATACAAATAAATATATATTCCGTATAAATATATATTTATTTATATTTTCTCGGAAAGTGTTTTTATTTTTTTTCAGCCAAAAATTCACTTAAGTTAGAGAATTGTCACTGCGAGGATTCGAACCTAGTATTTTAGAATTGAAAGCTAATACTCCAACCACTAAACTACTGTAATTTTCTCGATAATAACTTATAGATAAATTATATTTATATACAAATAAATATATATCTCGTGTAAATATATATTTATTTATATATATTTTCTCGGAAAGTGTTTTTATTTTTTTCAGTAAAAAATTCACTTAAGTTAGAGAATTGTCACCGATAGGATTCGAATATAGTATTTTAGAGTTGAAAATTAATACTCCAACCACTAAACTACTATAATTTTTTGATAATAATTTACAAATAAATTATATTTATATACAAATAAATATATATCCGTGTAAATATATAAATACAAATATATTTATATATTTTTATGTTGGATGTGAGGGCGCGATCGAGGGTGAAAGTGAGATTGACTCTCGTTTGAGTGAAAATACGTTAAAGCTCACAGAAATTCACTCGTTCAAGCCTAGCTTGAGCGAAAATTGGTATTTTTCGCTTGAGCGAATGTGTCACTTGAGCGAATGATGCGTTTTTCAAATTTATTTTATATCATTATATAAATAAATTATAAATATTATATTCTGTCATTAAATTACAAACCCATATATAGAGACTCGCTCACAAATTTGGCATTAAATTTTGAAAACCCACTCGACACACACTTTCACCTTCGAGCGTGCCCTCACATCCAATATATAAATATATAATTATATAAATATATCAAAATATATAAATATATTTGTATTTATATATTTACACGGATATATATTTATTTGTATATAAATATAATTTATTTGTAACTTACTATCAAAAAATTCGAGTAGTTTAGTGGTTCGAGTATCAGCCTCCAACACTAAGGTACTGGGTTCGAATCCTGTCGACTCACAAAAAAATAATTTGGTAATGCTTTAAACTTAAAAAAAATATGATAAATAATAAAAATATAATATAAAAGAGAGAGGGACCTAATAAAAATATAATATAAAAGAGAGGGGGGATTTCTAGATAAATAGAGGGGTTGGAAAGGTTGGAAATAAATAAAAAAATTTAATTTGAAAAATCAGACTTTCAACGTTGGTTCTATTTAACCGACGTTGAAAGTCTGATAACTTTCAACGTCGGTTAAATAGAACCGACGTTGAAAGTCTTAACTTTCAACGTCGCCTGATACAACGTCGGTTCTGGAACCAACGTTGAAGGCCTTCCAGAACTGACGTTGAAGACCTTATTTGTAGTAGTGTGGCAGCCCAGATAGAGCCCCCACTCACAGACAAAGAAACAGTGGCTATGTTCATAGACTCACTGACCGGAGCGTACTACGACAAGGCGATAGCCAGTACCTCCAATCTCTTCTCAGATATAGTCACTGTAGGGGAAAGAGTGGAACAAGGGCGGAGGAGTGGCAAAATAGCACAACCCTCTCCTCCCAGCACATCATCCAAGAAGCCCTTCAAGAAGAAGGAAGAGGCCGTACACGCCATTAATTTCGCAACCCCTTCCTCCGCCCCTCAGGCAGGATGGCAACCACAAAAGAGAGAGAGGAAGTTCACGCCTATCCCCACCTCCTATGCAAAGCTACTACCCCAACTGTTGGAAGCCAGCCTCCTGGCCCGCGTTCCTCCCAAGAAGCAGCTGGAGCAGCCCTATCCCGAGTGGTACAAGCCCAATGAAAAATGTAGTTACCACTCAGATGCACCAGGGCATTCAACCGACAACTGTTTGACCTTGAAATATAAGGTCCAGGAATTAATCGACGCTGGTTGGATAACTTTTGACGCCTCTGCTTCCAGCACAGATGACAAACCTCTGTCAAAACCAGAATAGCAGAGAGGGAGGATTGGGAGGATCAGCCCTAGGGTCTTTTCTTTTTAAAGCTTTTTCCTATATCTCCTGCGGTCCCCGCCCGTGGCCGCAGGAATTTTGATTAAAAGGGCTTGTACATACATCTTCATCTTCATTAATATACGAGGCATTTTCGTCATATTCATTCTTTTCCCTCTTCTATTTATTATTCTTTCAAAATAAAATGAATAATAAAATCTATAACTAAAACAGAACCCAAAACGCATCATGTCTATGATTGATGAATCTCCGTGGACTCTGGAAACGGAAGACGAATGGATTAAATCCGACAATGAGCAGGAGACCATTTCTCCGGACATGCAAAGGATGCTGGAAAAGGAAACACGCATCATATAACCGCATCAGGAGGAAATAGAAACTGTCAATTTGGGAAAAGAGGATGAGGAGAAGAAGGTGAACATCGGCACCCAAATGGAAAGCGGCATGAAAAAGAAATTGATACAGCTTCTGAGGGAATATGTGGATGTATTTGCTTGGTCATATCATGACATGCCTGGGCTCGACACGAGTATAGTGGAACACAAGTTGCCAATAAAAGAGGGGTTCCGACCTGTAAAGCAAAAGCTCAGGAGAATCAAACCCGACTGGTCCTTAATGATAAAGGAGGAGGTGCAAAGGCAATTGGTTGGCTAATATAGTACCCGTCATCAAAAAGACCGGGAAGGTCAGGGTCTGCGTGGATTACAGGGACCTCAATCGAGCAAGTCCAAAGGATGACTTTCCCCTACCACACATAGATACACTGGTAGACCATACCGCTACCAACACATTGTATTCCTTCATGGACGGATATGCGGGGTACAACCAGATCAAGTTGGCTGTTGAGGATAGAGAAAAAACCTCATTCATTACACCATGGGGTACCTTCTGTTATCGAGTGATGCCGTTCGGACTCAAGAATGCAGGGGCTACCTACCAAAGGGCTATGGTCACAATATTCCATGACATGATCCACAAGGAAATAGAAGTATATGTGGACGACATGATTGCCAAGTCTAAAAATGAAATGGACCACATTCAATATCTCCGAAAACTTTTTGATCGGCTTCGGAAGTATCAACTTAAGCTAAACCCGGCAAAATGTACTTTCGGAGTACGATCAGGAAAACTCTTAGGGTTCATTGTCAGTGAAAGGGGAATCGAAGTGGACCCCGACAAAACCAAGGCAATTTTGGAAATGCCTCCACCAAGCACGGAAAAGGAGGTCAGAGGTTTTCTGGGCCGGATAAACTACATTGCCCGTTTCATCGCGTAGTTAACGGATAAATGTATACCCATCTTTAAACTGTTGTGCAAAAATCAGCCAACGGTGTGGAACGAAGAGTGCCAACAAGCGTTTGACAAAATCAAAACATGTTTAACCAATCCACCAGTATTGGTACCACCCGTTGAAGGGAGACCTCTGATCCTATATCTATCGATCCTCGAAGAATCCATGGGATGTGTACTCGGCCAACATGATGAAACCGGAAAAAAGGAACGGGCCATTTATTATCTCATTAAGAAATTCTCGGACTACGAAACCCGTTATACACCATTCGAAAAAACTTGTTGCGCATTGGTGTGGGTCACTCAACGTCTCAGACAGTATATGGCTCGACATACCACATGGTTGGTCTCCAAAATGGATCCAATCAAATACCTCTTCGAGAAGCCCATTCTAACTGGAAGAATAGCTAGGTGGCAGGTTCTCCTCTCAGAATTTGACATCATTCATGTCACCCAGAAAGCTATTAAAGGAAGTCCCCTAGCGGATTACTTAGCCCATGGATCCACAGACGAATACCAATCCTTACAAGATGACTTTCCCGATGAGCACATCATGCACATCGAACACGAAGAGACCAAAGAAGAGATGTGGACCATGTTCTTCGATGGGGCTTCAAACATGCTTGGACACGGGGTAGGAGCTATTTTGATATCCCCCGAAAAGAAACACATTCCTGTAACGACCAGGCTTAATTTTGATTGCACCAACAACATGGCTAAATACGAAGCATGTGCGCTAGGAATCCGAGCGGCTTTAGATCATGGGGTCACTAAGCTCAAAATATTCGGTGAATCATCCCTTGTCATCTATCAACTTAAGGGCGAATGGGAAACCCGAAACACCAAATTAATCCCATATATAGAGTACGTCCGCGAGCTGGTCTCGAGAATGGAAAGTGTCACCTTCCAGTATATCCCAAGGGAGGACAACCAAATTGCCAACACCCTCGCCACTTTATCATCCATGTTTGCCCTGGACCAAGAACACGAGATGCCAATCATTCAAGTCAAACTGCAGGATAAACAAGCTTTCTGCATGGCGATAAACGGCGAGCGCGATCAAAACCCCTGGTACCATGACATCAAGCGGTACCTCATGAAGGGCGAATATCCTGAAGGAATCAGTGACAATGACAAACGGACCATTCGCAAAAGGGCTGTAGGGTTCACGTTGATTGAAGGAACCCTCTACAAAAAGAGCCCCGATTCCACTCTCTTAAGGTGCGTGGACCAAGGAGAAGCCCAAACATTGATAAAAGAAATCCACAAAGGGACTTTTGGAACCCACACACCCGGGCATGTCATGGCCAAGAAAATCCTCAGGGCAGGGTACTATTGGTCCACGATGAAAGCCGATTGTCACCAATATGCCAAGAAATGTCATAAGTGCCAAGTATACGCCGATAACATTCATGTGCCACCCGCACCTCTCAGTAACCTGGCTACCCCATGGCCGTTTTCTATGTGGGGCATGGATGTCATCGGACCTATTGAACCCAAAGCGTCTAACGGCCATCGCTTCATATTGGTAGCAATCGACTATTTCACCAAGTGGGTTGAGGCGGCATCATACACACATGTAACCCGGAAAGTGGTGACCACCTTCATCAAGAAAAACATAATATGTCGGTACGACATCCCTCATAAGCTCATTACTGATAATGGGACCAATCTCAACAACAAGATGATGGAGGAATTATGCCAAGATTTCAAAATCCAGCATCACAATTCCTCTCCGTACCGACCAAAGATGAACGGCGCAGTAGAGGCAGCCAATAAAAACATCAAGAAAATCATTCAGAAAATGGTGGTCACCTATAAAGATTGGCATGAAATGCTTCCTTTCGCCTTGCATGGCTACCTAACGTCGGTACGAACCTCCACAGGGGCCACCCCGTTTTCCCTCGTATACGGAATGGAGGCCGTATTACCAATAGAAGTCGAAATACCCTCTCTGCGAGTTGTCATGGAAGCCAAATTAATAGAAGCTGAATGGGTCCAAAACCGGTACGATCAATTGAACCTAATCGAAGAAAAACGGCTGGATGCCATATGCCGGGGCAAGCTTATCAGCGGAAAATCAAGAAGGCCTACGACAAGAAGGTCAATCCCTGCGCTTTCCAAGAAGGAGATCTAGTAGTGAAGAAGCTGCTTCCAGCCCAGAAAGACAAAATCGGGAAATGGGCAGCAAACTATGAAGGACCCTTTGTGGTCAAGAGAGCCTTCTCAGGAGGAGCCCTTATCCTCACCAATATGGATGGAGAAGAGCTCCGATATCCTGTCAACTCAGATGCGGTGAAAAAATATTATACCTAAAGACATTGCTCATGACCCGTCAGGATGAAAACTCGCAAAGAGCGTCCTGGGCAAAAGATAAGGCCTACATACCTCGCTAGGACACGTCCTAGGCAAAAATTAGAGGTTTCAAAAAAAAAAATGAAATGATGAAAAAAATGAAATGAGAATAGAGCAATGATTACCTTAGCCGAAAACCGCAAAGGGGACTAAGGTAATACCTATGAAAACAAGCAGACTTCGCATAGTCTTCATTCCGGATTCGAACATCTCAACTAAAGGGACCAGGAAAAACGGGGAAACAAAGATCACAGACATGATTGTGGTACCCTCATACAGTTTAGCCAACCTTGGCCAGCCATGCTTACAAATTCTATTGTAAAACCCCCATGTAAAAATAAACCATTTGTTTATATCAATAAAATTGTCTTTCTTTTCTCTTTACCTACTTGTATAAATGCCTCTGTATTAACGAAATATGAGCATGCATAAAACAAGCAATTCGAGAAAGCATAAAAACAAAAGACAAACATCACCAACCAGGGCCGTCCCAAAAAGTACAGGGCAGCCTGCTAGATCGAAAACCCGCAAAGGGCAGTCTAGGCAAAAGATAAGGCTTTTATAAAAAAAGAAAAAAGAGAAGCCCACCAAAATATCTCAGATAAAAATCAAAAACCCACTAGATCGAAAACCCGCAAAGGGCGGTCTAGGCAAAAGATAGGGTTAAAACAAAAAGTACAAAAAGAATAATCACGAGAGAACAAAAAGAAGGAAACACCGGTTACTTTCTAGATGTCCTCAACTAAAACAAATTGCATAGAAAGCATCCACACGCACAAGCAGTTGCACAAAAAAGACTTTGTCAAAAGCAAAACAAACAAATAAAAGATCAAAAAGCATTCATACATGCATTCTTAAAAACAATAAAAAAGGGAATCCCGATACGACTTCGCCGACCTTTTTGCCATTCTTTTCAAAAGTCAGCGTAACAAAAAAGCTTAAAAGAGAAAAGACACACGCTCAATAAAAAGCCAGAATCCAAAATCGCGAGAAAAAAGAGATAAAACCGCGAGAAAAAGGCAGGAGTCGACTGACAAGCAAAAGTCGAACAAAACAAAGAAAACCCGACCAACTAGCAAAAGTTAGATAACCACCACAAAAAGCAAAAAAAAAATCCCCAGCAACCAATGGAGCTGGATGAACAGCAAACCAGATTTCCGGCAACCCGGATGACCATTCCAGAAAGGTCCAAACCACAAACACAGAAATCACTCCCCAGTGAATCGGCACATGATCAAAATCAGTAAGCCACCACCATCGTCAAAGGATCAGCTACCGCAAGAAAGGGGCATCCAGAGGCACCAAACCAGACGAGGGTTCGTACTCGTCAACCAAAGGAATAGCTACCGCAAGATGGAGCATCCGGAGGTCAAACACCAGATGGGGGTGTAAACTCATCAAGCCTTACAAAAGGGGGCTTACCGGGCGGGGGTTAGAACTCGTCAAACACCAGATGGGGGTGTAAACTCATCAAGCCTTACAAAAGGGGGCTTACCGGGCGGGGGTTAGTACTCGTCAAACACCAGATGGGGGTGTAAACTCATCAAGCCTTACAAAAGGGGGCTTACCGGGCGGGGGTTCGTACTCGTCAAACCAGATGGGGGTTCGTACTCATCAGCCGAAGGGGTCAGCTACCGCGTCGAAGGAGCATGCCAGGAGCACACAATACAACATCTCCCCAGAAGATCATCCGCCGCTAAAACGGAATATCTGATGGGCAACCGGGCAAGAGGGTCAACTCCTTTACCCTCCAGTCGATCACCTCGGCACAAAAGGCCAAGCAGTCGACTGGTCGGGTAAAGGGGGGGCAGCTGTAGACCCCAAATCTTGCCCGGCCTCAGAATAAAGTCAGAAAGCGTCCTATTTGAAGACGGCCGAAGCTTAACAAGTCATTAGGAGAGACTATTAGGCCCCCCGTACCAAGATAGGAAGGTTTTTTGGCCCGAAAATAAAGTTTCTCGCCCTGAAGGGACGAGACCGCCGTCTGGAAGGACCAGACCGCCGTCTCGTCTCAACGACAGGACGAGACCGCCGTCTCGATTGTGTTAGAATCGCGCAGCGGAATGATCGCGTGGTCGGACAAAAACCAAGAGGGGGGGTGAATTGGTTTCTTAATAAAAATTAGGTTTTCAAAATTTTCCCCAAATTTTACCGATTAAAAACTGTGTAAATGTAAATAGAGAAAAGAAGAGAGTCTTACATAAGAAATTTATACTGGTTTGGATCAAAAGACCCTACGTCCAGTTGCTAATCACTCAACAGAGGATTAACGCTGTCACTATAAACAAATTGTTACAATACAAATTACAATGGAAGAGATAAAGTAAAAGATGACACCTCTCTTGAAACCCACAAGAGATGAAGAACAGCTTTCCCCAGAGACGGCACAGCACACAATCCACTAAGAACTCCACTTAGTGATTCTTATCGCTTCTAGCCCACACCAGGTTCAGAAAGCCCCCTTTCCTTGCAACAAACAGTTCTCTGGCACTCACAGCACTTAACTTTTGTATGGAAAAGGTTGTTCTTGTTTTCTGAGTGCCAAAGCAGAGTTTAAGTAGGGAAATTAGGGTTTAGGAATTGGGGATTTCGAAACTAGGGTTCTTGGTAAGTGGATTTTCGAAAATAGGGTTTGTTTGATGTTTAAAATTGGAAACAGACTGAAATAATCGATTATTTGGAGTAATAATCGATTAAAACAGAGCCAAATACGTCAAAACCCAATCCTCTCTGGTTTAATCGATTATTTGATGAAATAATCGATTATCTGTACGGAATAGTACGGAATAATCGATTATTTTGCTGTTTAATCGATTAAAGCAGTGAGTTTTAGACAAAAAATGGTTTTCTCACTGTTTTAATCGATTATATACCTATTTAATCGATTAAAGTCGAGCCTGCATGATAAATTTGAGCATTTTGAAGCTTCTAAGTTACGGACTATGTACAGGCTATCTTAGACTCTAAAATTACAAACACAATCAAGCTAAAACAGAGTTATTACAATACGAAATCATCAATCTTCAATCTTCAATACTTTAAGTCTTTAAGCTCTTGGATCATCATCAAAATCAACATTCTTCATGATCATTATTTGCAACATCAAGTCCTTGAATGTTCAACAATCTCCCCCTTTTGATGATGATCAAAATTATCTTTTAAAGCCCTTGTAATAACTTGTTTTATCTGTCATACTAACAAACACATTAAACATACCGAGATAAAATTTAAAATTGAATCATAGGCTTTAAATTTTTCTCCCCTATTTTGATTATAATAAAAAAGAACTCTGCAACATCAATCATAAGAGCTCCCCCTCAAAATATGCATAAGTTAGAGAAAGCTCCCCCTCAATCATAGCATGAAAGAAACATCAAATTTTATTTCATAATCATTCATTCATTATAATATAAAGATATTAACAAAATAAAATCTAAAATTCTTCACTATCCTCATCATTAAAGTGAGTATCAAATCTATTTTCTAATCTACCCACTCTATCATCTACATCGGATATACGGCGAATAATTTCATCATGTCGTACACCGGAAAGATTGAAGAATGATTGCATTCTTTGATTCATGTCGGAAAGCATATCTTCCATGGATTGTCTTGATTCTTGATGAGAAGAGGATGTTCCTATACTTTGGATTTGGGTAGAGGGAAACTCAGTGCTTGGAGGCATATCTTCATCAGAGTCTTCAATTGCATCACCTTGATTTTGGACGTCATCTTTATGAACATAGATGTCATTGACCCGCACCATTTGTAGATGAATCAAAGTGTTGTCCAGCATGCGGTTCAAGTTAGTAGTTCGGACAACTTGTTCACCTTCGACATTGACTCCTTTATATTCAAGAATTCGGGATACAAGAAGAGCATATGGAATCTTGAATGTTGGATGACGTTTGGCCTTTAACATTATCATTGTGACAAGAACACCCCAATCTAAAGGTTCATTATTCATGATGGCATGAATAATGCGAAGATCAATAGAAGAGCATTGGGCATGATTTGTGGCCGGGGACATAAAATCCAGACAAGCAAATGAAGAATCATGCGTTCTTCCTTCTTCAAGGGTCCAGCATGAAGAATACGTCCAATCTCCATGGAGGGATTCCGCGAAAAGATCTATAAGCTAGGAACTGTCAAAATCATCTAGCTCACCATAAACGTTAATAGCATCTTCTCTAATTGGGAAGTGAGCAACATTTTCCCAAATATCATCATCTAGAATTATGGTCACCCCTTTGACACGGGATGTAGCAATTTGATCCCTAAACTTAAATCTAGAAAAGAATACCCTAACTAAGTCGGGATAGTAAGTACCTTGCATTTGGATAAATGGGAGAACTCCTTGAATTTCAAGAAGATTTGGAAAATTAAACCCTCTATGTATAAATTGCTCACCAATAAGAAACTTAGGAGAAATGATGGCACGTTCCTTCCAGTACATCAGAAATTCTTGTTGCCCTTCTGTATCAGAAATCCATCCTTCAACAGAATTAGGACGGGAATGAGAAGAAGGTGCAGATCTTCTTCTTGTAGGAATCTTAGGGCGGGATGATGAGGCCATTAGAAAGAATAGGTAAACTTGAAGAGATTTTGCGGACAAGTGAGGGAAAATGAGGCAAAGAGAGTATAGATTGCAAGAAAACTTGATTGCAAGAGTTTAGAAGTGAGTATACTTGAACTAGAGGTCTCTATTTATAGGGAAAACACTTCCAACGGTCATATAGAAGAGATTCCATGGCAAAATATCCGTTGGCAACGGCTAGGAGGCAAGGCTGGTCGCATTTAATCGATTATATCTCAAAATAATCGATTATTTCGATATCGAGACGGCTTTAATCGATTATTTCCAGCAAATAATCGATTATCCGAGGCATTTAATCGATTATTTCACGAAATAATCGATTATTCCGAAGGAGAATACCCTGTTTTGGACGTTTTGAAGGGAAATAATCGATTATTTCATCAATTAATCGATTATTCCGGAGGCTACATCAAGTTTTTGAGGTTTTTACACATAATAACCTATGAACATCCTACGCCACGAATTTTAACATACAATCATCCAAAAACAGTCAAATTAAGCGAGAATTTAAGCTATTTCTAATATCCCTAAGTCTCTTCTAAGATCATAGAATCTATCCTTGGGTAGAGGCTTAGTAAATATATCTGCTAATTGACGTTTAGTGTCTACATACTCTATTTTACGGTTTCCTTTGCTTGATATGATCTCTTAAAAAGTGATGTCTAATCTCAATATGTTTAGTCCTAGAGTGCATTACTTGGATTCTTAGTTAGATTGATTGCACTCGTATTATCACACATTAATGGAATGTCATTTAAATATATGCTATAATCCTCTAATTGTTGTTTCATCCACGGAATTTGAGCACAACAACTACCAGTTGCAATATATTCGGCTTCGGTGGTAGATAAAGCTACACATGCTTGTTTCTTAGAATGCCAAGATATTAAGGATGAACCTAACAAATGACATGTCCCACTAGTACTTTTCCTATCAATTTTACATCCACCATAATCGGCATCAGAATATCCTATTAAACTAATACAAGCATCGAGACGGATACCACAAACCAAAACCAGTAGTTCCTTTTAAGTATTTTAAAATATGTTTCTACTGCAATTAGATGAGATTCTTTAGGACAAGCACTGAAATCTAGCACACACACGAGACAGAATGCATAATATCGGGTCTACTTGCGGTTAAGTATAATAGTGATCCTATCATACCTCTATACATAGTTTGATTAACTTCCAAACCTGATTCATCCTTGTCTAGATAGCATGAAGTTCCCATGGGTGTGTTAGCTTCCTTTGAGGTGTCCATACCAAACTTTTTGAGAATCTCCTTGCAGTATTTAGTTTGAGAGATGAAAGTGCCATCTTTAAGTTGCTTGATTTGAAGTCCAAGGAAGAATGTCAATTCTCCCATCATAGACATTTCAAACTCTCCCTGCATAATCTTAGCAAATTCTACACACGACGAATTATCAGTTGATCCAAAAATAATATCATCAACATATACCTGGACCAATAAGATATGTTCTTTAACTTTCTTAATAAACGGTGTAGAATCAATTCTTCCTCTTGAAAAATCATTTGCAGTTAGGAAACTACTTAATCTTTCATACCAAGATCTAGGAGCTTGTTTTAACCCATATAATGCTTTCTTTAATTTGTAAATATGATTAGGATTATTAAAATCTTCAAATCCAGGGGGTTGCTCTACATATACTTCTTCTTTGATAAAACCATTTAAAAATGCACTTTTAACATCCATTTGATATAATTTAAATTTCATCATAGATGCATAGGCAAGAAGTAGGCGTATAGCCTCTAACCTGGCAACAGGAGCATAAGTTTCATCATAATCTATACCTTCCTCCCGACAATAGCCTTTTGCAACAAGTCTGGCTTTATTCTTTGTTATATTACCATCTTCATCAAGCTTATTTCTAAATACCCATTTAGTTCCAATGACTTGATGTGACTCTTCTCTTGGAATTAATTCCCAGACTTGATTCCTTTCAAATTGGTTAAGTTCTTCTTGCATGGCTATGCACCATTGATCATCTTTAAGTGCTTCCTCAATGTTTTTAGGTTCTATCTGTGACACAAAAGCAACGAGACATACAAAAATTATTCATATTTCTTGTTCTTACCCCTTTTGAGATGTCACCTATGATGTTGTCCATTGAGAGTCCTCTAGGTGATTGCCATTCTTTTGCTAATTGAGGAGTTTGAGAAGGTTCATTATCCTCCAAATATAATTCATCAAGAGCCTCCTTTATATATTCATCATCACCTGCAAGTCTTTTATTTGACTCAAGAGGATTTCCCCCAAGGTCTACAATCTCATCAAAGGTAACATGTATAGATTCTTCTATATTTAAGGTTCTCCTATTAAATACTCTATACGCCTTGCTAGTTAAAGAATAACCTAGAAAAATGCCCTCATCGGCTTTTGAATCAAATTTTCCTAGATTGTCCTTTCCATTATTTAGTACAAAACATTTACAACCAAAAATTTTCAAATGTGCAACATTAGGTTTTCTACCATTAAACAATTCATATGGAGTAGATTTTATAATTGACCTAATGAGCATTCTATTTAAAACATAACATGCAGTACTAACCGCATCAGCCCAAAAATATTTAGGAACATTAGATTCATTTAACATAGTTCTTGCAAGTTCCTCTAATGACCTATTTTTCCTCTCAACTACACCATTTTGTTGGGGAGTCCTAGGAGCGAGAAAAGTTATGTAATATACCATTTTCCTCACAATAATTCTCAAACTTTTCATTTTGAAACTCACCACCATGGTCACTTCTTAAAACTTTAATTCTTAGGTCTTTCTCATTTTGTATTTGTTTAGCAAACTTTCTAAAGACCTTAAAAGCTTCACTTTTCATAGTTAGGAAAAATGTCCAAGTGTACCTAGAGTAATCATCAACAATTACAAGTCCATAATAATTTCCACCAAAGCTTTTTATCCTAGAAGGTCCAAATAAATCTAAATGTAATAATTCTAGGGGTTTTGAAGTGGAAATCACATTCTTTGATTTAAATGATGATTTAACTTGTTTACCTTTTTGGCATGCATCACACAATCTATCTTTTTCAAATTTCAATTTAGGCAATCCAATAACTAAGTCTTTTGATATCAATTTATTCAAATGATGCATGTTTATATGAGCCGCTCTTTTATGCCATAACCAAGGGTTCTCTTCCTTAGCAACTAAACATGTTATACTAGACTCATGTAAACAATCCAAATCAATCAAATATATATTGTTATGCCTAATGCCTTTTAATTCTACTTTTTCGGAATCTATTAAATGTATGGTGCAAAATTGGCTTTCAAAAGTTACCTTGAATCCTTTGTCACACAATTGGCTTATGCTAAGGAGGTTATGCTTTAATCCATCAACAAGAAGCACATCCTTAATCTCCAATGTGTTTGCACCACCTATGTTTCCAATTCCGAGAATCTTCCCTTTGTTGTTATCCCCATAAGTCACATATCCTTGTTCTTTGGCTTTGAAACTTACAAATTTCGTTTTATCTCCAGTCATATGTTTTGAGCATCCACTATCAAGATACCACATAGACTTCTTTGATTTGGAAGTTTCCTACAAAATAAGAACATAGTAAACTTAGGTCCCCATAACTTTTGGGTCCTTGGGGTTAGAGACAAACAAAATTATTTAACAATTGGAACCCAAATATATTTACCTTTAGGAACACCAAAATGTTTAATTTTACATTTATTTGAAGTGTGACCTTGTTTCATACAATAGAAGCATGCATTTGAAGTAGTTTTAGAACAAGATACATGACATGCTCTAGTTCCTTTTTCTACCCATACTCTTTTCTTTTTAGTTTTACTCTTTTTCAAAGGAACTCTTTGATTTACATTATTTTGAGCAATTACCATTTCATGCTTCTTAAGATCATCAATTTCTTTTTCGGCTTTGTCAAGCAAATGGTTAAGAATATCTATGTCATATTCATGCCCTTTACAATTTGCACAAGCTAAGTCCTTATTCTCATCTAAGCATACAATTTTCGTATTAGCTACCTCCTTTTCTTCTAAACATGCAATTTTCAATTTTAAGGACTCATTTTCCTTTTCGGATCTTCTTAGATTCTTCTTTACAACTTTAAATTCGTTTTTCATATTCATAAATGCAGTAAATAACTCATTATAAGCATTTTGCAATTCATCATGGTCATTTTCTTCATTAGAGGATGAATCGGAATCACTAACCTCAAAATCTGAAGAAATGTTGTCATTTGCCATCAAGCAAATGTTTGCTTCTATTTCCGAGTCGCTTGATTCTGAATTTGAATCACTGTCATCCCAAGCAATATATGCTTTCTTCTTGAATTGCTTTTTGCCCTTGTGTTCATCATTTTTCTTGTTTGGGCATTCGGTCTTCATATGCCCTGCTTCACCACAACCATAGCATTTTATATTAACGGAAGAATTTTCTTTTACCTTTCCCTTACCTTTGAAAGGATGTCTTCCTTTTGCTTTCATCAATTTGGTGAACTTCTTTATAAAAAGACTCAACTCTTCTTCATCATTTTCGGAGTCTTCTTCTTCTTCTTCTTTCTTATTTTTACCTTTTGAAATCTCGGTCTTGAAAGCTAGATTCTTCTTTTGGTATTGACCCTCTTCCTCATTTAGTCTTCCAAGGTCAAGTTCATGCTCTCTAAGCTTTCCAAATAACACCGCCATAGACATAGTGGCAAGATTTTGTGACTCCGAGATGGCCGTCACCTTAGGTTGCCATTTCGTCAAATATCGTTTCACTAGGTTGCATCCGGAACATTTCGTACTCTTGGATTAGAGAATTTTTACGCGCTCTTTTGACGTCGTCAGTTCCTTCGTGGGTCACTCTAAGCATTTCCCACATTTCCTGTGCACTTTTACAAACAGAAATTCTGTAGAACTCATCAAGGGTTAGAGCAGATGAAATAATATTTTTAGCCCTAACATCAAATTGTGCTTTTCGACTTTCTTCTACATACCATCTAGAAAAAGGTTTAGGAACGTCAACACCGTTCTCAGTAATTTTAGGAACAAATGGACCGTTTAAAATTGCGTCCCAAACGCCTCTATCAATAGACTCTAGAAAAATTTGCATACGTACTTTCCAGAAAGGATAATTTTGACCCGCAAAAAGTGGGGGTCTGTTGATAGACGCACCTTCGGCAAAAGTTTGATTTTGTCCGGCCATTTTCGAAAATTTGAATGACTATCAAAGCAAGCTCTGATACCACTTGTTAGAATCGCGCAGCGGAATGATCGCGTGGTCGGACAAAAACCAAGAGGGGGGGTGAATTGGTTTCTTAATAAAAATTAGGTTTTCAAAATTTTCCCCAAATTTTACCGATTAAAAACTGTGTAAATGTAAATAGAGAAAAGAAGAGAGTCTTACACAGGAAATTTATACTGGTTCGGATCAAAAGACCCTACGTCCAGTTGCTAATCACTCAACAGAGGATTAACGCTGTCACTATAAACAAATTGTTACAATACAAATTACAATGGAAGAGATAAAGTAAAAGATGACACCTCTCTTGAAACCCACAAGAGATGAAGAACAGCTTTCCCCAGAGACGGCACAGCACACAATCCACTAAGAACTCCACTTAGTGATTCTTATCGCTTCTAGCCCACACCAGGTTCAGAAAGCCCCCTTTCCTTGCAACAAACAGTTCTCTGGCACTCACAGCACTTAACTTTTGTATGGAAAAGGTTGTTCTTGTTTTCTGAGTGCCAAAGCAGAGTTTAAGTAGGGAAATTAGGGTTTAGGAATTGGGGATTTTGAAATTAGGGTTCTTGGTAATTGGATTTTCAAAAAATAGGGGTTTGTTTGATGTTTAAAATTGGAAACAGACTGAAATAATCGATTATTTGGAGTAATAATCGATTAAAACAGAGCCAAATACGTCAGAACCCAATCCTCTCTAGTTTAATCGATTATTTGATGAAATAATCGATTATCTGTACGGAACAGTACGGAATAATAAATTATTTTGCTGTTTAATCGATTAAAGCAGTGAGTTTTAGACAGAAAATGGTTTTCTCACTATTTTAATCGATTATATACCTATTTAATCGATTAAAGCCGAGCCTGCATGATAAATTTGAGCATTTTGAAGCTTCTAAGTTACAGACTATGTACCGGCTATCTTAGACTCTAAAATTACAGACACAATCAAGCTAAAACAGAGTTATTACAATACAGAAATCATCAATCTTCAATCTTCAATACTCTAAGTCTTTAAGCTCTTGGATCATCATCAAAATCAACATTCTTCATGATCATTATTTGCAACATCAAGTCCTTGAATGTTCAACAGATTGACCAGACGGCGGTCTCGTCACCTGCAAAAGTCGAGACGGCGGTCTGGATTTCCCAGACGGCGGTCTCGATTCCTGCCTAGTCGAGACGAAGGTCTGGATTATCCAGACGGCGGTCTCGACCCTCTACCATGAACGAGACGGCGGTCTGGACTTTCCAGACGGCGGTCTCGACCCTGTCAGAGGAGACGACGGTCTCGACCTGTCAGGCGCGAAAAACTATAAATAGGGGTCCTCCCCCCCTCATTTCCACACAGAATCAACATAGCTCTCCCTTCTCTCTAGACTTTCTCTCTCTAAGAATCCCTCTAAGGCATTTCCGGAGTTTCTGAGTGTCTCTAGGCATAAACTGAGCGTTCTAAATCTTCTTTAGAATCCCTCCGAGGCATTTCCGGAGTTTCTGAGAGTTGTAGAGTGAAGGGTTGCCAAAACGCACCCTCTCTTTAAAGAAATATAAAAGCTTGCTTTATAGGTGCATATTCTCCCTCTCTATTTTTATTATTGTCGTTTACATTACGCAATAGAAGCTAGGGCCATGTAGTCACAAACTTAAATTCCGCATAATAAAAGGGTAAAAGCACAATTTTCCAGTTTAATTATTTATTCAAAGTAGCCGACCTATCATAGGGAACCCAAAAGGGGCGTCGTAAAGGAACTAACACTTCCTTTACACGTAACTAACTCCCTTACCCAACTCTAGTTCTAATGACCAAAGTTGGTTTTCGAAAACCAACGCCTTTTTAAAACCCCTTTTCCGATGTTTATGGTAAAAATATCGGTGGCGACTCCATAGAACCCAAATTAAATAAGTCCCTGGGTTAGCCCGGTCATCGGACAACCCAGGGATACTTTCAAAAACCTCGCCCCTAGGTTAGCCCAGTTATCGGACAACCTAAAGGCGTTGTAACTACCCATAAAACGCAAAACAAGAGAGGGTCGAAAAAACCATCGCGTCGCTCCGACCGCGCCCCTTTTTGGGAGGCGGCGACAACGAGGTAGGGTTTTCTTGTAGAAACGTGCTTGGTTTAGGCGGTTCTAACTGTTCTCACCAAGGCCAAAGGTCCCCAAGGTGCCCCCATTATAGGGACCTCTCAATCTCTCAGTCCTTGGGTCATGCACGGAACTCCGTGTCGACATCCTTAGACCAAAAGAAGAGAGTTATCACCTTGAGTTGGTGGTTTCCGACAACGGTTGTAGCCCCGTGTGCCAACAAGCCGGTCGTATCTGCCACCCACTCCCTATAGGTATTCACTCTTGCCCCCGGGTATAGAGGGACTGTTGTGTGCAAGGGTTTTTGTGTGCAATTTGTATTTCAAGCAATTTGCAAAAGTAATCATACAGCAGTTATTAAAGCCATACAATAAAAATACAGAAAAGGGTAAAGGTGTAATTTCAAATCTTTACTTTGTTTGAATTTTTCCGTCACTAAATGGGATCAACTCTCTAGCTTCCCCAGTGGAGTTGCCATCTGTCGCCGCCGTCCGTTCCGATGTCCTGGGACATCTCGAACGTTAATGCGAGCGGTCGCGAAAAGATGGTTGAGACTCACGTTTTTTGTTAAAAATATGTTCATTGCTTCCGAGGCGCTCAACGCTGAACTATCCTCTAATAGAAGCAAGGTTTTCGAAAAAGGTTCTTTTGGAGTCGCCACCAATGTTTTGACCATAAACATTGGAAAAGGAGAAAAAGGCATTGATTTTAATAAAAACCAAACTTGGCCATTATAACCAGAGTCGGGTAAGGGAGTTAGTTACGTGTGGGGAAGGTATTAGCACCCCCACAACGCCCCTTTCGGGTTCCCTATGACGGATTAATTCCTTTAAGTGAAGATTACGAGAAATTACGCTATTACCCTATTTTATTCGTATAGTATTTAAATATGGTCTCTACATGGTTTTATCTATATTGCATACAGAAAGCAGTAAATAAAGCAATAAAAGGGAAGAGAATTGAGAAAAACCTCCGAAGCAAGCTTTATATTATAAGTCTTTTATACAGAGGACGCTTTGCGGCAATCCTTCACTCTATAATGACTCTCCTCTCGATTACAATATCGACTCGACTAAATTTTCTAGAAGAATTGAATGCCGGAATACAAATTCCTTAACTGATTGTTACCTTTTAAAGGCAATCAGAGAGATCATTCGAAGGAGGGAGAGAAGAAGACAAGTCTTGGAGTTGTCTCAGGTGTGGAGAATGACAAATGAGGCTCCTATTTATAGATTTCGCTGCCTGGAAACTTGGGACGGCCGTCTGGGTTGGGACGGGCGTCCCAAATGCACATTTTGCACTGGGTCAAGTTGGGATGGCCTGTTGTGTTTGGGACGGCCGTCCCATTTGAATTTGGGGGTTTGGGACGTGCGTCCCACTTGCGTTTTGGCATTTGGGACGGCCGTCCCAGTTTGGGACGGCTGTCCCAACCTGTTTTGGCCTGTCTTCGCGTTTTTGGGACCCCCGGGAAGCTTTTCTTTCCTTTTTCGGACGTCGTTTGATGCCGATGTGTGTCCGTTGAAGCTTTATCTTCATATAGGAAGTCTTCTTAGCCTTCATTAAGATGCCGGGTGAGCTTTATCTTCGTGTAGGAAGTCTCTTTAGTCTTTATTGTGTGGATAGGTGAACTCCGTCTTGTTGCGAGAGGTCTTTCTCGGTTTTTGATATGCAGCCGGGTGAACTTTATTTGTGTGAAGTTTCCCTAGCCTTTATTTTGAGAGGCCGGGCAAAATTAGGGGTCTACAAGTATTATAGGATGCATGTCGCAAACATTGCATGCATATGATAAGCTCCTATCTCTCGAAAAAAAAAAAGAGAAAAAGAAAAAATGACAATAAAAAGAATAATGCCTGCTAGGAGGTTCTTAGGCAAAAGTTAGGGTAGCCCGCTAGATCGAAAACCCGCAAAGGGCGGTCTAGGCAAAAGTTAGGGCATTCATAAAAAGGAAAAAGCCCGCTAAGATATCCTAGGCAAAAATTAAGGCAGCCCGCTAGACCGAAAACCCCAAAAGGGCGGTCTAGGCAAAAGATAGGGCTAAACCAAAAATGAATAAAAGAGAGGGGCCCTTCATCATAATCATAAAAAGTCCAGCAGGAGAATGCCAGTCACTTTTCCAGATGCATCAATCAAAAAGAAAAGATTGCATTTAAAGCATCCACACACAAGTAATCGGACAAAACGACTTTGTCAATGTCAAAAATGAAAGAAATAAAAATTACTTCAGGCAAATAACAAAAAACGAAAAGCATTCATGCATATAAGGAGACTAGCTCCATGTTTGTGATTGAAAACAGAATCACTGAGACTGGGTCTCCAAATAATGCCCTCAAGAAAACGGAGCAAGTCGTCAATCAAGCGACTCAATAGAATAAGAGCTTCCAAAAATCAAGAGCTCCAGCTACCATCCTTCTACCCAAAAAAGAAGGCACAAGAAAGTAATAAGTCTCCAAACATTGCTCTCCCTCAAGAAAGAAGAGTGAGTTGTCATAAGAAGCTTCCAGAAGCCAAAGCTCCAATCATGACCCAATAAAAGAGGGCACAATCTGTTGAACATTCAAGGACTTGATGTTGCAAATAATGATCATGAAGAATGTTGATTTTGATGATGATCCAAGAGCTTAAAGACTTAGAGTATTGAAGATTGAAGATTGATGATTTCTGTATTGTAATAACTCTGTTTTAGTTTGATTGAGTCTGTAATTATAGAGTTTAAGATAGCCGGTACATAGTACGTAACTTAGAAGCTTCAAAATGCTCAAATTTATCATGCGAGGCTCGGCTTTAATCGATTATATAGGTAAATAATCGATTAAAACAGATGAGAAAAACACTTTCTATACAAACTCACTGTTTTAATCGATTAAACGACAAAATAATCGATTATTTCGTACCGTTCAGTACTGAGATAATCGATTATTTCACCAAATAATCGATTAAACCGGAGAGGATTGGGTTACGACGTATTTGGCTCTGTTTTAATCAATTAAAACTCCATTTAATCGATTATTCCGATCTGTTTCGATTTTAAACTTCAAACAAACCCTATTTTCGAAAACCCAATTACCAAGAACCCTATTTTCGAAAACCCCAATTCCTAAACCCTAATTTTCCTACTTAAACTCTGCTTTGGCACTCGGAAAAGAAGAACAACTCTTTCCATACAAAAGTTAAGTGCTTGTGAGTGCCGGAGAACTGTTTGTTGCAAGGAAAGGGGCTTTTGGAACTGGTGTGAGGCTAGAAGCGATAAGAATCACTAAGTGGAGTTCTTAGTGGATTGTGTGTTGTGCTCGTCTCTAGGGAAAGTTGTTCTTCATCTCTTGTGGGTTTCAAGAGAGGTGTTATCTTTAACTTTATCTTTTTCATTGTAATCTGTTTGTAACAATTTGTTCTTAGTGACAGCATTAATCCTCTTTTGAGTGATTAGCAACTGGACGTAGGGTCTTTTGATCCGAACCAGTATAAACCTACTGTGTAATCTTCTCTACTCTTCTCTATTTACATTTACGTAGTTTTTAATCGGTAAAATTTGGGGAAAATTTTGAAAACCTAATTTTTATTAAGAAACCAATTCACCCCCCTCTTGGTTTTTGTCCGACCACGCGAACATTCAGCTGCGCGATTCTAACAAGTGGTATCAGAGCTTGCTTTGATAGTCATTCAAATATTTTCGAAAATGGCCGGACAAAATCAAACTTTTGCCGAAGGTGCGTCTATCAACAGACCCCCACTTTTTGCGGGTCAAAATTATCCTTTTTGGAAGATACGTATGCAAATATTTTTAGAGTCTGTTGATAGAGGCGTTTGGGACGCAATTTTAAATGGTCCATGTATTCCTAAAATTACTGAGAACGGTGTTGACGTTCTTAAACCTTTTGATAGATGGACTGCCGAAGAAAGTCGAAAAGCACAATTTGATGTTAGGGCTAGAAACATTATTTCATCTGCTCTAACCATTGATGAGTTTTATAGAATTTCGGTTTGTAAAAGTGCACAGGAAATGTGGGAAATGCTAAGGGTGACCCACGAAGGAAGCTGACGACGTCAAAAGAGCGCGTAAAAACTCCCTAATCCAAGAATACGAGATGTTCCGGATGCAACCCGGCGAAACGATTTTCGACGTTCAAAAGCGTTTCACTCATATTGTGAATCATCTCACCGGATTAGGTAAAGTATTTGATGTTGATGAATTAAATGTAAAAATTTTGAAATCTCTGGATAGGAAATGGCAACCAAAGGTGACGGCCATCTCGGAGTCACAAAATCTTGCCACTATGTCTATGGCGGCGTTATTTGGAAAGCTTAGGGAGCATGAACTTGACCTTGGAAGACTAAATGAGGAAGAGGGTCAATACCAAAAGAAGAATCTAGCTTTCAAGACCGAGATTTCAAAAGGTAAAAATAAGAAAGAAGAAGAAGAAGACTCCGAAATTGATGAAGAAGAGATGAGTCTTTTTATAAAGAAGTTCACCAAGATGATGAAAGCAAAAGGAAGACATCCTTTCAAAGGTAAGGGAAAGGTAAAAGAAAATTCTTCCATTAATATAAAATGTTTTGGTTGTGGTGAAGCGGGGCATATAAAGACCGAATGCCCAAACAAGAAAAATGATGAACACAAGGGCAAAAAGCAATTCAAGAAGAAAGCATATATTGCTTGGGATGATAGTGATTCAAATTCAGAATCAAGCGACTCGGAAATAGAAGCAAACAATTGTTTGATGGCAAATGACAACAATTCTTCGGATTTTGAGGTTAGTGATTCCGATTCATCCTCTAGTGAAGAAAATGACCATGATGAATTGCAAAATGCTTATAATGAGTTATTTACTGCATTTATGGATATGAAAAAGGAATATAAAGTTGTAAAGAAGAATCTAAGAAAATCGGAAAAGGAAAATGAGTCCTTAAAATTGAAAATTGCATGTTTAGAAGAAAAGGAGGTAGCCAATACGAAAATAGTATGCTTAGATGAAGATAAGGACTTAGCTTGTGCAAATTGTAAAGAGCATGAATATGACATAGATATTCTTAACCATTTGCTTGACAAAGCCGAAAAAGAAATTGATGATCTTAGGAAGAATGAAATGGTTTTTGCTCAAAATAATTTAAATCATAGAGTTCCTTTGAAAAAGAGTAAAACTAAAAAGAAAAGAGTATGGGTAGAAAAAGGAACTAGAGCATGTCATGTTAATAATGTATCTTGTTCTAAAACTACTTCAAATGCATGCTTCTATTGTATGAAACAAGGTCACACTTCAAATAGATGTAAAATTAAGCATTTTGGAGTTCCTAAAGGAAAATATGTTTGGGTTCCTATAGTTAAATAAATTGTTTGTCTCTTTTATTTATTCAAAGAAAATGAATCATTTAGTATGTTTTAAACAGAATGATTGGTAAAAACATTTTATCTTTTCTATTGCATGAAGGTTCTTCACTTAAAGATTTTTGCGAAAAGCCTCTAAAATTGTTTTAAACAACCTAAAACAAAGTATTTTTACAAAAGCTTTCTTAAAACATGTTTTTAAGCGATGCGGTTTTGAAAGAACCAAATAAAATCACTTAGAATGGTCAAAGAAGTGTTTTTACAGCATTTTAATCAATACAACTTGTTTTTAATCGATTAAAACCATTTAGAACTCATTATGATCGATCAGATTTTTATTATGAGCGGTCAGAATCCTTTAAAATCGATTAAAAACACGTTTCAATCGATTAAAATCACTTAAAGAGTCAGGATGATCGATCAGATTTTTATTATGACCGATCAGAAGCAAATGTGATCGATCAGAGTTTAATTATGAGCGGTCAGAAATTTTTCAATCGATTAAAAACACGTTTCAATCGATTAAAATCACTTAAAGGGTCGGGATGATCGATCAGATTTTTATTATGACCGATCAGAATCAGTTATGATCGATCAGAATTTAGTTATGACCGATCAGAACTCTTTTAATCGATTAAAAACTCGTTTCAATCGATTAAAACAACTTAAAAAATTTTCTACACTTGCGTTTTAATCGATTAAAAGATGTTTTAGCAGATTAAAGCTGCACTTTTAGCAGATTAAAAGAATCTTTTAGCAGATTAATTAAACTAGCGAGTTTTGAAAATAGTCTATAAAAGCAGTTTAGCTTGAACTTTTTAAACACACATTGAATATAAGTTTTCACACATCCTTTAGCAATCAATCAAGCAAGCTGCGGTGCAAACACTTTGGAGATCAAGGATGTGTTACTTGTTGATATATTATTGGATCAAGCTGATAGTTTGTTATGTGTAGAATTTGCTAAGATTATGCGGGGAAAGTTTGAAATGTCTATGATGGGAGAATTAACATTCTTCCTTGGACTTCAAATCAAGCAACTTAAAGATGGCACTTTCATCTCTCAAACTAAATACTGCAAAGAGATCCTCAAAAAATTTGGTATGGACACCTCAAAGGAAGCTAACACACCCATGGGAACTTCATGCTATTTAGACAAGGATGAATCGGGTTTGGAAGTAAATCAAACTATGTATAGAGGTATGATAGGATCACTATTATACTTAGCGCTAGTAGACACGATATTATGCATTACGTACGTGTGTGTGCTAGATTTCGGGCTTGTCCTAAAGAATCTCATTTAATTGCGGTAAAACATATTTTAAAATACTTAAAAGGAACTACTTGGATTTGGCTTGTGGTATCCGTTTGATGCTTGTATTAGTTTATTAGGATATTCGATGCTGATTATGGTGGATGTAAAATTGATAGGAAAAGCACTAGTGGGACATGTCATTTGTTAGGTTCATCCTTAATATCATGGCATTCTAAGAAACAAGCATGTGTAGCTTTATCTACCACTTGAAGTTTGAATATATTGCGAGTGGTAGTTGTTGTGCTCAAATTACGTGGATGAAACAACAATTAGAGGATTATAGCATATATTTAAATGACATTCCATTAATGTGTGATAATACGAGTGCAATCAACTTAACTAAAAATCCGAGTAATGCACTCTAGGACTAAACATATTGAGATTAGACATCACTTTTTAAGAGATAATATCAGCAAAGGAAGCTGTAGGATAGAGTATGTAGACACTAAACGTCAATTAGCGAGATATATTTACTAAGCCTCTACCCAAGGATAGATTCTATGATCTTCGAAGAGACTTAGGGATACTAGAAATAGCTTAAATTCAGCTTAATTTGATTGTTTTTGGATGATTGTTATGATTAAATTCGTGATGCGGGATATTCATAGGTTATAATGTGTAAAAACCTTAAAAACTTGATATAGCCTCCGGAATAATCGATTCTTGGAAGTGATAATCGATTATTTTACCTCAAAACGTCCAAAACAGGGTATTCTCCTGCTGGAATAATCGATTATTTCATGAAATAATCGATTAAATGCCTCCGATAATCGATTATTTACTTGGAAATAATCGATTAAAGCTATACGATATTGAAATAATCGATTATCTTGAAATATAATCGATTAAATGCGACCAGATTTGCCTCTTAGCCGTTGCCAACGGATATTTTGCCATGGAATCTATTCTATATGACCGTTGGAAGTGTTTTCTCTATAAATAGAGACATCTTGGTCAATTATACTCACTTCAAACTCTTGCAATCAAGTTTTCTTGAAATCTATACTCTTTTTACCTCATTATTCCCTCACTTGTCTCCAAAATCTCTTTAAGTTTATCTACTCTTTCAAATGGCCTCATCCTCTCGCCCTAAGATTCCTACAAGAAGAAGATCTGCACCTTCTTCTCATTCCAGTCCTAATTACGTAGAAGGATGGATCTACGATGTAGATGGTCAACAAGAATTTCTAACCTACTTGGAAAGAAAAAGCTATTATTTCTCCCAAATTTCTTATAGGTGAGCAATTCATTCATAGAGGATTTAATTTTCCTAATCTTCTTGAAATTCAAGGAGTTCTCTCGTTTATCCAAATGCAAGGTACTTACTATCGACTTAGTTAGGGTATTCTATTCTAAATTCAAATTTAGGGATCAAATTGCTACATCCAGTGTAAAAGGGGTTACCATAATTCTAGATGATGATATTTGGGAAAATGTTGCTCACTTCCCCATTAGAGAAGATGCTATTAACGTTTATGGTGAGCTAGATGACTTTGACGGGTTCCTAGCTTATCGATCTTTTGCGGAATCCCTCCATGGAGATTGGCCGTATTCTTCATGCTTGGACCTTTGAAGAAGGAAGAACGCATGATTCTTCATTTGCTTGTATGGATCTTATGTCCCAGGGCCACAAACCATGCCCAATGCTCTTCTATTGATCTTCGCATTATTCATGCCATAATGAATAATGAACCTTTAGATTGGGGTGTTCTTGTCACAATGACAATGTTAAAGGCCAAACGTCATCCAACTTTCAAAATTCCATATGCTCTTCTTGTATCCGAATTCTTGAATATAAAGGAGTCAATGTCGAAGGTGAACAAGTTGTCCAGAACTACTAACTTGAACCGCATGCTTGGACGACACTTTGATTCATCTACAAATGGTGCGGGTCAATGACATCTATGTTCATAAAGATGACGTCCAAAATCAAGGTAATGCAATTGAAGACTACGATGAAGATATGCCTCCAGCAGTTGAGTTTCCCTCTACCCAAATACAAAGTATAGGAACATCCTCTTCTCATCAAGAATCAAAGCAATCCATCGAAGATATGCTTTCAGACATGAATCAAAGAATGCAATCATTCTTCAATCTTTACGGTGTACGACATGATGAAATTATTCGCAGTATATCCGATGTAGATGATAGAGTGGGTAGATTAGAAAATAGATTTGATACACACTTTAATGATGAGGATAGTGAAGAATTTTAGATTTTATTGTATATTTTCTTTTCTTAATATCTTGATATTGTAATGAATGAATGATGATGAATAAAATACGATGTTTCTTTCATGCTATGATTGAGGGGGAGCTTTCTCTAACTTATGCATATTTTGAGGGGGAGCTCTTATGATTGATGTTGCGAGTTCTTTTTGATTATAATCAAAATAGGGGAGAAAAATTTAAAGCCTATGATTCAATATTAAATGTTATACTGGTATGTTTAATGTGTTTGTTAGTATGACGGATAAAACGAGGTTATTACAAGGGCTTTAAAAAGATAATTTTGATCATCATCAAAAAGGGGAGATTGTTGAACATTCAAGGACTTGATGTTGCAAATAATGATCATGAAGAATGTTGATTTTGATGATGATCCAAGAGCTTAAAGACTTAGAGTATTGAAGATTGAAGATTGATGATTTACGTATTGTAATAACTCTGTTTTAGTTTGATTGAGTACTGTAATTATAGAGTCTAAGATAGTCGGTACATAGTACTGTAACTTAGAAGCTTCAAAATGCTCAAATTTATCATGCGGGCTCGGCTTTAATCGATTATATAGGTAAATAATCGATTAAAACGAGTGAGAAAAACACTTTCTATACAAACTCAACTGTTTTAATCGATTAAACGACAAAATAATCGATTATTTCAATCTTGTTCAGTACTGAGATAATCGATTATTTCACCAAATAATCGATTAAACCAGAGAGGTTTGGGTTACGACGTATTTGGCTCTGTTTTAATCGATTAAAACTCCATTTAATCGATTATTCCGATCTGTTTCGATTTTAAACTTCAAACAAACCCTATTTTCGAAAACCCAATTACCAAGAACCCTATTTTCGAAAACCCCAATTCCTAAACCCTAATTTCCCTACTTAAACTCTGCTTTGGCACTCGGAAAAGAAGAACAACTCTTTCCATACAAAAGTTAAGTGCTTGTGAGTGCCGAGAAGCTGTTTGTTGCAAGGAAAGGGGGCTTTTGGAACCTGGTGTGAGGCTAGAAGCGATAAGAATCACTAAGTGGAGTTCTTAGTGGATTGTGTGTTGTGCTAGTCTCTAGGGAAAGTTGTTCTTCATCTCTTGTGGGTTTCAAGAGAGGTGTTATCTTTAACTTTATCTTTTTCATTTGTAATCTGTTTGTAACAATTTGTTCTTAGTGACAGCGTTAATCCTCTTTTGAGTGATTAGCAACTGGACGTAGGGTCTTTTGATCCGAACCAGTATAAACCTACTGTGTAATCTTCTCTACTCTTCTCTATTTACATTTACGCAGTTTTTAATCGGTAAAATTTGGGGAAAATTTTGAAAACCTAATTTTTATTAAGAAACCAATTCACCCCCCCCTCTTGGTTTTTGTCCGACCACGCGAACATTCCGCTGCGCGATTCTAACACAATCATCAGACATCATAAAAAAAAAAAAGCCGATGGAAAGGCTTAGTTATCCCCAAGAGGATCCCTTCCCACTCCGAAGGCAAAACAAAAATACTCCTCACGGCTCAATATTACCACCACATGAGTCATCGAGCACACTCACCCAAAGTCTCCTCCACACTCCCCAATGGAGAATAAAGGCCTCAAGAGCCAATCATCATCAATGGTCAAAAGAGTCCAAACCCCATACCAACAAGGGCTCAACAAAAAAAGGAAAAAAAGAAGAAAACCCTTGCATCCCCAGCGGATGTCCAAAAAGGCCATGATAGTGAGGGCCGAATAAAAATCCTCAAGTGGATCTCCAAAAAAAAATTCTACAAAAAAGAATCAGAAATTCCCATCCCCCAGTGGAATAAGAGCTTCACAAGTATAGCTCACATCAACATCAATCAAGGAGCCAAGACTCGATTCCTAGAAAAGAAAAATCAGATCCCCAGGGAGTCAACTAATTCCCTGGTGGATCACTAAAGAAATAAAAACGTCATCCCTAGTGGACCTCCCCAAAAAAGAGAAGGGAAAAAGCCAGCGTAATAAAAGAGACTAAAAAGTAAAAAGGCTTACGCATTATCCCCATAACAAAGCCAAATTTCAAAATTGCGATAAAAAAGAGATAAATCGCGAAAAAAAAAGGCAAAATCAAAACCATTGCAGCAGAATAAAGAGCTTCAAGGAAAATAGATCTAACCTTCTACACCAATAAACGAAGGTACACCAGAAAAAGCCAACGGAAAGGCTTGATCATCCCCAGCAGAATAAGAGCATAGGCAAAGCCAGCTCAAAACAACAGCATCCAACAAGGAGTCAAAAACTCCATTTCTCCCTCAGGGGGCAGATCAAAATTAGATCCCCGGGAAGGAAACCAATTCCCCGGTGGATCAATCAAAAAGAAAGATCATCCCCAGTGAGCCTATTGCAAAGGAAAAACTTCAAGTTCATTCTCAGAATGTCATATGCATAGGCAAGACATGCCAAGCAAGAGCTAGCATCCCCATAAGGGAATATCAGCCTAGTAAGAGGCAAAACAAATGCAGCCAAAAGTCTTCACTTCCGATGAAGCATCTGCCTACTCAGAGGCATTACTAGAAACTCAATGGAGTATCTGCCTGCTCAGAGGCACCATCAAAATCAACAAATTTTCAAATGGATATCCGCCTACTCAAGAGGCGTCACCAAGATCAATAAATCCCCAGAGGATTCCTACCTACCTAAGAGGCACTCATAAAAAAATCCCCGACAACCAGCAAAGTCGGATGACAAATACCAAAAGATCAAAACAAAGAATCCCCAGCAACCAGCAAGCTAGATGAGCACCCACAAAATCCCCGGCACAACCCGGATGACCATTCAGAAAGGTCCAAGTACATCTACCAACCATAGAAGTCACTCCCCAAGGAGCCGGCGCATGAGCTAGAGCAGTAAGCCGCCACCATAGCCAAAGGATCAGCTACCGCAGGGAGGGGCATCCAGAGGCACCAAACCAGACGAGGGTTCGTACTCGTCAACCAAGGGGTCAGCTACCGCGTCAAAGGAGCATCCCGAGGTTTCACATCGGCGCATGAGCTAGAGCAGTAAGCCACCACCATAGCCAAAGGATCAGCTACCGTAAGAAGGGGCATCCAGAGGCACCAAACCAGACGAGGGTTCGTACTCGTCAACCAAGGGGTCAGCTACCGCGTCAAAGGAGCATCTCGAGGTTTCACATCGGCGCATGGTCAGAATCAGTAAGTCGCCACCATTGCCAAAGGATCAGCTACCGCAAGAAGGGGCATCCTGAGGCACATAACCAGACGGGGGTTCATACTCGTCGGCCAAAGGATCAGCTACTGCAAGATGGAGCATTCAGAGGCTTAACACCAGATGGGGGTGTGTACTCGTCAGGCCTTACAGAAGAGGGCTTACCAGACGGGGGTTCATACTCGTCAAACACCAGATGGGGGTGTGTACTCATCAGGCCTTACAAAAGGAGGCTTACCGGGCGGGGGTTCATACTCGTCAAACCAGATGAGGGTTCGTACTCATCAGCCGAAGGAGTCAGCTACCGCGTCAAAGGAGCATCCCAAAAGCGCACAACACAACATTTCCCCAGAAGATCACCCGCCACATAGACGGAACATCTGAAGGGCAACCGGGCAAGAGGGTCAACTCCTTTACCCTCCAGTCGATCACCTCGGCACAAAAGGCCAGCAGTCGACTGGTCGGGTAAAGGGGGGGTAGCTGTAGACCCCAAATCTTGCCCGGCCTCCAAATAAAGACCAGAAGACCTCCTATTTGATGATGGACGAAGCCTAACAAGCCATTAGGAGAGACTATTAGGCCCCATAATAGGATAGGAGGGAGTTTCTGTACAAAGAAATAAGTTTTCTCGCCTTGTTGGGACGAGACCGCCCTCTGGATTTTCCAGACCGCCGTCTCGCCTCACGCAAGTGGCGAGACCGCCGTCTCGCTTGGCGAGACGGCGGTCTCGTTTCCCCAGATGGCGGTCTCGCCTTGTTTGACAGGACGAGACGGCGGTCTCGACCCTGTCAGACGAGACTGGCGGTCTTGCCACCTGACAGCGCGAAAACCTATAAATAGGGGCTCTCCCCCCCTCATTTCCACACACCTCAAGCATTAGCTCTGCCTTCTCTCTAAAAACTTCTCTCTAGAATCCCTCCGACGCATTTCCGGAGTTTCTGAGTGTCTTTGAGAGCTTTTTTCGGCGTCTAGAAGAGTTTCCGACGTCTTGTAAAGTGAAGGGCTGCCAAAAAGCACCCTCTTTTCAAAGAGAAATATAAAACAAAGCTTGCTTCGGAAGTTTAATTTCTCCCTCTCTACTTTTAATGCTTTAATTTTAATTATGCAATAGATTAGGGCCATGTAGTCATCACTTTAAATTCCGCATAATAAAAAGGGCAAAAGCATATTTTCCGGTTTATTTATTAACAATAAAAGTTGGCCTATCATAGGGAACCCGAAAGGGGCGTAGTAAAGGAACTAACACTTCCTTTACACGTAACTAACTCCCTTACCCAACTCTGGTTATAATGGTCAAAGTTGGTTTTCGAAAACCAATGCCTTTTAAAAACCTTTTCCGATGTTTCCGGTAAAAACATCGGTGGCGACTCCATAGAACCCAAAATAAATAAGTCCTTGGGTTAGCCTGGTTATCGGACAACCCAAGGACACCTTTCGAAAACCTCGCCCCTGGGTTAGCCCGGTTATCGGACAACCTAAAGGCGTTGTAACCACCAATAAAAAAACGCGAAAACAAAAGGGTCGAAAAACCATCGCGTCGCTCCGACCGACCTTCTCTTTTGAGACGGCGGCGATAGTTCTGCTCCTCTAATTTCTCCATCTTCTTGGCTTTTTAAGCGCGAGTGAGAACAGGTAGCAGACCAACCACTTTCTAAATGATTTAAAGATTTTTATTATTATTGTTTTGTTTTTTTTATTATTATTATGAATGATCAGTGTGGGATAGATATGCCTTAGACAATAGCTTTGGTATCTTCTCAAAAGCCTATGTTTTAAGGGTACCATACCCACCTTAGTGTGCTAACTTCCCTTTTTTTTTTTTAAAGGTTGTCAACATACCTTAGCGCACTTATCTCTTCTAGGAAGGTGATAAACGCACTTGGGTCTCTTTCGCTATTGTCTAAGGATATCTAATGCATCCTAGAATAAATGTGCTTTATGCATGTACTACAAAAATATTTTTTATGACATCATATATTGAAAGTGGAATAACTTTTGACTGGGTTGTCCGATTTGGACGCACAGCATGTCAAAACGAAGAGAAAAGGGTGAAGAACAAGGTTGCAAATACCCAAAGGGGATTTGGCCCAGTAATTTTCCCAAAAAACGCTCCTAAGACCTATTTTTTGGAGGTTTATTAAAATGATGTGCATGCTGCAATTATTTTCTCTTAGTTTTACCACTTATTGGATGATGTGGTATGAATGATACGACTTTGCCAAGAATCTTTTTATTATAAAAAGGAGTTTTTATGGCTTTCATTCATTTTTACATTTTTTATGACCCTTTATCTCTTCTGTCGGTCAACGTGGCTACTTAGCTTACAAAGAACCTGAAACCAGGTTAGCTTAACTGGAGACTGTCCGAGATAAAGTGGTTTATCTTATCACTTTTTTTATTTTTTAGGGTTTTTCACTTTTTGTTTGTTATATGATTACCCTATGCTAATGCATCAATACAAATGCAGCAAACGAATGCACACACAATTCATTCACCCACGAGCAGAGCCACGCTTATTTAATCACGAGGTAGGGTTTTCCTGCATAAACGTGCTTGGTTTAGGTGGTTCTAAATTGTTCTCACCAAGGCCAAAGGTCCCCAAGGTGCCCCCATTATAGGGACCTCTCAATCTCTCAGTCCTCGGGTCATGCACGAAACTCCGTGGCGACATCCTTAGACCAAAAGAAGAGAGTTATCACCTTGAGTTGGTGGTTTCCGACAACGGTTGTAGCCCCGTGTGCCAACAAGCCGGTCGTATCTGCCACCCACTCCCTATAGGTATTCACTCTTGCCCCCGGGTATAGAGGGACTGTTGTGTGCAAGGGTTTTTGTGTGCAATTTATATTTCAGACAATTTGCAGCAATAATCATACAACAATTATTAAAGCCATACAATAAAAATACAGAAAAGGGTAAAGGCGTAATTTCAAATCTTTACTTAGTTTGAATTTATCCGTCACTAAATGGGATCAGCTCTCTAGCTTCCCCAGTGGAGTCGCCATCTGTCGCCGCCGTCCGTTCCGACGTCCAGGGACATCTCGAACGTTTAATGCGAGCGGTCGCGAAAAGATGGTGTAGACTCGCGTTTTATGTTTAAAATATGTTCATTGCTTCCGAGGTGCTCAACAACTGAACTATCCTCTAATAGAAGCCAGGTTTTCGAAAAAGGGGTTCTTCTAGAGTCGCCACCAATGTTTTGACCTTAAAGATTGGAAAAGGAAAAATGTTGATTTTAATAAAAATCGCACTTGGCCATTATAACCAGAGTTGGGTAAGGGAGTTAGTTACGTGTGGGGAAGGTGTTAGCACCCCACAACGCCCCTTTCAGGTTCCCTATGACGGATTAATTCATTTAAGTAAAGATTATAAGAAATTACGCTATTACCCTATTTTATTCGTACAGCATTTAAATATGGCTATCTACATGATTTTATTTATATTTCATATATAAAGCAATAAATAAAGCAATAAAAGAGAAGAGATTTGAAAAGAACCTCCGTAGCAAGCTTTATATAGCAACTATGTTACAATAAGGACGCGTTTCGGCAGTCCCTCGCTCTACAACGACTCTCCTCACGACAAAAACTCGACTCAACTAAAAATTTTATAGAAGAATCGAATGCCGGAATCTAATTCCTTAACTGATTGTTACCTATATAAGGCAATCAGAAAGATCATTCGAAAGAGGGAGAGAAGTAGACAAGTGCTCTGAGTTGTCTAGAGTGTGGAAAATGAGCAAATGAGCCTCCTATTTATAGTTTTCGCTGCCTGGCACATTTGGGACGGCCGTCTGGGCCGGGACAGTCGTCTGGGTTGGGACGGCCGTCCCACTTGAATTTTTTACACAGAACCATCCCCCCTGGGACTTGGGACGGTTGTCCCACATTTGGGACGCGCGTCTCACTTGTCCTAGGATAGTTGGGATGGCCGTCCCAACTCTGGGACGGTGGTCTCGACCTGTTTTGTCCAGTTTTTGCGTTCTGGGACCCCGGGAAGCTTTCCTTGCTTTTTTCGGACATTGGTTGATGCCGATATGTGTCCGTTGAAGCTTTATCTTTATATAGGAAGTCTTCTTGGCCCTCATTAAGATGTCGGGCGAGCTTTATCTTTGTGTAGGAAGTCTCCTTAGCTTTTGTCGGGTGACTGGGTGAACTCTATCTTGTTGCGAGAGGTCTCCTTTTCTTTTATTAAGAAGCCGGGAAAAATTAGGGGTCTACAATCCACATATTCTCTTAGCAACTGTATCAGCCTTTCCCTGACATCATCATCAATTTGGGTACCAATATTTACTTCTTTTTTATTGTCTTCTTGGCCCAAATTGATGGCCTCAGTTTTCTCCTGATGGGGCTGTATTGATTGAGCTTCTTTTTCTAACAGTCTTTGCATGTCTGGGGAAATGGTCCCCTCCTCACTATCTGACTCAATCCATTCGCCTTCGGCTTTCGGATCTTCTAGAGAGTTTTCAATCACAGACATGACTGTACGGTTATGCTTTGTTTTAGATTTCCTTATTAAATGTGTGAAAGGGAAAAGAATGAAAAAGAATATGAATATTATAAATAATGCCTCGTTGTATTGATAGTAAGAAATATTTACAAAGCTCATATTAATAAAAAATCTCGTGATCATGAGCGAGGATCACGAGAAATACATCGGAAGCTTTTTGATATATTTTTTATTATACTTTTTTTGTATTTATTTTTATTTGATGACAAAAATGATGAGCCCTAAATTGCTGATCCTCCTTAGCCCATCCTTCATTCGGGTTTGGAAAGAGGCTGATCATCTACTTTTGGAGTAGAGGCGTCAAAGGTGATCCATCCTTGGACCTTATGTTTTAAGGCCATGCAGTTATCCACGGAGTGTCCCGGAGTATCCGAATGATAGTTGCATTTTTCGTTTGGCTTATACCATTCTGGATATGGTGGCTCCATTTTCTTGGGAGGGATGCGCACAAGGAGTTTAGCATCCAACAATTTTAACAGCAGACTTCCATAGGAGGTAGGTATTGGAGTGAATTTCCTCTCTTGTCTGCGTGACTTGGTCTGTTGTGAGGAAGAAGAAGGAGTGGCAATGTTGATTGCATTCACAGTTCCTTCCTTCTTCTTTCCGAAGTTCTTCTTAATGTTTGGAGTAGAAGAATTGGAGGAAGTGTGTTGTGTAATTCTTCCACTTTTCAGACCTTGCTCTACTCTTTCTCCTATAATTACCACATCCGCAAAGAGTGTTGATGTGTTCCCTATCATTTTGTCATAATAGGGACCAGTTAGAGAATTGATGAACATGGATGTGGTTTCTTTGTCAGACAAAGGAGGTTCCACTTGTGCTGCCAATTCCCTCCATCTTTGGGCGTATGCCTTAAAGGATTCGTCGTTTTTCTTGCTTAGCAATTGTAGATCTGCTCTTTCAGGGGTCAGATCAATATTGTATTTATAGCAACGAAGAAAAGCATCTGCCAAATGTCTCCATGTTTGGACTTGCCCCCCTTGTAATTGCATATACCAGTTTAGGGCTGATTCAGCTAAGCTCTCCTGGAAGCAATGGATCAGGATCTTCTCGTTGTCAGCATATGCAGCCATCTTACGGCAGTACATTGTAAGATGGCTTTTGGGGAAAGTTAATCCCATGTATTTTGGGAAGTCTGGAGTTTTGAATTTGTTAGGGAATTGGATGTTTTTAACGAGGCACATATCAGTCGCCTCTTTTACATCAAAGTTATGCCCCGCCATGGCTCTCGGCCTCTCTTCAAGAGCGAGTAATTTGTTGCTTTGATACTTCGGAGCATGAATATGTCTTGCTCTTGTATCGAGTTGGTCATGCTCATCCCGAGGTTCCTCTTCTTCTTCTTGGTGAGAGGCTTGTCCACTCTGAGGACCCTCTTTATGGATATTCTGTTGACGCATCATTTCTAACATCTGAGCCATTTGCTCTTTCAGCGTATTAAGCTCAGTGGTGAGCTTTCGGTTTTGTTCCTCTAGTTGTTCCATCTTTTTAGCTTTCTAGGCACGCGTGAGGACAGGCGGAAGACCAGCCACTTTCTAAATGATTTTAACGATTTTTATTGTAGCTTTTTATTTCAAATGATTAGTGTGAAATAGATATGCCTTAGACAATAGCTATGGTATCCTCTCAAAAGCTTATGTTTTAAGGGTACCATACCCATCTTAGTGTGCTAACTTCCTTTTTTCAAAGGTTGCCAACATACCTTATCGCACTTATCTCTTCTAGGAAGGTGATAAACACACTTGGGTCTCTTTCAATATTGTCTAAGGATATCTAATAACTCCTAGAATGAATGTGTTTATGTATGAGAGATTTATTATGATGATGTTTATGCATACTTTTCTTAGTGCATTTATTTTCTCTCTTGGTTTTACCACTTATTGGATGATGTGGTATGAATGATACGACTTTGTCGAAAATCTTTTTATTGTAAAAGATATTTGTATTGATTAAATTTGTTTTTATATTTTTTATGACCCTTTATCTCTTCTATCCGTCAACGTGGCTACTTAGCTTACAAAGAACCTGAAACCAGGTTAGCTTAACTGAAGAATGTCTGAGATAAAGTTGGCTTATCTTATCACTTTTTATGATTTTTTTAGGGTTTTTCACTATTTTTGTTTGTTGTATGATTACCCTATGCTAATGCATCAATACAAATGCAACAAGCGAATGCACACACAATTCATACATCCACGAGCAGAGCCACGCTTATTTAATCACGAGGTAGGGTTTTCCTGCAGAAATGTGCTTGGTTTAGGTGGTTCTAAATTGTTCTCACCAAGGCCAAAGGTCCCCAAGGTGCCCCCATTATAGGGACCTCTCAATCTTTCAGTCCTCGGATCATGCACGGAACTCCGTGTCGACATCCTTAGATCAAAAGAAGAGAGTTAGCACCTTGAGTTGGTGGTTTTCGACAACGGTTGTAGCCCCGTGTGCCAACAAGTCGGTCGTATCTGCCACCCACTCCCTATAGGTATTCACTCTTGCCCCCGGGTATAGAGGGACTGTAGTGTGCAAGGGTTTTTGTGTGCAATTTATATTTCAAACAATTTGCAGAAAATAATCATACAGCAATTTATTAAAGTCATACAATAAAACATACGGAAGAGGGTAAAGGCGTAATTTCAAATCTTTACTTAGTTTGAATTTTATCCGTCACTAAATGGGATCAACTCTCTAGCTTCCCCAGTGGAGTCGCCATCTGTTGCCGCCGTCCGTTCCGACGTCCAGGGACATCTCGAACGTTTATGCGAGCGATCGCGAAAAGATGGTTTAGACTCGCGTTTTTGTTTAAAATATGTTCATTGCTTCCGAGGTGCTCAACAATTGAACTATTCTCTAATAAAAGCAAGGTTTTCGAAAAGGGGTTCTTATGGAGTCGCCACCAACGTTTTGACCGTAAACATTGGAAAAGGATAAAAAGGCGTTGATTTTAATAAAAACCAAACTTGGCCATTATAACCAGAGTTGGGTAAGGGAGTTAGTTACGTGTGGGGAAGGTGTTAGCACCCCACAACGCCCCTTTCGGGTTCCCTATGACGGATTAATTCATTTAAGTAAAGATTACGAGAAATTACGCGATTACCCTATTTTATTGCATAATATTAAAAATGGCTATCTACATGATTTTAGTTTATATTGCATACAGAAAGTAATAAATAAAGCAGTAAAAGAGAAGAGAATTGAACAGAACCTCCGTAGCAAGCTTTGTATTGCGAATCTTTAATCGTAAGGATGCGTTTTGGCAATCCTTCGCTCTACAAAGACTCTCCTCTTCGAATGCAAGATCGACTTGACTAACTTTTTACAGAAGAATCGAATGCTGGAATATGATTCCTTAACTGATTGTTACCTTATTAAGGCAATCAGAGAGTTCATTCGAAGAGGGAAGAGAATAGACAAGTATTGGGAGTTGTCTCGTGTGTGTAACAGTGGCAAATGAGCCTCCTATTTATAGTTTTTTCGCTGCCTGCACATTTGAGACGCCCTCTGGGTTGGGACGGCCGTCCCAACTTCCTCGTTTACAAAGGCTGAGACCACTTGAAAGCTGGGACTGGCAGTCCCACTTGGGACGGCCGTCCCACTTGGCCAGGGAAGGTTGGGACGGCCGTCTCGACCTGTTTTGGCCAGCCTTTGTGTTCTGGGACCCCTGGGAAGCTTTCCTTTCTGTATTTGGACGTCGTTTGATGCCGATAAACGCCCGTTAAAGCTTTATCTTCATATAGGAAGTCTTCTTGGCCTTTATTGAGATGTTAGGCGAGCTTTGTCTTTGTTGTAGGAAGTCTCTTTAGCCTTTATTGAGAGACCGGGCAAAATTAGGGGTCTACAATGGGGATATCGGCTCTTTGCTTGCCTCTGAGTAGGCATAGGCATTCTTGGGAGTGAAGGTTTTGCCTTTCACTGGGGATATTCATATTGGGTGTTATAGGCGATTAACTCCCTGAGGATATGAATTTGTATTTTGCCTTTTGTTGGTAGGCCCGCTGGGGATTTTTCTTTTTGGTGATCCACCAGGGATTTGATCGTTTTCTGGGGATCTATTTTGAATTGCCCCCTAGGGAGGAATGGAGTTTTTGACTCCTTATTCGATGTTGTTGTTTGAGTTGGCTTTGCCTATGCTCTTATTCCGCTGGGGAATGGGTTTTTATCTTTTTTTTCGCGATTTGTATCTTTTTTCGCGATTTGGCTTTTACATATGTGCGCCTTTTATGCACATTGGCTTTTTCTTTGGTTGAAAAGATATATTTTTTTCTTTTCTTTTTAGCGATCCTTGGGGAATTTTCTTTTCTTGGGGGATCTAATCTTTGATTTGATTTGGTCTTGAGCTCCTGACTTTGTGAGGCTCTTTTATTGAGCGGAATGAAGAAATTTTCTTCTCTTTCTTTTTTTTGGGATTCACCGAGGAGTCTGTTGGTTTCCTGGGGATCCAATTTTGATGATGGAGTCTTGGCTCCTGGCTTTGTGAAGCTCTTATTTGAGCTGGAATGGAAAAATTTTGTTTTCCTCTTTTTGTAGACTTTCTTGATATACTCTACTTGGAGATTTTTATTTGGCCTTTTTCGTTGTGGCCTCTATTGGGGAATGAAAGTTTTTCTTTTCTTTCTTTTTGTTGCCCCTTGGTGATATGGAGGATTTGACTCCGTATTTTCTTTGATGGATTCTTTGTGTAGTCCTTATTCTCCTTTGGGGAAGTGGCGGATATTTTGGATGAGTGTGCTCGATGACTCATGTAGTGATGCAGCTGAGTTGTGAGGTAATCTTTTTGTCTTGCCTCTGGAGTAGGCAAGGATCCGCTTGGGGATGATCAAGCCTTTCCGTTGGCTTTTTTGTTTTGATGGCTTCCTTCTTTTTGGATGGAAGGTTAGAGTTGGTTTTCCTGAAGCTCTTTATTTTTCTGGAATAATTTTTTTGGAATAGTCTTGATTGCGATTTTCATATGGAGACTGGATTCTGACGCCTCCTGTTTTCAATCACAAGTATGGAGACTATCCTCCTTATACGCATGTTTATTATTCTTGTTTGAAGAAAATTATTTTTTCTTGATTTTGACAAAGTCGTATTATGCAACTACTTTGTGTGTGGATGTCCTAAATGCAATCTAATGTTTATTTATTTTTGATGCATTTAGAAAGTAACTGGCCTTCTCCCGTTGGCTTCTTATGAATACGCCGATGGGCTCCCTTTATGACCATGATGATGGGCTCCTTTTTTATTGGTTTTAGCCCTATATTTTGCGTAGACCACCCTTTACGGGTTTTCGATCTAGCGGGCTGCCTTAATTTTTGCCTAGAATATCTTAGGGGGCTTTTGCCTTATCTTTTGCCTAGACCGTTCTTTTGGGGTTTCTGATCTAGCAGGCTACCCTAGTTTTTTCCTAAGAATATCCTAGCAGGCTTTTATTCCTTTATTATTTTTTATGCTTCCCTTTTTTAGATGCATGCTTGATCTTTGATTAAAGGTCTTTGCGCATATTTATGATTTATCAATAAAGAGGCATTTCCATAATATTTGGTCAAGAGAAAGGAAATGAAAGGGAGTTTTATTGATAAATGAGCAAAAGTTTTATTTCTTTTATAGAAGGATTTCAAAAGGTATTTAGAAGAATGGGTGGTCAGGGTTGGCTATACTGTATAGGCTTAAACAGTCATGTCCATGATATCTGCCCCCTGGTTCTCCTAATTGCTTCAATTGATATGCCTGAGCTCAGAGTGAAGACTATGCAGACTGCTTGCTTCTGGAAGAATGTTACCTTAGCCACCTTTTCGGTTTTCGACTAAAGTAACCATTGCTCTTAGTTAGTTTCTTTTTACCTCTACTTTTTGCCTAGGACGTATCCTAGCGAGGGATATGGACCCTATCTTTTGCCCAGGGATGCCCTTTGCGAGTTTTCATTCCTGACGGGTCTTGAGCAATGTCTTCAAGCATAATACTTCTTCACCGTATCGGAGTTGATTAGGTATTGAAGTTCTTTTCTATTCATATCGGCAAGGATAACAGCTCCTCCCGAGAAAGCTCGTTTGACCACAAAGGGTCCTTCATAGTTTGTTTACCCATTTTCCAATTTTATTCTTTTGGGCCGGAAGCAACTTATTTACCATTAAATCCTTTTTATGGTAAATATAAGGGTTGACCTTTTTTGTAAGCCTTTTTTATTTTCCTTTGATAGGCTTGTCCGTGACATATAATATTCAGCCATTTTTCTTCAATAAGGTTTAGCTGGTCATATCGGCTTTGAACCCATTCAGCTTCTGTTAAGTTTACTTCCATCATCATGTGCTTTTGTCAACATGATTAGCTGTACCGATTTGCCATCTCGGATCTTTGCTATAAACGAAGAGTAATTCTTTTGAATATAGAGCAATTGTCATATCAATGCCCCTCTTCCTTTCCTTAGGGATTTCAATCCTCCTATTGATCACTATATTTTCACATTTCCCAGTCAATTACTTGAATGCTTTATTGTGAATGGTCAAGGGAATAGAAAGAAAGGGATTTATTGCAAAGGCTTGTGTGTTTAGAGGAAATGTTTTTTTATGAAATAATAGTTTCTGTAAGAATGGCTAGCCAAGGTTGGTCGGTGTTTAGGCTAGTTTAAACAAACGTTTTGTTTTTATGAGGTGGCGTCTTCAAATGAATACTCTGGCGCCTATTTGTGACTGATTAACTTTCCTAGTTCGCCTTTTTGGGTTTTCAGCCTAGGATTTTGCCCTTTTATCTTTTTGTCTTGGCCTTTGACCTTGACGGGCTTCTTTTAATAATAATTTCTTTTCTTAAAACATTGTCGAAACACGATTTTGTAATTTGTGTCTCTAGCTAATCAATCATATTAACTTTGGCTTCATTTTGTTTATGGCATTTTGATTATTTTGACGCATTTTGGAACAAAACGTTTGCCTAAACCTGGTTATTTATGGGGTATAGATATGATTAGCGAGAAAAGAAGCAGATAGTAAGAATAGCATTCTTTTGTAATCCAAAGGGAAATACGTGCCCTAAAGATGCTCGGGGGTCGGGCACACCCCGAGGAGTGATCTCTAATAGTCATTGGGTTTACATCCCTTAGAATCAGAAGAAGGACGTCTAATGACTAATGCTACCCTTGATGCTAATATCCCTCCTTTTTGGAAGATCGTCTTTTTAAGGTACGGAGGGGAGACTTCCCTTTTCATCGTACGACTTGTTCTTTTGTAGGGTTGTTCTTTAAAGGGTTATCCCTAAAATTTGGTGGCTCTCTTATTCCTTGAGCATCCTTTCCAAGCCCTTGTCTGGACTGTATCCATATCTCTTCATTATATGGGCCACTTTTAAACTGCTAGGAAGTCTTTCCATATTTTCAAATGTCTTCTTCAGCCGCATCCATTTAAGGTATGGTAGATGGTTCGCTGATTCGAATGTAGTCTTTATCTTGAACCATGATCAACTTGTTGCCTACCACGAATTTTATTTTTCGGTGGAGCGTTGAAGAAACTGCCCTAGCACTGTGAATCCAAGGTCTACTTAATCTTCCCCTTGGATTCTTTTTTCTTTTCCTCTTCGGTTTCTTTATTTTTCCTGTGTTTTTAGGAGCATTATCTTGTAGCTCCTTGGATGAATAAATTTTTTTGCTTATCGTCCTGCCCCCAATGTTGGCTATATTGGAGATATCTTCATTGATGGACAATTCTTTTGTGCATATCCACAGTACAGCTTTATCCGATGTATAAGCGCAAAGGTGTTATTGCCCCTTCCCTGACATTATCAATTTGGGTATCGACATTTACTTCTTTCTTATTGTCTCCTTGTCCCAAATTGAAGGCCTTAGTTTTTTCCTTATGGGGTTGTATCAATTGAGCTTATTTTTCTAACAGTCTTTGCATGTCCGGGGAAATGGTCCCCTCCTCACTGTCTGACTCAATCCATTCGCCTTCGGCTTTTAGATCCCACAGAGAGCTTTCAATCACAGACATGACTGTTTATATGGTCCTTATTTGGGTTTAGATTTTATTCAATTATTTTGGAATGAGAGAGAAAAGAATGAGAAGCATATGAATATTATGAAAAATGCCTCATTGTATTGATGAAAAGAGAAATATATACAGAGTCCCTTTAATCAAAAGATCTCACGGCCACGGGCAGAGACCGCGAGAGATGCATCGGAAGCTTTATTTATTTATTTATTATTATTTTTATTTATTTATTTTTTAACCAAAAGATGCACAAAATGGGGAGCCCTAGTTAGTTGGCCTTCTCTACCCAGGCTCACTATTCTGGTTGTGACAGAGGCGTGTCATCCACCTAAGGACCTAAGGGTCGAGAGCATTGAAGGTGATCCACCCAGCATTCAACAAATCTTGGACCTTATACTTCAAGGCCATACAATTCTCCACAGAATGCCCAGGAGTGCCTGAATGGTAATCACAGTTCTCATTAGGCTTGTACCATTCTGGGTATGGTGGCTCCATCTTCTTTGGAGGGACATATGCTAGGAGATGGTCCTTTATCAATTCTTGCAGCAGACTTCCATAGGAGGTTGGAATTGGAGTGAATTTCTTCTCTTGTCTGCGTGACTGCCTAGATGGTTGTGAAGAGGAAGAAGGGGTAGTGAGGTTGATGGCATTTACGCTCCCCTCTTTCTTCTTGCCAAAGGACTTCTTGAATGATATGTGGGATTTCTTAAACTTGGGAGGGAATCGAGTATTTTTGACATCGGTTACCTCCTTTACATCAAAGTTGTGTCCCTCTAATGCCCTTAATTTCTCCTCTAGGGCAGGAATTTGTTGTTTGGAAACCTCAATGTAGAGACATTGTTGGCGTATTAGTTCCATTAAATACGCTATCTGCTTTTTTACGATGTTAAGCTCAGTGATGAGCCTGTGGTTTTGTTTCTCTAACCACTCCTTTAATTGCAGCACCTGCTCCTTTATGGCGTTAAGCTCAGCGGTGAGCATACGATTCTGCTCCTCTAATTTCTCCATCTTCTTGGCTTTTTGAGTGCGAGTGAGAACAAGTAGAAGACCAGCCACTTTCTAAATGATTTAAAGATTTTTATTATAGCTTTTTATTTTAAATGATTAGTGTGAGATAGATATGTCTTAGACAATAGCTTTGGTATTTTCTCAAAAGCCTATGTTTTAAGGGTACCATACCCACCTTAGTGTGCTAACTTCCTTTTTTTTAAAGGTTGCCAACATACCTTAGCGCACTTATCTCTTCTAGGAAGGTGATAAACGCACTTGGGTCTCTTTCACTATTGTCTAAGGATATCTAATGCATCCTAGAATGAATGTGTTTATGCATGCACTACAAATTTTTTTTTTATGACAGCATATATTGAAAGTGGAATAACTTTTGACTGGGTTGTCCGATTTGGACGCACAGCATGTCAAAACGAAGAGAAAAGGGTGAAGAACCAATCTGCAAAGGGGATTTGACCTAGTAATTTTCCCAAAAAACGCTCCTAAGACCCATTTTTGGGAGGTTTATTAAAATGATGTGCATGCATACTTTTCTTAGTGCATTTATTTTCTCTCTTAGTTTTACCACTTATTGGATGATGTGGTATGAATGATACGACTTTGCCAAGAATCTTTATATTATAAAAAGGAATTTTTATGGCTTTCGTTCGTTTTTATATTTTTTTTATGATCCTTTATCTCTTCTGTCGGTCAACGTGGCTACTTAGCTTACAAAGAACCTGAAACCAGGCTAGCTTAACTGAAGACTGTCCGAGATAAAGTTTGGTTTATCTTATCACTTTTATGATTTTTAGGGTTTTTCATTATTTTATTTGTTGTATGATTACCCTATGCTAATGCATCAATACAAATGCAGCAAACGAATGCACACACAATTCATACATCCACGAGCAGAGCCACGCTTATTTAATCACGAGGTAGGGTTTTCCTGCAGAAACGTGCTTGGTTTAGGTGGTTCTAAACTGTTCTCACCAAGGCCAAAGGTCCCCAAGGTGCCCCCATTATAGGGACCTCTCAATCTCTCAGTCCTCGGGTCATGCACGGAACTCCGTGGCGACATCCTTAGACCAAAAGAAGAGAGTTATCACCTTGAGTTGGTGGTTTCTGACAACAGTTGTAGCCCCGTGTGCCAACAAGCCGGTCGTATCTGCCACCCACTCCCTATAGGTATTCACTCTTGCCCCTGGGTATAGAGGGACTGTTGTGTGCAAGGGTTTTTGTGTGCAATTTATATTTCAGATAATTTGCAGAAAATAATCATACAGCAATTATTAAAGTCATACAATAAAACATATGGAAGAGGGTAAAGGCATAATTTCAAATCTTTACTTAGTTTGAATTTATCCGTCACTAAATGGGATCAACAATCTAGCTTCCCCAGTGGAGTCGCCATCTGTCGTCGCCGTCCGTTCTGACGTCCAGGGACATCTCGAACGTTTATGCGAGCGGTCACGAAAAGATGGTTTAGACTCGCATTTTTGTTAAAATATGATCATTGCTTCTGAGGTGCTGAATAACTGAACTATCCTCTAATAAAAGCAAGGTTTTCGAAAAGGGGTTCTTTTGGAGTCGCCACCAATGTTTTGACCATAAACATTGGAAAAAGATAAAAAGGCGTTGATTTTAATAGAGACCAAACTTGGCCATTATAACCAGAGTTAGGTAAGGGAGTTAGTTACGTGTGGGGAAGGTGTTAGCACCCCCACAACGCCCCTTTCGGGTTCCCTATGACGGATTAATTCATTTAAGTGAAGATTACGAGAAATTAAGCGATTACCCTATTTTATTACATAATATTAAAAATGGCTATCTACATGATTTTAGTTTACATTGCATACAGAAAGCAATAAATAAAGCAGTAAAAGAGAAGAGAATTGAAAAGAACCTCCGTAGCAAGCTTTGTATTGCGAATCTTTTAATTATGAGGATGCGTTTTGGCAATCCTCCACTCTACAAAGACTCTCCTCTTCGAATACAAGATCGACTCGACTAAATTTTAAAGAAGAATTGAATGCTGGAATACAATTCCTTAACTGATTGTTACCTTATTAAGGCAATCAGAGAGTTCATTCGAAGTAGGGAGAGAAGACAAGTACTGGGAGTTGTCTGGTGTGTGAAACAGTGGCAAATGAGCCTCCTATTTATAGTTTTTCGCAGCCTGACACTTTGAGACGCCCCTATGGGTTGGGACGGCCGTCTGGGTTGGGACGGCCGTCCCAACTGAATTTTTTACACTTGTTGGGACCCCCTGAAGAGTGGGACTGGCAGTCTCACTTGGGACGACCGTCCCACTTGGCCAGGGTAGCTTGGGACGGTCGTCTCGACTTTGGGACGGTGGTCTCAACCTGTTTTGGCCAGTTTTTGTGTTCTGGGACCCCTGGGAAGCTTTCCTTTCTTTATTCGGACGTCGGTTGATGCCGATGAACGCCCATTAAAGCTTTATCTTCATATAGGAAGTCTTCTTGGCCTTTATTGAGATGCCAGGCGAGCTTTATCTTGTTGTAGGAAGTCTCTTTAGCCTTTATTGAGAGACCGGGCAAAATTAGGGGTCTACAAGGGTAGGTACTCATCAGAATCTAGCAAAAATGCAGATTCGTACCAGGTGGGGGTAGGTACCCACCAGAGCCTTACAAAATAAGGTTTATACCAGATGAGGGTAGATACTCATCAGAATCTAGCAAAATGCAGATTCGTACCGGGTGGGGGTAGGTACCCACCAGAGCCTTACAAAATAAGGTTTATACCAGATGAGGGTAGGTACTCATCAGAATCTAGCAAAAATGCAGATTCGTACCAGGTGGGGGTAGGTACCCACCAGAGCCTTATAAAATAAGGTTTATACTGGATGAGGGTAGGTACTCATCAAAACTTAGCAGAATGTATTAACAACTGAACTATCCTCTAATAAAATCAAGGTTTTCGAAAAGGGGTTCTTTTGGAGTCGCCACCAATGTTTTGACCGTAAACATTGGAAAAGGATAAAAAGGCGTTGATTTTAATAATAACCAAACTTGGCAATTATAACCAGAGTTGGGTAAGGGAGTTAGTTACGTGTGGGGAAGGTGTTAGTACCCCACAACACCCCTTTCGGGTTCCTTATGACGGATTGATTCATTTAAGTGAAGATTACGAGAAATTACGCGATTACCCTATTTTATTGCATAATATTAAAAATGGCTATCTACATGACTTTATTTTATATTGCATACATAAAGCAATAAATAAAGCAGTAAAAGAGAAGAGAATTGAACAGAACCTCCGTAGCAAGCTTTGTATTGCGAATCTTTTACTTTGAGGATGCGTTTTGGCAATCCCCCGCTCTACAAAGACTCTCCTCTCCGAATACAAGATCGACTCGACTAAATTTTTACAGAAGAATCGAATGCTGGAATATGATTCCTTAACTGATTGTTACCTTATTAAGGCAATCAGAGAGTTCATTCGAAGAAGGAAGAGAAAAGACAAGTACTAGGAGTTGTCTGGGGTGTGTAACAGTGGCAAATGAGCCTCCTATGACGGCCGTCTCGCCATTCAAGACGGCCGTCTCGCCTTGCAGGGATGGCAAGACGGCCATCTCGCCAAACGAGACGGTGGTCTCGCCATCCGCGAGTGACGAGACGGTCATCTCATCAAATGAGACGGCGTTGTCGCCACTTTTGCAAGGCGAGACGGCGGTCTCGAATCCGAGACGGCATTCTCGACCCTAAAAGGCGAGAATCCTTATTTACATGCAGAAAATCCCTCCTATTCTAATATGGGGCCTAATAGTCTCTCCTAATGGCTTCTTAGGCTTCATCCATCTTCAAAAAGGAGGTCTTCTAGTCTTTATTATGAGGTCGGGCAAGATTTGGGGTCTACATAAAGCAAGGAAGGGTAAAAACATAATTTCAAGTTTTCATTTATTAAGCTAGTCCATCACTAAATGGGATCAACTCTCTAGCTTCCTTAGTGGAGTTGCCATATGTCGCCGTCGTCAAAAGGAGGCGATCGGAGCGACATGATAGTTTTGATATGACTCGCATTTTTTAAAGAAGGTGTTCAACGCCTTTAAGTTGTTCGATAGTCGGGCTAGACATAAAGGCGAGGTTGTCGAAAAGGTTCGATGGAGTCGCTACAAGTGTTTTAACCTTAAACACTAAAAAAGGTAAAAAAATGCATTGTTTTTTTTTTTAAAATCAACTTTGGTCATTATAACCAGAGTCGGGTAAGGGAGTTAGTTACATGTGGGGAAGATGTTAGCACCCCACAATACCCCTTTCGGGTTCCCTATGATGGACTAGTTTATAAAATAAAGACTAAAAATTATGCTTTTACCCTTATTTATTTGTTTTACATGCAAAAATAAAATTTCTACATGATCCTACTGTCTAATGCATACAAGAAGAGTAGTAAATAAAAGCAGTAAAAGGGAAAGTAGATAAGAAACTTTCGAAGCAAGCTTTGTATTAATCTCTTGAAGATTGAGGATGCTTTTTAGCTATCCCCTCACTCTACAATGTTGCTCACTCCTCTATCGACAGAAAGACTTTAACTATAAAGTGTCTGAAAAGAGCACTCGAACTTTGGAAATGCTTCAGAGAGGTTTTAGAAGAGTAAAGGAGGATAAATTCTGGTGAAAGTTGTTAAAAATGAGGGGGAGGAGACCCCTAATTATAGGAATTCGTATCTGTCAGACCAAGACGGCCGTCTCGACCTTTTGTTGAACATTCAAGGACTTGATGTTGCAAATAATGATCATGAAGAATGTTGATTTTGATGATGATCCAAGAGCTTAAAGACTTAGAGTATTGAAGATTGAAGATTGATGATTTCTGTATTGTAATAACTTTGTTTTAGTTTGATTGAGTCTGTAATTATAGAGTCTAAGATAGCCGGTACATAGTCTGTAACTTAGAAGCTTCAAAATGCTCAAATTTATCATGCAGGCTCGGCTTTAATCGATTATATAGGTAAATAATCGATTAAAACAGTGAGAAAAACACTTTCTATACAAACTCACTGTTTTAATCGATTAAACAGCAAAATAATCGATTATTTCGTACCGTTCCGTACAGATAATCGATTATTTCACCAAATAATCGATTAAACCAGAGAGGTTTGGGTTCTGACGTATTTGGCTCTGTTTTAATCGATTAAAACTCCATTTAATCGATTATTCCAGTCTGTTTCTGATTTTAAACTTCAAACAAACCCTATTTTCGAAAACCCAATTACCAAGAACCCTAGTTTCGAAAACCCCAATTCCTAAACCCTAATTTCCCTACTTAAACTCTGCTTTGGCACTCAGAAAAAGAAGAACAACTCTTTCCATACAAAAGTTAAGTGTTGTGAGTGCCAGAGAACTGTTTGTTGCAAGGAAAGGGGGCTTTTGGAACCTGGTGTGAGGCTAGAAGCGATAAGAATCACTAAGTGGAGTTCTTAGTGGATTGTGTGTTGTGCCGTCTCTAGGGAAAGCTGTTCTTCATCTCTTGTGGATTTCAAGAGAGGTGTTGTCTTTACTTTATCTCTTTGATTTGTAATCTGTTTTTAACAATTTGTTCTTAGTGACAGCGTTAATCCTCTTTTGAGTGATTAGCAACTGGACGTAGGGTCTTTTGATCCGAACCAGTATAAACCTACTGTGTAATCTTCTCTACTCTTCTCTATTTACATTTACGCAGTTTTTAATCGGTAAAATTTGGGGAAAATTTTGAAAACCTAATTTTTATTAAGAAACCAATTCACCCCCCTCTTGGTTTTTGTCCGACCACGCGGACATTCCGCTGCGCGATTCTAACAAGTGGCATCAGAGCTTGCTTTGATAGTCATTCAAACTTTTCGAAAATGGCCGGACAAAATCAAACTTTTGCCGAAGGTGCGTCTATCAACAGACCCCCACTTTTTGCGGGTCAAAATTACCCTTTTTGGAAAGTACGTATGCAAATATTTTTAGAGTCTATTGATAGAGGCATTTGGGACGCAATTTTAAATGGTCCATTTATTCCTAAAATTACTGAGAACGGTGTTGACGTTCTTAAACCTTTTGATAGATGGACTATAGAAGAAAGTCGAAAAGCACAATTTGATGTTAGGGCCAGAAACATTATTTCATCTGCTCTAACCCTTGATGAGTTTTATAGAATTTCAGTTTGTAAAAGTGCACAGGAAATGTGGGAAATGCTAAGGGTGACCCACGAAGGAACTGACGACGTCAAAAGAGCGCGTAAAAACTCCCTAATCCAAGAATACGAGATGTTCCGGATGCAACCCGGCGAAACGATTTTCGACGTTCAAAAGCGTTTCACTCATATTGTCAATCATCTCACCGGATTAGGTAAAGTATTTGATGTTGATGAATTAAATGTAAAAATTTTGAAATCTCTGGATAGGAAATGGCAACCAAAGGTGACGGCCATCTCGGAGTCACAAAATCTTGCCACTATGTCTATGGCGGCGTTATTTGGAAAGCTTAGGGAGCATGAACTTGACCTTGGAAGACTAAATGAGGAAGAGGGTCAATACCAAAAGAAGAATCTAGCTTTCAAGACCGAGATTTCAAAAGGTAAAAATAAGAAAGAAGAAGAAGAAGACTCCGAAATTGATGAAGAAGAGATGAGTCTTTTTATAAAGAAGTTCACCAAGATGATGAAAGCAAAAGGAAGACATCCTTTCAAAGGTAAGGGAAAGGTAAAAGAAAATTCTTCCATTAATATAAAATGTTTTGGTTGTGGTGAAGCAGAGCATATAAAGACCGAATGCCCAAACAAGAAAAATGATGAACACAAGGGCAAAAAGCAATTCAAGAAGAAAGCATATATTGCTTGGGATGATAGTGATTCAAATTCAGAATCAAGCGACTCGGAAATAGAAGCAAACAATTGTTTGATGGCAAATGACAACAATTCTTCCGACTTTGAGGTTAGTGATTCCGACTCATCCTCAAGTGATGATGAAAATGATGTTGATGAATTACAAAATGCATATAATGAATTGTTTAGTGCTTTTAAGGACTTGTACAATAAATACAAAGCTGTGAAAAAGAGTTTAAGTAGTTCCAAAATGGAGGTAGAATCCTTAAAATTGAAAATTGCATGTTTAGAAGAAAAGGAGGTAGCTAATACGAAAATTGTATGCTTAGATGAAGATAAGGACTTAGCATGTGCAAATTGTAAAGAGCATGAATATGACATAGATATTCTTAACCATTTGCTTGACAAAGCCGAAAAAGAAATTGATGATCTTAGGAAGAATGAAATGGTTTTTGCTCAAAATAATTTAAATCATAGAGTTCCTTTGAAAAAGAGTAAATCTAAAAAGAAAAGAATATGGGTAGAAAAAGGAACTAGAGCATGTCATGTTAATAATGTATCTTGTTCTAAAACTACTTCAAATGCATGCTTCTATTGTATGAAACAAGGTCACACTTCAAATAGATGTAAAATTAAGCATTTTGGAGTTCCTAAAGGAAAATATGTTTGGGTTCCTATAGTTAAATAAATTGTTTGTCTCTTTTATTTATTCAAAGAAAATGAATCATTTAGTATGTTTTAAACATAATGATTGGTAAAAACATTTTATCTTTTCTATTGCATGAAGGTTCTTCACTTAAAGATTTTTTTGCGAAAAGCCTCTAAAATTGTTTTAAACAACCTAAAACAAAGTATTTTTACAAAAGCTTTCTTAAAACATGTTTTTAACTGATGCATTTTTGAAAGAACCAAATAAAATCACTTAGAATGGTCAAAGAAGTGTTTTTACAGCATTTTAATCGATACAACTTGTTTTTAATCGATTAAAACCATTTAGAACTCATTATGATCGATCAGATTTTTATTATGAGCGGTCAGAATCCTTTAAATCGATTAAAAACACGTTTCAATCGATTAAAATCACTTAAAGGGTCAGGATGATCGATCAGATTTTTATTATGACCGATCAGAAGCAAATGTGATCGATCAGAGTTTAATTATGAGCGGTCAGAAATTTTTCAATCGATTAAAAACACGTTTCAATCGATTAAAATCACTTAAAGGGTTAGGATGATCGATCAGATTTTTATTATGACCGGTCAGAATCAGTTATGATCGATCAGAATTTAGTTATGACCGATCAGAACTCTTTTAATCGATTAAAAACTCGTTTCAATCGATTAAAACAACTTAAAAAATTTTTCTACACTGCGTTTTAATCGATTAAAAGATGTTTTAACAGATTAAAACTGCACTTTTAACAGATTAAAAGAATTTTTTAACAGATTAATTAAACCAGCAGTTTTGAAAATAGTCTATAAAAACAGTTTTGCTTGAACTTCTTAAAACACCCAAAGAATAGATTGTTTTGCAGTATTTTAAATAGATTATTATGTCTCTAACCTCAAGGACCCAAAAGTTGTGGGGACCTAAGTTTACTATGTTCTTGTTTTGTAGGAAACTTCCAAATCAAAGAAGTCTATGTGGTATCTTGATAGTGGATGCTCAAAACATATGACTGGGGATAAAACGAAATTTGTAAGTTTCAAAGCCAAAGAACAAGGATATGTGACTTATGGGGATAACAACAAAGGGAAGATTCTCGGAATTGGAAACATAGGTGGTGCAAATACATTGGAGATTAAGGATGTGCTTCTTGTTGATGGATTAAAACATAACCTTCTTAGCATAAGCCAATTGTGTGACAAAGGATTCAAGGTAACTTTTGAAAGCAAATTTTGCACCATACATTTAGTAGATTCCGAAAAAGTAGAATTAAAAGGCATTAGGCATAACAACATATATTTGATTGATTTGGATTGTTTACATGAGTCTAGTATAACATGTTTAGTTGCTAAGGAAGAGAATCCTTGGTTATGGCATAAAAGTGTGGCTCATATAAACATGCATCATTTGAATAAATTGATATCAAAAGACTTAGTTATTGGATTGCCTAAATTGAAATTTGAAAAAGATAGATTGTGTGATGCATGCCAAAAAGGTAAACAAGTTAAATCATCATTTAAATCAAAAAATGTGATTTCCACTTCAAAACCCCTAGAATTATTACATTTAGATTTATTTGGACCTTCTAGGATAAAAAGCTTTGGTGGAAATTATTATGGTCTTGTAATTGTTGATGATTTCTCTAGGTACACTTGGACATTTTTCCTAACTATGAAAAGTGAAGCTTTTAAGGTCTTTAGAAAGTTTGCTAAACAAATACAAAATGAGAAAGACCTAAGGATTAAAGTTTTAAGAAGTGACCATGGTGGTGAGTTTCAAAATGAAAAGTTTGAGAATTATTGTGAGGAAAATGGTATATTACATAACTTTTGTGCTCCTAGGACTCCCCAACAAAATGGTGTAGTTGAAAGGAAAAATAGGTCATTAGAGGAACTTGCAAGAACTATGTTAAATGAATCTAATGTTCCTAAATATTTTTGGGCTGATGCGGTTAGTACTGCATGTTATGTTTTAAATAGAATGCTCATTAGGTCAACTATGAAATCTACTCCATATGAATTGTTTAATGGTAGAAAACCTAATGTTGCACATTTGAAAATTTTTGGTTGTAAATGTTTTGTACTAAATAATGGAAAGGACAATCTAGGAAAATTTGATTCAAAAGCCGATGAGGGCATTTTTCTAGGTTATTCTTTAACTAGCAAGGCGTATAGAGTATTTAATAGGAGAACTTTGAATATAGAAGAATCTATACATGTTGCCTTTGATGAGATTGTAGACCTTGGGGAAATCCTCTTGAGTCAAATAAAAGACTTGCAGGTGATGATGAATATATAAGAGAGGCCCTTGATGAATTATACTTGGAAGATAATGTGCCTTCTCAAACTCCTCAATTAGCAAAAGAATGGCAATGACCTAGAGGACTCTCAATGGACAATATCATAGGTGATATCTCAAAAGGGGTAAGAACTAGAAATATGAATAATTTTTGTATGTCTGTTGCTTTTGTGTCATAGATTGAACCTAAAAACATTGAGGAAGCACTTAAAGATGATCAATGGTGCATAGCCATGCAAGAAGAACTTAACCAATTTGAAAGGAATCAAGTCTGGGAACTAATCCCAAGAGAAGAGTCACATCAAGTTATTGGAACTAAATGGGTATTCAGAAATAAGCTTGATGAAGATGGTAATATAACAAAGAATAAAGCCAGACTTGTTGCAAAAGGCTATTGTCAGGAGGAAGGTATAGATTATGATGAAACTTATGCTCCTGTGGCCAGGTTAGAGGCTATATGCCTACTTCTTGCTTACGCATCTATGATGAAATTTAAACTATATCAAATGGATGTAAAGAGTGCATTTTTAAATGGTTTTATTAAAGAAGAAGTGTATGTAGAGCAACCCCCTGGATTTGAAGATTTTAATAATCCTAATCATATTTACAAATTAAAGAAAGCATTATATGGGTTAAAACAAGCTCCTAGATCTTGGTATGAAAGATTAAGTAGTTTCCTAACTGCAAATGATTTTTCAAGAGGAAAAATTGATTCTACACTTGTTTATTAAGAAAGTTAAAGAACAAATCTTATTGGTCCAGGTATATGTTGATGATATTATTTTTGGATCAACTGATAATTCTTTGTGTGTAGAATTTGCTAAGATTAGGCGAGGAGAGTTTGAAATGTCTATGATGGGAGAATTAACATTCTTCCTTGGACTTCAAATCAAGCAACTTAAAGATGGAACTTTTATCTCTCAAACTAAATACTGCAAAGAGATCCTCAAAAAGTTTGGTATGGACACCTCAAAGGAAGCTAACACACCCATGGGAACTTCATGCTATTTAGACAAGGATGAATCAGGTTTGGAAGTAAATCAAACTATGTATAGAGGTATGATAGGATCACTATTATACTTAACTGCTAGTAGACTCGATATTATGCATTATGTCTGTGTGTGTGCTAGATTTCAGGCTTGTCCTAAAGAATCTCATTTAATTGCAGGTAAAACATATTTTAAAATACTTAAAAGGAACTACTTGGATTTGGCTTGTGGTATCCGTCCGATGCTTGTATTAGTTTATTAGGATATTCTGATGCTGATTATGGTGGATGTAAAATTGATAGGAAAAGCACTAGTGGGACATGTCATTTGTTAGGTTCATCCTTAATATCATGGCATTCTAAGAAACAAGCATGTGTAGCTTTATCTACCACTGAAGCTGAATATATTGCAGCTGGTAGTTGTTGTGCTCAAATTCTGTGGATGAAACAACAATTAGAGGATTATAGCATATATTTAAATGACATTCCATTAATGTGTGATAATACGAGTGCAATCAACTTAACTAAAAATCCAGTAATGCACTCTAGGACTAAACATATTGAGATTAGACATCACTTTTTAAGAGATAATATCGACAAAGGAAACTGTAAGATAGAGTATGTAGACACTAAACGTCAATTAGCGAGATATATTTACTAAGCCTCTACCCAAGGATAGATTCTATGATCTTCGAAGAGACTTAGGGATACTAGAAATAGCTTAAATTCTGCTTAATTTGACTGATTTTGGATGATTGCTATGATTAAATTCGTGATGCAGGATATTCATAGGTTATAATGTGTAAAAACCTTAAAAACTTGATATAGCCTCTGGAATAATCGATTACTGGAAGTGATAATCGATTATTTTTCCTCAAAACGTCCAAAACAGGGTATTCTCCTCTGGAATAATCGATTATCTCGTGAAATAATCGATTAAATGCCTCTAATAATCGATTATTTACTGGAAATAATCGATTAAAGTTGTCTAATGTAGAGATAATTGATGAATTTTCTTTTGTTATTTTCTTGATGTTGTAAAATATGATGTTTCTTTCATGCTATGATTGAGGGGGAGCTTTCTCTAACTTATGCATATTTTGAGGGGGAGCTCTTATGATTGATGTTGCAGAGTTCTTTTTTATTATAATCAAAATAGGGGGAGAAAAATTTAAAGCCTATGATTCAATATTAAATGTTATCTGGTATGTTTAATGTGTTTGTTAGTATGACGAGATAAAACGAGGTTATTACAAGGGCTTTAAAAAGATAATTTTGATCATCATCAAAAGGGGGAGATTGTTGAACATTCAAGGACTTGATGTTGCAAATAATGATCATGAAGAATGTTGATTTTGATGATGATCCAAGAGCTTAAAGACTTAGAGTATTGAAGATTGAAGATTGATGATTTACGTATTGTAATAACTCTGTTTTAGTTTGATTGAGTCCGTAATTATAGAGTCTAAGATAGCCGAGTACATAGTCCGTAACTTAGAAGCTTCAAAATGCTCAAATTTATCATGCAGGCTCGGCTTTAATCGATTATATAGGTAAATAATCGATTAAAACGATGAGAAAAACACTTTCTATACAAACTCACTATTTTAATCGATTAAACGACAAAATAATCGATTATTTTGTACCGTTCCGTACGAGATAATTGATTATTTCACCAAATAATCGATTAAACCAGAGAGGTTTGGGTTCGACGTATTTGGCTCTGTTTTAATCGATTAAAACTCCATTTAATCGATTATTCCGATCTGTTTCGATTTTAAACTTCAAACAAACCCTATTTTCGAAAACCCAATTACCAAGAACCCTAGTTTCGAAAACCCCAATTCCTAAACCCTAATTTCCCTACTTAAACTCTGCTTTGGCACTCGGAAAAAGAAGAACAACTCTTTCCATACAAAAGTTAAGTGTCTGTGAGTGCCGGAGAAGCTGTTTGTTGCAAGGAAAGGGGGCTTTTGGAACCTGGTGTGAGGCTAGAAGCGATAAGAATCACTAAGTGGAGTTCTTAGTGGATTGTGTGCTGTGCCGTCTCTAGGGAAAGTTGTTCTTCATCTCTTGTGGATTTCAAGAGAGGTGTTGTCTTTACTTTATCTCTTTGATTTGTAATCTGTTTTTAACAATTTGTTCTTAGTGACAGCGTTAATCCTCTTTTGAGTGATTAGCAACTGGACGTAGGGTCTTTTGATCCGAACCAGTATAAACCTACTGTGTAATCTTCTCTACTCTTCTCTATTTACATTTACGCAGTTTTTAATCGGTAAAATTTGGGGAAAATTTTGAAAACCTAATTTTTATTAAGAAACCAATTCACCCCCCCTCTTGGTTTTTGTCCGACCACGCGAACATTCCGCTGCGCGATTCTAACACCTTTGTCAGGCGAGACGGTCATCTCGCCACTTTAGAGTCGAGACGACCATCTTGCCAAGTGGTGAGATGGCTGTCTCGTCTTATAAGTGGCAAGACGGTCGTCTCACCTTGTAAGGCGAGACGGTTGTCTCGGGCTTCTGGGCAAAAATTCTCTTATTTTCACTTATTTTCTGTGTACAGGAAGTCCTCCTATCCTTATTATGGAGTCTAAAGGTTTTGTCTATCTTCGAATGGAGGTCTTTTGGTTTTATTATGAAGCCGGGTAAGATTTGGGGTCTATAGCCAGAGTCACTTTTCTAGATTCATCAAATAATCCACATACAAGTAGTCGCACAAAACGACTCTGTAAAAAAAAAAAAGAATAAAAATCTCTATAAACAAATAAGCAAAAATAAGAATCATGCATATAAGGAGACTAGGCTCCATGTTTGTGATTGAAAAACAGGTTCACCGAGACCGAGTCTCCAAATAACGTTCCCCCTTGTCGCTGCCTCCCCGAAAAGGGGGCGCGGTCGGAGCGACGCGATGGTTATTTTCGACCCTCTCTTGTTTTCGCGTTTTTTATGGATGGTTACAACGCCTTTAGGTTGTCCGATAACCGGGTTAACCTAGGGGCGAGGTTTTCAAAAAGTGTCCTTGGGTTGTTCGATAACCGGGCTAATCCAAGGACTTATTTATTTTGGGTTCTATGGAGTCGCCACCGATGTTTTTACCGGAAACATCGGAAAAGGGGTTTTAAAAGGCGTTGGTTTTCGAAAACCAACTTTGGTCATTAGAACCAGAGTTGGGTAAGGGAGTTGGTTACGTGCAAAGGGAGTATTAGTCCCTTTACGACGCCCCTTTCGGGTTCCCTATGACAGGCCGGCTTATTTTATTGATAAATTAGAAAAATACACTTTTGCCCTTTTTATTTTGCGAAATTTAAAAGTATGACTACATGGCCCTACTATCTATTGCATAATTTAAGATAAAAACGGTAAAGGTGGAAGGAGAGAATTTGAACCTTCGAAGCGCGCTTTTTATATTAATTCTCTAAAAAATAGGGTGCTTTATGGCAGCCCTTCACTCTACAAGGTGTCGGAAAAACCTCTCGAACGCCAAAAATCACTCTTGAAAGCACTCAGAAGCTCCGGAAATGCGTCGGAGGGATTCTAGAGAGAGGTTTTTAGAGAGAAGGGAGAGCTATGCAGTTGTGGTGTGTGGAAATGAGGGGGGGAGAGCCCCTATTTATAGGTTTTCACGCTGTCAGGTGGCGAGACCGCCGGTCTCGTCTGACAGGGTCGAGACCGCCGTCTCGTCCAACGAGACTGCCATCTCGACCTGTCAAAATGGCGAGACCGCTGTCTGGGTGAACGAGACCGCCGTCTGGGTGAATGAGACCGCCGTCTCGTCCTTCGTAGGTGGCGAGACCGCCGTCTCGTTAAGCGAGACGGCGGTCTCGCCTCCTACGTGAGGCGAGACGGCGGTCTGGGTTGTCTAGAAGGCGGTCTCGTCCCTTCAAGGCGAGAAAACTTATTTTTTGGTACAGAAACTCCCTCCTATCCTAGTATGGGGCCTAATAGTCTCTCCTAGTGGCTTGTTAGCCTTGTCCATCTTCAAATAGGAGGTCTTCTGGTCCTTATTTGGAGGCCGGGCAAGATTTGGGGTCTACAGCTGCCCCCCCTTTACCTGTCCAGTCGACTGCTGGCCTTCTGTGCCAGGATGATCGACTGGGGGGTAAAGGAGTTGACCCTCTTGCCCGGTTGCCCTTCAGACGTCCCGTCTTGCGGCGATTGATCTTCTGGGAAAAAATTTGGTGTTCGTGCACTTCCGAGATACTACTTCTGACGTAGCCGATCCCTTTGGTGAACACGTGGTAAGACCTCAGGAACTCCTTCTGACGGAGCCGATCCTTCGGTTGATGGGTATGAATCCCTCATCAGGCTGGTAGTTGCATCAGTTGTGCGGGACTGGATGGGTATGAACCCCCCATCAGGGTGGTACAGTCCATTGTGCGGGACTGGATGGGTATGAACCCCCCATCAGGGTGGTAGTGCGACTTACTGATCCGGCTCGAACGCAGATCAGGCGCATTTCTCTGGAGAGTGTTTCTTGTGTTGAGTTGATTGCTTTTCGGATTTCTTGAATAGTCTGTTAGAATCGCGCAGCGGAATGTTCGCGTGGCCGGACAAAAACCAAGAGGGGGGGTGAATTGGTTTCTTAATAAAAATTAGGTTTTCAAAATTTTCCCCAAATTTTACCGATTAAAAACTGCGTAAATGTAAATAGAGAAGAGTAAAGAAGATTACACAGTAGGTTTATACTGGTTCGGATCAAAAGACCCTACGTCCAGTTGCTAATCACTCAAAAGAGGATTAACGCTGTCACTAAGAACAAATTGTTACAAACAGATTACAATTGAAAAGATAAAGATACGAAAACACCTCTCTTGAAATCCACAAGAGATGATGAACAGCTTTCCCCAGAGACGGCACAACACACAATCCACTAAGAACTCCACTTAGTGATTCTTATCGCTTCTAGCCCACACCAGGTTCCAAAAGCCCCCTTTCCTTGCAACAAACAGTTCTCTGGCACTCACAACACTTAACTTTTGTATGGAAAGAGTTGTTCTCCTTTTTTAGTGCCAAAGCAAAGTTTAAGTAGGGAAATTAGGGTTTAGGAATTGGGGATTTCGAAACTAGGGTTCTTGGTAATTAGGTTTTCGAAAATAGGGTTTGTTTGAAGTTTAAAATCAGAAACAGACTGAAATAATCGATTATTTGGAGTAATAATCGATTAAAACAGAGCCAAATACGACAGAACCCAATCCTCTTCGGTTTAATCGATTATTTGGTGAAATAATCGATTAACTCATACTGAAGCTATACGGAATAATCGATTATTTTGTTGTTTAATCGATTAAAACAGTGAGTTTTAGACAGAAAATGGTTTTCTCACTTGTTTTAATCGATTATATACCTATTTAATCGATTAAAGCCGAGCCTGCATGATAAATTTGAGCTTTTTGAAGCTTCTAAGTTACAGACTATGTACCGGCTATCTTAGATTCTATAATTACAGAATCAATCAAACTAAAACAGAGTTATTACAATACGAAATCATCAATCTTCAATCTTCAATACTTTAAGTCTTTAAGCTCTTGGATCATCATCAAAATCAACATTCTTCATGATCATTATTTGCAACATCAAGTCCTTGAATGTTCAACAATCTCCCCCTTTTTGATGATGATCAAAATTATCTTTTTAAAGCCCTTGTAATAACCTGTTTTATCTGTCATACTAACAAACACATTAAACATACCGGATAAAATTTAAAATTGAATCATAGGCTTTAAATTTTTCTCCCCTATTTTGATTATAATAAAAAAGAACTCTGCAACATCAATCATAAGAGCTCCCCCTCAAAATATGCATAAGTTAGAGAAAGCTCCCCCTCAATCATAACATGAAAGAAACATCAAATTTTATTTCATAATCATTCATTCATTACAATATCAAGATATTAAGAAAAGAAAATATACAATAAAATCTAAAATTCTTCACTATCCTCATCATTAAAGTGTGTATCAAATCTATTTTCTAATCTACCCACTCTATCATCTACATCGGATATACGGCGAATAATTTCATCATGTCGTACACCAAAAAGATTGAAGAATGATTGCATTCTTTGATTCATGTCGGAAAGCATATCTTCGATGGATTGTCTTGATTCTTGATGAGAAGAGGATGTTCCTACACTTTGGATTTGGGTAGAGGGAAACTCAGCTGCTGGATGCATATCTTCATCCGAGTCTTCAATTGCATCACCTAGATTTTGAACGTCATCTTTGTGAACATAGATGTTATTGACCCGCACCATTTGTAGATGAATCAATGTGCTGTCAAGCATGCGGTTCAAGTTATTTGTTCGGACAGCTTGTTCACCTTCGACGTTTACTCCTTTATATTCCAGAATACGTGAAACAAGAAGAGCATATGGAATTTTGAATGTAGGATGACGTTTTGCTTTAAGCATGGTCATTTTGACAAGAACACCCCAATCTAAAGGTTCATTATTCATGATGGCATGAATAATGCGAAGATCAATAGAAGAGCATTTGGCATGATTTGTGGCCCGGGGACATAAAATCCATACAAGCAAATGAAGAATCATGCGTTCTTCCTTCTTTAAAGGTCCAGCATGAAGGATACACCCAATCTTCATAGAGGGATTCCGCAGAAAAGATCGATAAGCTAAGAACCTATCAAAGTCATCTAGCTCACCATAAATGTTAGTAGCATCTTCTCTAATGGGGAAGTGGGCAACGTTTTCCCAAATATCATCATCTAGAATTATGGTAACCCCTTTTACACGGGATGTAGCAATTTGATCCCTAAACTTAAATCTAGAATAGAATACCCTAACTAAGTCAGGATAGTATGTACCTTGCATTTGGATAAATGGGAGAACTCCTTGAAATTCAAGAAGATTAGGAAAGTTAAATCCTCTATGAATGAATTGCTCACCAATTAGGAATTTAGGAGAAATGACGGCACGTTCCTTCCAGTACATCAGAAATTCCTGTTGACCTTCCGTATCAGAAATCCATCCTTCAACAGAATTAGGACGGGAATGAGAAGAAGGTGCAGATCTTCTTCTTGTAGGAATCTTAGGGCGGGATGATGAGGCCATTAGAAAGAATAGGTAAACTTGAAGAGATTTTGCAGACAAGTGAGGGAATAATGAAGCAAAGAGAGTATAGATTGCAAGAAAACTTGATTGCAAGAGTTAGAAGTGAGTATAATTGAACTAGAGGTCTCTATATATAGGAAAAAAACACTTCCAACGGTCATATAGAAGAGATTCCATGGCAAAATATCTGTTGGCAACGGCTAGGAGGCAAAACTGGTCGCATTTAATCGATTATATTTCAAGATAATCGATTATTTCTATATCAGACAGCTTTAATCGATTATTTCCAGTAAATAATCGATTATCAGAGGCATTTAATCGATTATTTCACGAAATAATCGATTATTCCAGAGGAGAATATCCTATTTTGGACATTTTGAGGAAAAATAATCGATTATTACTTCCAGTAATCGATTATTCCAGAGGCTATATCAAGTTTTTAAAGTTTTTACACATTATAACCTATGAATATCCTACATCACGAATTTTAACATAACAATCATCCAAAAACAGTCAAATTAAGCAGAATTTAAGCTATTTCTAATATCCCTAAGTCTCTTCTAAGATCATAGAATCTATCCTTTGGTAGAGGCTTAGTAAATATATCTGCTAATTGACGTTTAGTGTCTACATACTCTATCTTACAGTTTCCTTTGCTGATATGATCTCTTAAAAAGTGATGTCTTATTTCAATATGTTTAGTCCTAGAGTGCATTACTGGATTCTTAGTTAGATTAATTGCACTCGTATTATCATACATTAAGGGTATGTCATTTAAATATATACTATAATCCTCTAACTATTGTTTCATCCACAGAATTTGAGCACAACAACTACCAGCTGCAATATATTCAGCTTCAGTGGTAGATAAAGCTACACATGCTTGTTTCTTAGAATGCCATGATATTAAGGATGAACCTAACAAATGACATGTTCCACTAGTGCTTTTCCTATCAATTTTACATCCACCATAATCAGCATCAGAATATCCTAATAAACTAATACAAGCATCGGACCGGATACCACAAGCCAAACCCGAGTAGTTCCTTTTAAGTATTTTAAAATATGTTTTACTCGCAATTAGGTGAGATTCTTTAGGACAAGCACTGAAATCTAGCACACACACGGACGAGAATGCATAATATCAGGTCTACTTGCAGTTAAGTATAACAGTGATCCTATCATACCTCTATACATAGTTTGATTAACTTCCAAACCTGATTCATCCTTGTCTAAATAGCATGAAGTTCCCATGGGTGTGTTAGCTTCCTTTGAGGTGTCCATACCAAACTTTTTGAGAATCTCTTTGCAGTATTTAGTTTGAGAGATGAAAATGTCATCTTTAAGTTGCTTGATTTGTAGTCCAAGGAAGAATGTCAATTCTCCCATCATAGACATTTCAAACTCTCCCTGCATAATCTTAGCAAATTCTACACACAACGAATTATCAGTTGATCCAAAAATTATATCATCAACATATACCTGGACCAATAAGATATGTTCTTTAACTTTCTTAATAAATAGTGTAGAATCAATTTTTCCTCTTGAAAAATCATTTGCAGTTAGGAAACTACTTAATCTTTCATACCAAGATCTAGGAGCTTGTTTCAACCCATATAATGCTTTCTTTAATTTGAAAATATGATTAGGATTATTAAAATCTTCAAATCCAGGGGGTTGCTCTACATACACTTCTTCTTTGATAAAACCATTTAAAAATGCACTCTTAACATCCATTTGATATAATTTAAATTTCATCATAGATGCATAAGCAAGAAGTAGGCGTATAGCCTCTAACCCGGCCACAGGAGCATAAGTTTCATCATAATCTATACCTTCCTCCCGACAATAGCCTTTTGCAACAAGTCCGGCCTTATTCTTTGTTATGTTACCATCTTCATCAAGCTTATTTCTGAATACCCATTTAGTTCCAATAACTTGATGTGACTCTTCTCTTGGGATTAATTCCCGAGACTTGATTCCTTTCAAATTGGTTAAGTTCTTCTTGCATGGCTATGCACCATTGATCATCTTTAAGTGCTTCCTCAATGTTTTTAGGTTCAATCTGTGACACAAAAGCAACGAGACATACAGAAATTATTCATATTTCTAGTTCTTACCCCTTTTGAGATGTCACCTATAATGTTGTCCAATGAGAGTCCTCTAGGTGATTGCCATTCTTTTGCTAATTGAGGAGTTTGAGAAGGCACATTTTCTTCCAAATATAATTCATCAAGAGCCTCTCTTATATATTCATCATCACCTGCAAGTCTTTTATTTGACTCAAGAGGATTTCCCCCAAGGTCTACAATCTCATCAAAGGTAACATGTATAGATTCTTCTATATTTAAGGTTCTCCTATTAAATACTCTATACGCCTTGCTAGTTAAAGAATAACCTAGAAAAATGCCCTCATCGGCTTTTGAATCAAATTTTCCTAGATTGTCCTTTCCATTATTTAGCACAAAACATTTACATCCAAAAATCTTTAAATGAGCAACATTAGGTTTTCTACCATTAAATAATTCATATGGAGTAGATTTAATAATTGACCTAATGAGCATTCTATTTAAAACATAACATGCAGTGCTAACCGCATCAGCCCAAAAATATTTAGGAACATTAGATTCATTTAACATAGTTCTTGCAGGTTCCTCTAATGACCTATTTTTCCTCTCAACTACACCATTTTGTTGGGGAGTCCTAGGAGCAGAAAAGTTATGTAATATACCATTTTCCTCACAATAATTCTCAAACTTTTCATTTTGAAACTCACCACCATGGTCACTTCTTAAAACTTTAATTCTTAGATCCTTTTCATTTTGTATTTGTTTTGCAAATTTTTTAAAGACCTTAAAAGCTTCACTTTTCATAGTTAGGAAAAATGTCCAAGTGTATCTAGAGTAATCATCAACAATTACAAGTCCATAATAATTTCCACCAAAGCTTTTTATCCTAGAAGGTCCAAATAAATCTAAGTGTAATAATTCTAGGGGTTTTGAAGTGGAAATCACATTCTTTGATTTAAATGATGATTTTACTTGTTTACCTTTTTGGCATGCATCACACAATCTATCTTTTTCAAATTTTAACTTAGGCAATCCAATAACTAAGTCTTTTGATATCAATTTATTCAAGTGATGCATATTTATATGAGCCGCTCTTTTATGCCATAACCAAGGGTTCTCTTCCTTAGCAACTAAACATGTTATACTAGACTCATGTAAACAATCCAAATCAATCAAATATATATTGTTATGCCTAATGCCTTTTAATGCTACATTTTCGCAATTCAATCGATTGAAATACTGCAAAACTTTCTTATAAAACTTTTCAAGTTATTTTAACTGATAAAAAATAAGTTTTAATCGATTAAAACGCTGTGTAGAAAATTTCTAAGTTGTTTTAATCGATTGAAACGAGATTTAATCGATTAAATGAGTTCTGATCGGTCATAACAAAATTCTGATCGATCAGAACTTATTCTGATCAGTCATAATTGCATTCTGATCGATCATCCTGACCCTTTAAGTGATTTTAATCGATTGAAACGTGTTTTAATCGATTGAAAAAATTCTGATCGCTTATAATTAAAATCTGATCGATCACATTTGCTTCTGATCGATCATCCTGACCCTTTAAGTGATTTTAATCGATTGAAACGTGTTTTTAATCGATTGAAACGTGTTTTTAATCGATTGAAAAAAATTCTGACCGCTCATAATTAAAATCTGATCGATCACATTTGATTCTGATCGGTCATATTTGTGTTTTGATCGATCATAATGAGTTCTGAATGGTTTTAATCGATTAAAAACAAGCTGTATCGATTAAAATACTGTAAAAACACTTCTTTGAACATTCTAATTGATTTTAATCGGTTCTTTCAAAACTATATCAGTTAAAAACATGTTTAAGAAAGCTTTTGTAAAAATACTTTGTTTTTAAGTTGTTTAAAACGATTTTAGAGGCATTTCAAAAATGAAGACAAACAAAATTATTTAACAATTGGAACCCAAATATATTTACCTTTAGGAACACCAAAATGTTTAATTTTACACTTATTTGAAGTGTGACCTTGTTTCATACAATAGAAGCATGCATTTGAAGTAGTTTTAGAACAAGATACATTACTAACATGATATGCTCTAGTTCCTTTTTCTACCCATACTCTTTTCTTTTTAGTTTTACTCTTTTTCAAAGGAACTCTTTGATTTACATTATTTTGAGCAATTACCATTTCATGCTTCTTAAGATCATCAATTTCTTTTTCGGCTTTGTCAAGCAAATGGTTAAGAATATCTATGTCATATTCATGCTCTTTACAATTTGCACAAGCTAAGTCCTTATTCTCATCTAAGCATACAATTTTCGTATTAGCTACCTCCTTTTCTTCTAAACATGCAATTTTCAATTTTAAGGACTCATTTTCCTTTTCGGATCTTCTTAGATTCTTCTTTACAACTTTAAATTCGTTTTTCATATTCATAAATGCAGTAAATAACTCATTATAAGCATTTTGCAATTCATCATGATCATTTTCTTCACTAGAGGATGAATCGGAATCACTAACCTCAAAATCCGAAGAAATGTTGTCATTTGCCATTAAGCAAATGTTTGCTTCTATTTCCGAGTCGCTTGATTCTGAATTTGAATCACTGTCATCCCAAGCAATATATGCTTTCTTCTTGAATTGCTTTTTGCCCTTGTGTTCATCACTTTTCTTGTTTGGGCATTCGGTCTTCATATGCCCTGCTTCACCACAACCATAGCATTTTATATTAACGGAAGAATTTTCTTTTACCTTTCCCTTACCTTTGAAAGAATGTCTTCCTTTTGCTTTCATCAATTTGGTGAACTTCTTTATAAAGAGACTCAACTCTTCTTCATCATTTTCGGAGTCTTCTTCTTCTTCTTTCTTATTTTTACCTTTTGAAATCTCGGTCTTGAAAGCTAGATTCTTCTTTTGGTATTGACCCTCTTCCTCATTTAGTCTTCCAAGGTCAAGTTCATGCTCTCTAAGCTTTCCAAACAACGCCGCCATAGTCATAGTGGCAAGATTTTGTGACTCCGAGATGGCCGTCACCTTTGGTTGCCATTTCCTATCCAGAGATTTTAAAATTTTAACATTTAATTCATCAACGTCAAATACTTTACCTAATCCGGTGAGATGATTCACAATATGAGTGAAACGCTTTTGAACGTCGAAAATTGTTTCGCCGGGTTGCATCCGGAACATCTCGTATTCTTGGATTAGGGAGTTTTTACGCGCTCTTTTGACGTCGTTAGTTCCTTCATGGGTTACTCTAAGCATTTCCCACATTTCCTGTGCATTTTTACAAACTGAAATTCTATAAAACTCATCAAGGGTTAGAGCAGATGAAATAATGTTTCTAGCCCTAACATCAAATTGTGCTTTTCGACTTTCTTCGGCAGTCCATCTATCAAAAGGTTTAAGAACGTCAACACCGTTCTCTGTAATTTTAGGAACAAATGGACCGTTTAAAATTGCATCACAAACGCCTCTATCAACAGACTCTAGAAAAATTTGCATACGTACTTTCCAAAAAGGATAATTTTGACCCGCAAAAAGTGGGGGTCTGTTGATAGACGCACCTTCGGCAAAAGTTTGATTTTGTCCGGCCATTTTCGAAAATATTTGAATGACTATCAAAGCAAGCTCTGATACCACTTGTTAGAATCGCGCAGCGGAATGTTCGCGTGGTCGGACAAAAACCAAGAGGGGGGGTGAATTGGTTTCTTAATAAAAATTAGGTTTTCAAAATTTTCCCCAAATTTTACCGATTAAAAACTGCGTAAATGTAAATAGAGAAGAGTAAAGAAGATTACACAGTAGGTTTATACTGGTTCGGATCAAAAGACCCTACGTCCAGTTGCTAATCACTCAAAAGAGGATTAACGCTGTCACTAAGAACAAATTGTTACAAACAGATTACAATTGAAAAGATAAAGATACGAAAACACCTCTCTTGAAATCCACAAGAGATGATGAACAGCTTTCCCCGGAGACGGCACAGCACACAATCCACTAAGAACTCCACTTAGTGATTCTTATCGCTTCTAGCCCACACCAAGTTCCAAAAGCCCCCTTTCCTTGCAACAAACAGTTCTCTGGCACTCACAGCACTTAACTTTTGTATGGAAAGAGTTGTTCTCCTTTCTGAGTGCCAAAGCAAAGTTTAAGTAGGGAAATTAGGGTTCAGGAATTGGGGATTTCGAAACTAGGGTTCTTGGTAATTAGGTTTTCGAAAATAGGGTTTGTTTGAAGTTTAAAATCAGAAACAGACTGAAATAATCGATTATTTGGAGTAATAATCGATTAAAACAGAGCCAAATACGACAGAACCCAATCCTCTCTGGTTTAATCGATTATTTGGTGAAATAATCGATTAACTGTACGGAATTGTACGGAATAATCGATTATTTTGCTGTTTAATCGATTAAAACAGTGAGTTTTAGACAGAAAATGGTTTTCTCACTGTTTTAATCGATTATATACCTATTTAATCGATTAAAGCCGAGTCTGCATGATAAATTTGAGCTTTTTGAAGCTTCTAAGTTACAGACTATGTACCGGCTATCTTAGATTCTATAATTACAGACTCAATCAAACTAAAACAGAGTTATTACAATACAGAAATCATCAGTCTTTAAGCTCTTGGATCATCATCAAAATCAACATTCTTCATGATCATTATTTGCAACATCAAGTCCTTGAATGTTCAACATAGTCATCCGGGTCACGCCGGGGATTTTGTTGGTGTTCATCCGCCCTTGTTGATTGCCAAGGGATCCTTTGTTTTTGTTCTTTTGGTAGTAATCATCTGATCCTGGCTGGTTGGTCGGATGGATCTTGACTCTTGTTTGGTAGTCGAAACTTTGTTGGTTGGTGTGATGGCTTAATCCTGTCTTTTTCTCGCGGTTTTATCTTCTTTTCTTTTCTTTTTTTTTTCGCGATCTTAGGATTTTGGCTTTTTCTTGAGCGTACGTCTTTTTACTCTTAGTTTTTTTCTTTGTTATGCTGACTTTTGGAAAGGATGGCAACAAGATGCACGAAATTGTACCGGGATGCCTTTATGCAAACATGAAGATGATCTTCTTGGCATGAATGTCTTTTATTTGTCTATGTACTTTTGTTTATTTTACTTTTGACAAAGTCATTTTCGTGTGACTATTTGTGTGTGGATGCTGTTTGATGCAATTTTATTTTAGTTGAGGACATTTAGAAGGTGACCGGTACTTTCCTTCTTTTTGTTCTCTCGTGACTATTCTTTTTTTGTACTTTTTGTTTTGACCCTATTTTTTGCCTAGACTGCCCTTTGCGGGTTTTCGATCTAGCGGGTTTTGATTCTTTTGCTTGAGATATTTTGACGGGCTTTTTCCTTTTTACGAAAGCCTTATCTTTTGCATAGACCGCCCTTTGCGGGTTTTCGATCTAGCAGGTTACCCTGTACTTTTTTACTTTGGGACGGCCCTGGTTGGTGATGTTCGTCTTTGTCTTTATGCTTTCTCGAATTGCTTGTTTTATGTATGCTCATGTTTCGTTAATATAGAGGCATTTACACAGGTAGGTAGAGAGGAAAAAAAAAGACAATTTTATTGATATAACCATATGGTTTATTTTTACACGGGGGTTTACAAAAGAATTTGTAAGCATGGCTGGGCAAGGTTGGCTAAACTGTATGAGGGTGCCACAATCATGTCTGTGATTTTTGTTTCTCCGTTTTTCCTGGTCCCTTCAGTTGAGATGCCTGAGTTCGGAGTAAAGACTATGCGAAGTCTGCTTACTATTGTGGAGGTATTACCTTAGTCGCCTTTGCGGTTTTCGGCTAAGGTAATTATTGCTCTGTTTTCATCATTTTTTTTTTTGAACCTCTAATTTTTGCCTAGGACGTGTCCTAGCGAGGTATGTAGGCCCTATCTTTTGCTCAGGACGCTCTTTGCGAGTTTTCATCCTCACGGGTCATGAGCAGTGTCTTTAGGCATAATATTTTTTCACCGCGTCTGAGTTGATAGGATATCGGAGCTCTTCTCCATCCATATTGGTGAGGATAAGGGCTCCCCCTGAGAAGGCTCGCTTGACCACAAAGGGTCCTTCGTAGTTCGCTGCCCATTTCCCGATCTTGTCTTTTTGGGCTGGAAGCAGTTTCTTTACTACTAGATCTCCTCCTTGGAAGGTGCGGGGATTGACCTTCTTGTCGTAGGCTTTCTTGATTTTCCTCTGGTAAGCCTGCCCCCGACATATGGCGTCCAATCGTTTTTCTTCGATTAGGTTCAATTGATCGTACCGGTTTTAGACCCATTCAGCCTCTATTAATTTGGCTTCCATGATAACTCGTAGAGAGGGTATTTCGACTTCTATTGGTAACACAACCTTCGTTCCATATACGAGGGAAAATAGGGTAGCCCCCGTGGAGGTTCGTACCGACGTTCGGTAACCATGCAAGGCAAAGGGGAGCATTTCATGCCAGTCTTTGTAGGTGACCACCATTTTCTGGATGATTTTCTTGATATTTTTATTGGCTGCCTCTACTGCACCGTTCATTTTTGGTCGGTACGGAGAGGAATTGTGGTGCTGGATTTTGAAATCTTGGCATAATTCCTCCATCATCTTATTATTGAGATTGGTCCCATTATCAGTAATGAGCCTATGAGGGATGGCATACCGACATATAATGTTTTTCTTGATGAAGGTGGTCACCACTTTCCGGGTTACATGTGCATACGATGCTGCCTCAACCCACTTGGTGAAACAGTCGATTGCTACCAATATGAAGCGATGGCCGTTAGACGCTTTGGGTTCAATGGGTCCGATAACGTCCATGCCCCACATAGAAAATGGCCATGGTGTAGCCAGGTTACTGAGAGGTGCGGGTGGCACATGAATATTATCGGCGTAAACTTGGCACTTGTGACATTTCTTGGCATATTGGTGACAATCAGCTTCCATCGTGGACCAATAGTACCCTGCCCTGAGGATTTTCTTTGTCATGACATGCCCGGGTGCATGGGTCCCGAAAGCTCCTTTGTGGATTTCTTTTATCATTGGGCTTCCTCTTGGTCCACACACCTTAGGAGGGTGGAATCGGGGCTCTTTTTGTAGAGGGTTCCTTCAATCAACGTGAACCCTACGACCCTTTTGCGAATGGTCCGCTTGTCATTGTCACTAATTCCTTCGGGGTATTCGCCCTCCATGAGGTACCGCTTAATGTCATGGTACCAGGGGTTTTGATCGCGCTCGCCATTTATTGCCATGCAGAAAGCTTGTTTATCATGCAGTTTGACTTGAATGATCGGCATCTCATGTTCCTGGTCCAGGGCAAACATGGATGATAGAGTGGCGAGGGCGTCGGCAATTTGGTTGTCCTCCCTAGGGATGTACTGGAAAGTGACGCTTTCCATTCTCGAGACCAGCTCGTGGATGTACTCTAGATATGGGATTAATTTTGAGTTTCGGGTTTCCCATTCACCTTTAAGTTGATAGATGACGAGGGATGAATCACCGAATATTTTGAGCTTAGTGACCCCATGATCTAAAGCCGCTTGGATTCCTAGCGCACATGCTTCGTATTCGGCCATGTTATTGGTGCAATCGAAATTAAGCCTGGTTGTTACAAGAATGTGTTTCTTTTCGGGGGATATCAAAATGGCTCCTACCCCGTGTCCAAGCATGTTGGAAGCCCCATCGAAGAACATGGACCACATCTCTTCTTTGGTCTCTTCGTGTTCGATGTGCATGATGTGCTCGTCGGGAAAGTCATCTTGTAAGGATTGGTATTTGTCCGTGGATCCATGGGCTAAGTAATCCGCTAGGGGACTTCCTTTAACAGCTTTCTGGGTGACATGAATGATGTCAAATTCTGAGAGGAGAACCTGCCACCTAGCTATTCTTCCAGTTAAAATGGGCTTCTCGAAGAGATATTTGATTGGATCCATCTTGGAGACCAACCATGTTGTATGTCGAGCCATATACTGTCTGAGACGTTGACTGACCCATACCAATGCGCAACAAGTTTTTTCGAATGGTGTATAGCGGGTTTCATAACTCGAGAATTTCTTACTGAGATAGTAAATGGCCTGTTCCTTTTTCCCGGTTTCGTCATGTTGTCCGAGCACACATCCCATTGACTCTTCGAGGACTGACAAATATAGGATCAGAGGTCTCCCTTCAACGGGTGGTACCAACACTGGTGGATTGGTTAAACAGGTTTTGATTTTATCAAATGCTTGTTGGCATTCTTCGTTCCACACCGTTGGCTGATTTTTGCGCAACAGTTTGAAGATGGGTATACATTTATCCGTTAATTGTGCGATGAAACGGGCAATGTAGTTTATTCGGCCCAGAAAACCTCTGACTTCTTTTTCCGTGCTTGGTGGAGGCATTTCCAAAATTGCCTTGGTTTTGTCGGGGTCCACTTCGATTCCCCTTTCACTGACAATGAACCCTAGAAGTTTTCCTGATCGTACTCCGAAAGTGCACTTTGCTGGGTTCAACTTGAGTCGATACTTCCGAAGTCGATCAAAGAGTTTTCGGAGATATTGAATGTGGTCCATTTCATTTCGGGACTTGGCGATCATGTCGTCCACATATACTTCTATTTCCTTGTGGATCATGTCATGGAATAGCGTGACCATAGCCCTTTGGTAGGTAGCCCCTGCATTCTTCAGCCCAAACGGCATTACCCGATAGCAGAAAGTACCCCATGGTGTAATGAAGGAGGTTTTTTCTCTATCCTTAACGGCCAGTTTGATTTGGTTGTACCCCGCATACCCGTCCATGAAGGAATACAACGTGTTGGTAGCGGTATGATCTACCAGTGTATCTATGTGTGGTAGGGGAAAGTTGTCCTTTGGACTTGCTCGATTAAGGTCCCTATAGTCCACACACACTCTGACCTTCCCGGTCTTCTTGATAACGGGTACTATGTTGGCCAACCATTCTGGGTATTTGGAGACTACCAAGAAATTGGCATCCAACTGCCTTTGCACCTCCTCCTTTATCATTAAGGACCAGTCGGGTTTGATTCTTCTGAGTTTTTGTTTTACAGGTCGGAACCCCTCTTTTAGCGGTAATCTGTGTTCCACTATGCTCGTGTCAAGCCCAGGCATGTCATGATATGACCAAGCAAATACATCCATATATTCATTTAGGAGTTGTATCAATCCCTTTTTTGTGCTATTTTCCATTTGGGTACCGATGTTCACCTTCTTCTCCTCGTCTTCCTTTCCCAAATTGACAGTTTCTATTTCCTCCTGATGCGGTTGTATGATGCGTGTTTCTTTTTCCAGCATCCTTTGCATGTCCGGAGAAATGGTCTCCTGCTCACTGTCAGACTCAACCCATTCATCTTCCGTTTCCGGGGTCCACAAAGATTCATCAATCACAGACATGATGTGTTTTAGGTTCTGTTTTAGTCATAGATTTTATTATTCATTTTATTTTTGAAAGAATAATAAATAGAAGAGGGAAAAGAATGAATATGACGAAATGCCTCGTATATTAATGAAGATGAAAAATGTATGTACAAGCCCTTTTAATCAAAATTCCTGCGGCCACGGGCGGGGACCGCAGGAGATGTAGAGAAAAGCTTAAAGACGAAAAGACCCTAGGGCTGATCCTCCCATTCCTCCCTCTCTGCTACTCTGGCTTCGACAGAGGTTTGTCGTCCGTGCTGGAAGCAGAGGTGTCAAAGGTAATCCACCCGGCGTCGATTAGTTCTTGAACCCGATACTTAAGGGTCAAGCAATTTTCTGTAGAGTGCCCGGGTGATCCCGAATGGTAAGCGCATTTTTCGTTGGGCTTATACCATTCGGGGTAGGGAGGCTCCAACTGCTTCTTGGGAGGGGTGCAAGCCAGGAGCTTAGCCTCCAACAGCTGAGGTAGCAGTAGTCCGTAGGAAGTGGAGATTGGAGTGAACTTCCTTTCTTTCTTGCGGGGCTGCCTGGGCGCTTGCGAGGTAGAAGAAGGAGTGGCGAAGTTGATTGCATGCACAGATTCGTCCTTCTTCTTGCCAGCAGGTTTCCTGAATGAGACGCCAGCTTGGGAAGACTGTGCTATCTTCCCGCTCCTTAGCCCCTCGCTCTACTCTTTCCCCCACGGTGACTATGTCCGAAAAAGATTAGAGGTACTAGCTATCGCCTTATCATAGTACGCTCCGGTCGGTGAGTCTATGAACATAGCCACTTGTCTCCTTGTCCATCAAAGGAGGCTCTATCCGAGCTGCCATTTCCCTCCACCTTTGGGCATATGCTTTAAAAGGCTCGTCGTTTCTCTTGCTTAGAGCTCGAGATCCGACCTGTCGGTGTCGGATCAATGTTGTATCGGTAACGACGGAGAAAAGCGTCTCGCCAGCTGCTTCCAGTCTCGGACCTGCCCTCTCTCTAACCGCATGTACCGGTTGAGAGCCGTGTCCGCCAAACTCTCCTGGAAGCAGTGGATCAGGAGTTTCTCGTTGTCAGCATGAGCGGCCATCTTACGGCAATACATCGTAAGATGGTTTTTTGGGCAGGTCATCCCGGCGTACTTGGGGAAGTCCGGGATTTTAAATTTGGGAGGGAAGCGGATGTCCTTCACGAGGCACATGTCGGCCACCTCTTTGACGTCGAAGTTATGCCCTTCGACCGCCTTCAGCCTCTCCTCCAGAGCGGAGAGTTGTTGTTTGGATACTTCTGGAGTAAGGATGCGTGCAGTCTTGACATCCTTATCACCAAAAAAGTACTCTTCCTCCTCTTCCTCGTGGGGAGGGATATGCTCAGCCTGGTCTTCGCCCTTGCTCTGCCCGTGGCGTACGACCTCCATTAACTGGGCTACTTGTTCGTGGAGGGTATTAACTTCTGCAATGAGCTTGCGGTTTTGCTCTTCCAAATTCTCCATTGCCTTAGCCTTTTGCGCACGAGTACGAGTAGGAAGAGGACCAGCCACTTTCTAGAATGTCCGAAAAAGTTTTATTAATGCATGTTGAGTGCTTATACTAAAATGAGTATGCTCATGCATGAGAGAGATTTTTTTCTTTATTTAAATGATGTTGAATGCGTTCTCATTTTTTATTTTCTCTCTTGGTTTTTCTTTACTCCTGGTATGATGTAGTATGAATGAGTTTTGACTTTGTCAGAAGTTGTTTTATTTATTTTTGGTATCTTGATGTTTATTTTATAGCCTTTTATCTCTTCTGTCGGACTACGTGGCTACTTAGCTTGCAAAGAACCTGAAACCAGGCTAGCTAAAAGGCAGACTGTCCGAGATAAAATGTGGCTTTATGCGAAAGGATATTTAGCGTCCCTTATCTCTTTTGTCAGAACTGCGTGGCTACTTAGCTTGCAAAGAACCTGAAACCAGGCTAGCTAAAAGGTAGACTGTCCGAGATAAGGGTGTTTATTTGTAAAATATTTTTGGTTTTTTGTTTTGTTGTTTGTTTATGCTATGCAACATACAAATGCAACAATCATATGCACACACAATTCGATCATCCCCGAACAGGCGAGATTTCGTTTTTATCGAGGTAGGGTTTTCCTGCAGAAAAGTGCATTGGTTCGGGTAGGTTCTAACTGTTCTCACCAGGCTAAGGCCCCCAAGGTGCCCCCATTATAGGGTCCCCACTCTCCAGCCGTCTGACCATGCTTAGCACTAAGGCCATAGTCAGTCTTGTTGCCAAAAGAGGAAGGTTATCACCTTGAGTGGTGGTTTCCGATCACACTGGTGGGCACAAGGCCCTCACTACAGCGAACCGTACCTGCCACCCACTCCCTATGGTTATCCCACTTGCCCCCGGGTATAGGGGGAACTGTTGTGTGCAAGGGATTGTGTGCAGTTTATATTTCAAGCAATTTGCAAGTATAAACAATCAAAGATTTATTAAAGCCAAACAATAAAACATGTTATAAATACAAGTTAAGGGCAAAAGTGTTATTTTCTTGGTTTATTTATTGTTTAAGCCGGCCCATCACTAAATGGGATTAACTCTCTAGGCTTCCCCAGTGGAGTCGCCATCTGTCGCCGCCTCCCCGAAAAGGGGGCGCGGTCGGAGCGACGCGATGGTTATTTTCGACCCTCTCTTGTTTTCGCGTTTTTTTTATGGATGGTTACAACGCCTTTAGGTTGTCCGATAACCGGGCTAACCTAGGGGCGAGGTTTTCGAAAAGTGTCCTTGGGTTGTCCGATAACCGGGCTAATCCAAGGACTTATTTATTTTGGGTTCTATGGAGTCGCCACCAATGTTTTTACCGGAAACATCGAAAAAGGGGTTTTAAAAGGCGTTGGTTTTCGAAAACCAACTTTGGTCATTAGAACCAGAGTTGGGTAAGGGAGTTGGTTACGTGCAAAGGGAGTATTAGTCCCTTTACGACGCCCCTTTCGGGTTCCCTATGACAGGCCGGCTTATTTTATTGATAAACTAGAAAAATACACTTTTGCCCTTTTTATTCTGCGGAATTTAAAGGTATGACTACATGGCCCTACTATCTATTGCATAATTTAAGATAAAAACGGTAAAGGTGGAAGGAGAGAATTTGAACCTTCGAAGCGCGCTTTTTATATTAATTCTCTAAAAAATAGGGTGCTTTATGGCAGCCCTTCACTCTACAAGACGTCGGAAAAACCTCTCGAACGCCGAAAATCACTCTTGAAAGCACTCAGAAGCTCCGGAAATGCGTCGGAGGGATTCTAGAGAGAGGTTTTTAGAGAGAAGGGAGAGCTATGCAGCTGTGGTGTGTGGAAATGAGGGGGGGGGAGCCCCTATTTATAGGTTTTCGCGCTGTCAGGTGGCGAGACCGCCGTCTCGACCTGTCAAAATGGCGAGACCGCCGTCTGGGTGAATGAGACCGCCGTCTCGTCCTTCATAGGTGGCGAGACCGCCGTCTCGTTAAGCAAGACGGCGGTCTCGCCTCCTACGTGAGGCGAGACGGCGGTCTGGGTTGTCTAGAAGGCGGTCTCGTCCCTTCAAGGCGAGAAAACTTATTTTTTGGTACAGAAACTCCCTCCTATCCTAGTATGGGGCCTAATAGTCTCTCCTAGTGGCTTGTTAGGCTTGTCCATCTTCAAATAGGAGGTCTTCTGGTCCTTATTTGGAGGCCGGACAAGATTTGGGGTCTACACCCCTCAAGGAAACGGAGCAAGTCGTCATCATTTATCAAGCGACTCAGAGAAAAATAAGAGCCCAAAGCTCCAACCATCATCCTTCCACCCAATAAAAAGGGCACAAACATCAACCAAGAAAACTCGACGGAAAGGTTCAATCATCCCCAAGCGGATCTTTGCCTACTCCAGAGGCAAAATCGAAAAAATATTACCCTAAGGCTCAGCATCACCACCACATGAGTCAGCAAGCACACTCAACAAAGTCTCTGCCACATTTCCCAACGGATAAGGGCTCAACAAAAGGAAGAAGAAAAAAAGAAAAACCCTTCATCCCCAACGGATACAAAAAGAAAAAAAGGTCATGACAATGGAAGGCCAATAAATCCCCAAGTGGGTCGCACCAAAAAAGAAGAATAAAGCGGTCACAGTAAGGAATCGAAACTTCCATTTCCCCAGCGGAATAAGAGCTTCACAAAGATAACTTCATCAGCATCAATCAAGGAGCCAAGACTCCATTCCCCCAGAGGGCAACCAAAATTAGATCCCCAGGAAGTCAAACAATTCCCTGGCGGATCAACAAAAAGAAAAATATATCCCCAATGAGTCTACTATAAAGGCAATCTTCATACTCATATCCTCATAGAGTCGTTTGCCTATGCATAGGCAAGACCTGGCAAGCAAAGCCCAGCATCCCCAAAGGGAACATCAGCCTATTCAGAGGCAAAGAAATGCAACCAAAAGTCTTCACTTTCGATGAAGCATCCGCCTACTCAGAGGCATCATCATTAGAATTAACAAATCCCCAATGGATTCCTGCCTACCTGATGAGCCATTATTTTCCCGCATTTTATTATCTTTCTGTACTTATCTTAATTGGTGCATTGTGCTTAATTGTCTATTATTAGTGCATTTTCATTTATTGGGCTTCATTGGGCCATTATTCCGAATTCTGCTTAATTTAGCATTAATTGGTCTAATTTTCGTTTCTAATTATTTTTAGGTGTTTTTGGTGAAACAATTTTGGAGCTTGGACATTAATCTTGAGATGAAAAGAGTTTCCACATCATTTCCATGTCATTGCCACGTCACCTGCCATGTCAGCTGCTATTTCCACATCATATTATTGGTTGCCACATCAGTTAGGGTTTGTTTTATGTGTAATTCTGTGTGGGCCAGCTTGGGCCCATTCCTAGGGGACTCTAGGGTTAGGGTAGGCTTATAATTTAGAGGAGCAGCAAAAGAAGGGGAGCCACTATAGTTTTGTTTCATGTTGGTTTTCTCTGCACTTTAATTTGGACTGCTCAAGACTCATTGATGGATTAATATGATTCATTTTCGTTTTCTGCTGCCATAAAAGTTTACATTCTTTCACTTCTATTGCAATTTTCATTTGTGTAGTTCAGTTCAGCCCCAGTTTCGTATTTCAATTTCTGCTGCAATTCATTTTGTTATTCTGTTGTTCTATCTTGTATTTTTATTGTAATTTCGTGTTAATGGATAGCTAAACCTAGAGGGTTAGGTCCTTGAAGGATTGCAATCTCTGTTGAGATGTTCTCTGCACTTAATGTCCAGTTTAGTTCCTTGTTGTTGATTCTCTGCACTGGATCATAAAACGTAAGTCATGCTTAATGAATTCGGGTTCATTGTATCCAGTACCATGAGTTGCTTAATCTTGTGGGGAGAATCAATCACTATTTTAATCCGCATAATGTAATACTTTAGATTTGTAACAAAAAAGTGAAAGCATAAACACAAGTTCTTGACAGGACTATAAGTTTCTATACTATTTAAAACTCAACTAAGAGAGTAGATGACGCTTTCAACACTGTTCTAGCCTTTCTGGAGTGAATATATTGGTTATCATGGTGCCACATGACATAAAAGTATAGCTTCTCGGTTCTCTACTGTTCATAAAAAAAAGGTTATATATACGCAAATATGTTTATTTAACATGAATTTTAATTATAATATATATATATATATATATATATATATATATATGAAAATTATTTATTTATTATAAATTTTAATAATGTAAAGAAACTTTTAATCCTTTATAACAGACACTAAAATATTAGTCGACAAGAAAATCAATATGCAAAAAATTCATGAAGTCATGATAATGACAATACGATGAAAATGATTAGTACAAACATGATAAGTCTCTGAGTTAGTGGTATGAAAAAAATACATGTTCTTGACAGAACTATAAGTTTCTATACTATTTAAAACTCAACTAAGAGAGTAAGAGAGTAGATGACGCTTTCAACACTGTTCTAGCCTTTCTTGAGTGAATATATTGGTTATCATGGTGCACATGACAAAAAAGTATAGCTTCTCGGTTCTCTATTGTTCATGAAAAAAAAAGGTTATATACGCAAATATGTTTATTTAACATGAATTTTAATTATAATATATATATATATATATATATATGAAAATTATTTATTTATTATAAATTTTAATAATGTAAAGAAACTTTTAATCCTTTATACCAGACACCAAAATATTAGTCGACAAGAAAATCAATATGCAAAAAATTCATGAAGTCATGATAATGACAATACGATCAAAATGATTAGTACAAACATGATAAGTCTGAGTTAGTGGTATGAAAAAAACACATGGCAAGAAAAAAATAAAAATCAACGTCTCATACTCTACCACTAGGCTCTATAGACCAATTATCTCATCATCTTCCAAGACACAGCAGCTAAAGATTCCAATAAATGCCAACAATTACTGTGAATTTGTTGCAAAGATGGTGGAACTTAAGGCGTGGATTTCCAAATTAAATTTAGGCCTCATCGTGATCCTTCATTATTAAATAACTCAATTACGGAGGAAGTGTCATGTAAATGAAGGCCATCTAAAATTGTGAAACCCACCAAATGACTAACACCGGTCTGATGATTTTGTCGACGTCTGCATTAAAAACTGATCTATCAACCATACATGCGGAGATAAGAGCATGTTGTTGTTAAAGTTCATTCGAATTCAAATAAAATTATGAATAACAAGTACGATACCTGAATTTCAAGTCATATTTAATCAACTATTTTCCGTTCAAAGTAAAATAGAAATGCATCCACTTTAAAAAAAATAAATAAAGGTAAGGTCAAACGGCATGGGGTATTAAAACATTTTCCCGACAGTGAAAAATAGCTGTTGTGTTTAGGTGTTGTCAAATATATGGCCATAGCAGAACCAATTTAAGAGACAAGAACAACAATACAATGATTCCTCTAGTGAAATTTCTCAGGTAGCAAACTTTAATAGGCTCCAAAATGTAGATAGGAATTCGATCCGCATGACTGGTAACCTGGATTCTTCCAATTCAACCCACAAGTCATATTTTCTTTTTGTTTCTTGTTTTCTTTACCTAGGCTGACTACGGGGAAAAACAATACATTTTCAAGAATAGGCGGAATGGTGGTGCTTTGCAGAGTTAGACATTGTGGAGAGTAAACATCACATATATTTGTCATAATGACTGCATTCCCTTCCATGGAATCACTAACCAAACTTCAAGAAAAGATCTAAAGAATCAAACCCACCAAAGAAGTGGATATATGTGAAAGCAGAGAGCAAGCAACCATTCTACCTCCTCAACACCTTGCAAATTTCCCTCGTGTATACTACAAATGACCATATGGCAAGCCCTGCTGAAATGTAAAGCAAGAGAACACCAGATCCTGCCAAGATGGCAGGTCCTCCATGACTGAAAAAGGATCCAACCACATATGTCAAACCGGGACGGAATTAACAATTTTTCTTTTGACTGCAAATAATAGAGCTTCCATCAAATGCAAAGAAAATAAATACCTGCGGTCCCGGGTAGCAAGGAGGATAATTAATGCCACCATCTGTGTGGCTGTTTTCCATTTCCCCAGGTTATTAACTGCAACAACCTGTAAACTTTTGTTTAATTATATAAGCTCATAGCTTCACATCTAGAGCAAGCAATTGATTCAAGTGAACAGGAACTAAAACGAACCTCTAGAAGCTTGCTACCCTGGGAAGCCGCCCATTCCCTGAGTGCTGACATGGTTATCTATTTGCATGTTACAATATGAAATTATAAAACATTAGCTCTCAATTCACTAAGTGAGTATAACAGACAAGGTATGACGACTTGAAAGGGAAATGAAACTGAAAACAAGAAGAACAAGATAAAATTAGACTCGCATATATGTCTGTATACATGCACAGACACAGCGGATCTAGAATAGTTACCCCTTCCATCTTAGGATAAGCAATAGCCCCCAGAAGTTAGAATGATATCTGGACTATTTATGATTACGAGCCTTAATTTATCCTGAACTCAGGATATATGCCAGTGGTCTGTATGTGTTGCAATCCTACACCTGAGCAAAACACAGTAATACTAACTTTCCTTGTAAGGTGAAATGGAAATACACCTACCCACAGATCCACACTCTAGTTCATATTTACTTCTATTCTCACATACATTGAAGCATGGATCAGAAAGTTCAGACACAGCTTATATGACTTTTGGATAATGATTTACATCATTAATACAAATATAAAAGATATTTTGCACACTACAGCAACTAAATGGTGCACATTATCAGCACATCATTGATTCTGTCCTCCAGGTTGTCTCTATGGTCATACCATGAGAGTAGTAGCACAACAAGCATAAGTGTCCCCAAACATACAGACCCACAATTACACTATTGATATATAAAAATCTAGATTTTCCTGATATTCATGCATGAGAATTTAATCAAACCTATGTTTAAGTGCATTCTAGTGTGAAAAAATGATCATTTATAATTCAGATTCCATGACAAGTAGCAGAACCTGGTTTGAAGCTAATTTAATAACACAGAATCACAGTATACACTAATCAAGATAGAATAACTTAAGGAAAGATTAGGATATATGAAAGAATTAAGATGCATAAGTTCCATTGCTTGAAAGGGTCGGAGTGAAAGTCTTTCAAGTAATAAAAACCTTGAAATTGCAGATACGAGACATATGTATGCATTACCTCTCTACCAATTATGGTGATTGAAGGTATAATCAATAGCCATGGTAATTGTCCAAACACAGCAACTTCCAAAGGTCTAGTACATAATAGGACCAATGTGGCAGAAACCATGAGCTGCATTCAGTTTCAGTACAATTAAATTCACATATTGCCGATAGAAACTTGTAGCTAAAGAAAATTACCTTATCAGCTACTGGATCTAAAAAGGCACCAAATGTCGATTTCATTTTCATCTGCATTGCAAGTATATAAGAGACATAGTTTAATATATGAGTTAAGTTGAAAACCGAATATGCTTCCAACAACAACGCTAGGTGTTCTAAAAGGGAAGAGAAAGAGTATGAAAAAATCAGAGGAGGTACCTTACGAGCAATATAACCATCAAGCCAATCTGTAACTGCTGCAGCAGTGAAGATACTTGTAGTAACAACTGTTCCACGCCAACTATCCATGAAGAAGGCTAAGCAAAATATAAGGGAAAAAAGTTTATTTGATCACATCCAATCATTGCAAAAGGAAGCATTTTAACAAGTCAGTGAATCTAGAAGATGGAAGCAGGTGTAATTTGAGAAAATAAATTAGTAAGAAACAATTTGCATTGCATCCCTTCGAGATAGGCAAAAATTCAATTATAAAAAGTAAAAGAAAAACCGAAACGTACTGGCAACAAGAAGAGGTACAGCGGCCACACGGCCAAGAGTCAAAATGGTGGGCAAAGTAAGGAATTTGGAATTGGCAATGGCAGGCATTGAAGTACGGTCCTTCTTAGAGATAGACAATTCACGGACATTCACCTCGGCAACCATGTTTTTCTGCGATGCCGACGAACACCGACAACCCAACTAACCCCGATTTCTCTCTCACAATAACCCGCGGAGTACAGGCGCAGCGCAGGCGAAAGACGCAGCCAGTATTGGCTCCCAAAACCAAACCCTTGTGATTTTGTTTTGAAATAACTACAGAGCATTTCTAAACTCTAAGGATGTTTGTTCGCCGCTTCTCCAATCTCCCTTTGTTTGGTTAGATATCATTTTTTATGCCTTTCCTAATACTTTTATGTATTTTAAAAATAAATTCACTTATATCTTAACTCATCTAAATTTCATCCATTTTTTTATATTATTTTATATAATTATTATCCGATAATGCATTTTTTAAATTTATTAACTATTTAATATGTTTTAACTTTTGTAAATATCACCCATTTTTTTAATTCTTTAAAAAAATTGTTACTTTTAGATCTATTATATTTTCTTACTGTTTTTTTATTAATCTTTATTTTTATTTAAAATAGTTGAACATTAAACATGAATACCAATAAAAATTAAAAAAATATTTAAAAAGATTATTATTAAGTTTACATTACATTTAACTGGTAATTTTAAAAATATAAAATATATTTAATAATTTTTTCATCCTTAAAGATATTTTTTATAATAAAATTATATTATAAGTAATTAAAATTAAATTATAAGTGTCTAAGTATATATATATATTAAGAAAATATAATTTCAAAATAAAAATTTGAATAGAAAAGAGTAATTTTCCCAAAAAACGCTCCTAAGACCCATATTTTTGGAGGTTTATTAAAATGATGTTTATGCATACTTTTCTTAGTGCATTTATTTTCTCTCTTAGTTTTACCACTTATTGGATGATGTGGTATGAATGATACGACTTTGTCGAAAATCTTTTTATTGTAAAAGATATTTTTATGGCTTTAATTTGTTTTTGTATTTTTTATGACCCTTTATCTCTTCTGTCGGTCAACGTGGCTACTTAGCTTACAAAGAACCTGAAACCAGGCTAGCTTAACTGAAGACTGTCCGAGATAAAGTTGGCTTATCTTATCACTTTTTATGATTTTTAGGGTTTTTCATTATTTTTGTTGTATGATTGCCCTATGTTAATGCATCAATACAAATGCAACAAACGAATGCACACACAATTCGTACATCCACGAGCAGAGCCACTCTTATTTAATCACGAGGTAGGGTTTTCATGCAGAAACGTGTTTGGTTTAGGTGGTTCTAAACTGTTCTCACCAAGGCCAAAGGTCCCCAAGGTGCCCCCATTATAGGGACCTCTCAATCTCTCAGTCCTCGGGTCACGCACGGAACTCCGTGGTGACATCCTTAGACCAAAAGAAGAGAGTTATCACCTTGAGTTGGTGGTTTCCGACAACGGTTGTAGCCCCGTGTGCCAACAAGCCGGTCGTATCTGCCACCCACTCCCTATAGGTATTCACTCTTGCCCTCGGGTATAGAGGGACTGTTGTGTGCAAGGGTTTTTGTGTGCAATTTATATTTCAAACAATTTGCAGAAAATAATCATACAGCAATTATTAAAGCCATACAATAAAACATACGGAAAAGGGTAAAGGCGTAATTTCAAATCTTTACTTAGTTTGAATTTTATCCGTCACTAAATGGGATCAACTCTCTAGCTTCCCCAGTGGAGTCGCCATCTGTCGCCGCCGTCCGTTCTGACGTCCAGGGACATCTCGAACGTTTATGCGAGCGGACACGAAAAGATGGTTTAGACTCGCGTTTTATGTTAAAATATGATCATTACTTCTGAGGTGCTCAACAACTGAACTATCCTCTAATAAAAGCAAGGTTTTCGAAAAGGGGTTCTTATGGAGTCGCCACCAATGTTTTGACCGTAAACATTGGAAAAGGATAAAAAGGCGTTGATTTTACTAAACACCAAACTTAGCCATTATAACCAGAGTTGGGTAAGGGAGTTAGTTACGTGTGGGGAAGGTGTTAGCACCCCACAACGCCCCTTTCGGGTTCCCTATGACGGATTAATTCATTTAAGTAAAGATTACGAGAAATTACGCGATTACCCTATTTTATTGCATAATATTAAAATGGCTATCTACATGACTTTATTTCATATTGCATACATAAAGCAATAAATAAAGTAGTAAAAGAGAAGAGAATTGAACAGAACCTTCGTAGCAAGCTTTGTATTAAGAATCTTTAACTTTGAGGATGCGTTTTGGCAATCCCCCGCTCTAACAAAGACTCTCCTCTCCGAATACAAGATCGACTCGACTCAATTTTTACAGAAGAATCAAATGCTGGAATATGATTCCTTAACTGATTGTTACCTTATCAAGGCAATCAGAGAGTTCATTCGAAGAAGGAAGAGAAAAGACAAGTACTGGGAGTTGTCTGGTGTGTGAAACAGTGGCAAGTGAGCCTCCTATTTATAGTTTTCGCAGCCTGAATATTTGGGACGCCCATCTGGGTTGGGACGGCCGTCTGGGTTGGGAGGGCCGTCCCAACTGAATTTTTTACACTTGGATCAACCCCTGAAAGAGTGGGACGGGCAGTCTCACTTGGGACGACCGTCTCGACTTTGGGACGGCTGTCTCAACTTGTTTTGGCCAGCTTTTGTGTTCTGGGACCCCCGGGAAGCTTTCCTTTCTTTATTCGGACATCGGTTGATGTCGATAAACGCCCGTTGAAGCTTTATCTTCATATAGGAAGTCTTCTTGGCCTTTATTGAGATGCCAGACGAGCTTTATCTTGTTGTAGGAAGTCTCCTTTAGCCTTTATTGAGAGGCCGGACAAAATTAGGGCTCTACAGGGGCATCGTAAAGGAACTAACACTTCCTTTACACGTAACTAACTCCCTTACCCAACTCTGGTTCTAACGACCAAAGTTGGTTTCTTCGAAAACCAACGCCTTTTAACTCATTTTCCGGTAAAAACATCGGTGGTGACTCCACAGAACCCTTCAAAACTAGTTCTTGGGTCAGCCCGGTTATCGGACAACCCAAGAACGCCTTTTCGAAAACCTCGCCCCTAGGTTCAGCCCGGTTATCGGACAACCTAAAGGCGTTGTAACCATCAACAAAAAAACGTGAAAAACAAGAGGGTCAAAACCATCGCGTCACTCCGACCGCCTCGTTTTGACGGCGGCGACAGATGGCGACTCCGCTGGGGAAATCTCGGGAGTTGATCCCATTTAGTGATGGGCCAGCTTAAAAAATAAATAAACCAAGAAAATAATGCTTTTGCCCTTACCTTGTATTATAATTGTCGCCGCCGTCCGTTCCGACGTCCTGGGACATCTTGAACGTTTATGCGAGCGGTCGTGAAAAGATGGTTGAGACTCGCATTTTTTGTTAAAAATATGTTCATTGCTTCCGAGGTGCTCAACGCTGAACTATCCTCTAATAGAAGCAAGGTTTTCGAAAAGGATTCTTTTGGAGTCGCCACCAATGTTTTGACCATAAACATTGGAAAAGGAGAAAAAGACATTGATTTTAATAAAAACCAAACTTGGCCATTATAACCAGAGTCGAGTAAGGGAGTTAGTTACGTGTGGGGAAGGTATTAGCACCCCACAACGCCCCTTTCGGGTTCCCTATGACGGATTAATTCATTTAAGTTAAGATTACAAGAAATTACGCGATTACCCTTATTTTATTGCATAATGTTAAGAATGGCTATCTACATGATTTTATTTCTTATTGCATACAGAAAGCAATAAATAAAGCAGTAAAAGATAAGAGAATTGAACAGAACCTCCGTAGCAAGCTTTGTATATCGAATCTTGAATCACAAGGATGCGTTTTGGCAATCCTTCACTCTACAAAGACTCTCCTCTCCAAATACAAGATCGACTCGACTCGATTTTACAGAAGAATCGAATGCTGGAATATGATTCCTTAACTGATTGTTACCTTATAAAGGCAATCAGAGAGTTCATTCGAAGAGGGAAGAGGATAGACAAGTACTGGGAGTTGTCTGGTGTGTGAAACATGGCAAATGAGCCTCCAATTTATAATTTTTCGCTGCCTGCACGTTTGGGACGCCCTACTGGGTTGGGACGGCCGTCTGGGTTGGGACGGCCGTCCCAACTACATGTTTTACAAAGGCTGGGACGCCCTGGGGAGCTGCGACTGGCAGTCCCACTTGGGACGGCCGTCCCACTTGGCCAGGGAAGGTTGGGACGGCCGTCTCGACCTTGGGACGGCCGTCTCGACCTGTTTCAGCCAGCTTTCGTGTTCTGGGACCCCCGGGAAGCTTTCCTTTGTGTATTCGGATGTCATTTGATGCTGATAATCGCCCGTTAAAGCTTTATCTTCATATAGGAAGTCTTCTTGCCTTTATTGAGATGTCAGGCGAGCTTTGTCTTTGTTGTAGGAAGTCTCCTTAGCCTTTATTGAGAGACCGGGCAAAATTAGGGGTCTACAGCTGCCCCCCCTTCACCTGCCTAGCTAATTTGTTGGCCTAATATGCCGACAAGATTAGCTGGTAGGGGAAGGAGTTAACCCTTTATCCCGGTTATCCTTCGGATGCTCCTTTGCTGAAGTTGCTGATCCTCTGGATGATGAATGTGAACTTCCAGGAGGCTCCTTCGATCCAGTAGCTGATCCTGTGGTTGATGAGTATGAATTTCGTAGCTTTGGGATGCTCCTTCGATGCGGTAGCTGACCCCGTAGCTGACGAGTGTAAAGTCTTAGGATGCTCCTTCAGAGAGGTAGCCGATCCTTCGATTTGTAGGATGCTCCTTCGATGAGGTGGCCGATCCTTCGGTTTGTAGGATGCTCCTTTGGAGAGGTAGCCGATCCTTCGGTCTGTAGGATGCTCTTTTGGTGAGGTAGCCGATCCTTCGGTCTACAGGATGCTCCTTCGGTGAGGTAGCCGATCCTTCGGTCTATAGGATGCTCCTTCGGTGAGGTAGCCGATCCTTCGGTTTGCAGGATGCTCCTTCGGTGAGGTAGCCGATCCTTCGGTTTGCAGGATGCTCCTTTGGAGAGGTAGCCGATCCTTCGGTGTGCAGGATGCTCCTTTGGTAAGGAAGCCGATCCTTCGGTTTGTAGGATGCTCCTTTGGAGAGGTAGTCGATCCTTCGGTGTGCAGGATGCTCCTTTGGTGAGGAAGCCGATCCTTCGGTTTGTAGGATGCTCCTTCGGTGAGGTAGCCGATCCTTTGATTTGCAGGATGCTCCTTTGGTAAGGAAGCCGATCCTTCGGTTTGCAGGATGCTCCTTTGGAGAGGTAGCCGATCCTTTGGATGATGAATAGTTTTGATAGGTACCAACCCCTATCTGGTTTGATGAGAATGAACCCTCATCTGATCCGAACCTTCTTTTGTAAGGCTCTTGTGAGTACAAACCCTCACCCGGTTCGAGTCTGTATTCGCTAGATTTTTGTGGGTACTTTCCCCCACTATGTTTGAGTTCGTGTTTGCTAAACTCTCTGACGAGCCCCGTTTTGCAAGGCTCTTAGGATTCTCTTTTTGGTAGTCAATCTTTTGATGAGTACAAACCCTCATCCGGTTTTTGGAGATGTGTTGGCGGCTTATTGTCTCTGATCATGCGCCTATTCCATGGGGAGTGATTGATTTTCTTTCTTGACTTTTCTTTTTTAGTCATCCGGTTTTACCGGGGATTTTTTGTTTTGGCTTTTCTTGTTTAGCCATCCGGCTTTGCCGGGGATTCTTTGTTTTTGGCTTTTTAGCCATCCGGTCTTGGCCGGGGATTCCTGTTGATTGCCTCTTTTTAGGCAGGAATCCATTGGGGATTTGTTGATTTTTGATTGTGCCTCTTGATTAGGCAGATGCTTCGATAGTGGTGAAGGCTTTTTACTTGTTGTTTTTCGCCTCTGAATAGGCTGATGTTCTACTTGAGGATATTTGCTCTTGATAATACCTCTGAGTAGGTGGATGCTTTTTGAAAGCTTTGTACTTGTATTACCTCTTATAGGTTGATTTCCCATTTCTTGGGGATATCAGCTTTTTGCTTGCCTTAGGCAGAGGCTCTTCTTGGGAGTGAAGGCTTTGCACTTCGCTGGGGATATCCATATTGGGCGTTATAGGTGATTAACTCCCTGAGGATATGAATTTGTAGTTTGTCTTTGCTGGTAGGCTTGCTGGGGATTTTTCTTTTTGGTGATCCACCAGGGATTTGATCGTCTTCTGGAGATCTATTTTGAATTGCCCCCTAGGGAGGAATGGAGTTTTTGACTCCTTGTTGGATGTTGTTAGAAAAGTAGTTTTAAATCAAGAGGGGGGGTGAATTGATTTTTGAAAGTTTTTCGCAATACACAGATTATCTAATTCGAAAATTAAGATTACTTATCAATTCACAAATCACAAAGCAATCAAACAGTTTAAGTGCAGCAGCAGAAATTAAAGAGAGAAAGGTTAGGAAAGATTTCACCGGTAATTTTATACCTGGTTCACCCAATACCAGGGCTACGTCCGGACTCCGACCAAATTCCAACTGGGTTCCACTAGAATAGATGTTTTACGAGACTCACCCTCTTACACCTATTCTAACTCTCCACCAAGAACCAAATTCCAGCTCTTGGAAACCTCTCGCAACCAAATTCCAGCAGCGAGAGAAACCAAGTGCCCAAATTCCAGGCACCACACACAAGAACCAAATTCCAGCTCTTGCTTTAACCTTTCCACCAAGAACCAAATTCCAGCTTCTTGGCAACTTTCTACAACAAGTTGCAGAAAACTTGTACCCAAATTCCAGGTACAAAACAAGTACAAATGAATGAATAGAAATTTAAAAGAAGAAACAAAGAAAGCTCAAACCGGATTACACCAATCCACAGTCAGTTTCTTCTTCAAAGAAATGCAAAGTGCCTCAAGAAAGATTTCAAAAGAAGTTCACAAAAACAGTTGTGTATCTTTCTTGAAAAATGCTAATAGTTGTTTGTATTGATTGCTTGAATTGTGTAAAAGCTGATATGTGATATATTTCTCAAAGTTTCAAGCAAATCTGTTTATAAAAGAGTATTTTCAAATCTGTCGCATTAATTAATCTGTTGAAAGTTTGTTTTAATCGTTGAAATAGCCGTTACAATCTGTTAAAAGTCCTTTCAACCCATTAATGCGTTCTTGATCTTTAACAGAAAATGTTTTAGTTGATACGACCACGTTTTTATCAGCTTAAAACGTTTTACAAACATTTTCTAAGTATAAAACAATCGATTGAATCACGTATTAATCGATTGATTTGTTTAAAAACCTCTTTATAAAACTTTCCAAGTTATTTTAGCTGATATAAAGTCGTTTCAATCGCTTGAAAATCTGCACATATATTTTCAAGTCATTTTAATCGATTGAAAGTTCGTTTTAATCGATTGAAAAGATTTTCTAAGTTATTCTAATCGATTGAAATGCGTTTTAATCGATTGAAATAAGTCTGATCGGTCATAATTAAATTCTGATCGATCATAACCAACTCTGATCGGTCATAATCTCATTCTGATCGATCATACTGACATCCAAAGTGATTTTAATCGATTGAAACGTGTTTTAATCGATTAAAATAATTCTAATCGCTCATATTTAAGATCTGATCGATTATATTGCATTCCGACCTATTACATTCGAATTCTAATCGATCATAAAGAGTTTTAATCGATTAAAAGAAGTTTGTATCGATTAAAATATTGTAAAAACACTTTTTAAAACATTCTAAGTGTTTTAAATTGATTCTTTCAAACCTTTATCAGCTTAATAACTTGTTTAAGAAAATTCTTTGCCAAAATGCTTTTGTTTTTTTATTTGTTTAATACTATTTTTGAGGCATTTTGCAAATTGAGTGAAGAAGCTTTATGCAAGTGGAAAAGGTAAAGTGGTTTTACCTAAGCTTTCGTTAAGACACACTAAGTCTTCGACTCCTTTGTTCCGAGTGACTTGTTTGACAGTCGCAGAGTTGACCCTTGACTTTATTTTTGACTTCATCAAATCAATGAGATCTTTGCTAGGATCACTTTCAGTCTCCCCTATTTGATGAAGACAAACACCATTTTGAAAAAACAATCTCCGCAAAATAAGTCACTTGATAATGCAGTTAGGTGAGAAATATAAGAATGTAATAAAGTTTTGTTTCTCCCCCTAAAACTTATTTCTCCCCCTAAAATGTTGCTTTTAAATTTATCTTAAAGTAATGCAACTATTTCTCCCCCTTTTGACTTCATCAAAAATAGGGAATAGAAGAGAGAAAAATGTAAGGTTTCGAAAATATGCTCAAGTTTTTGAAAGAAATACAAAGTGAATCAATATTTCACTCATGAAAAGAATCAATTAAAGTTGATTCAAACTTATCTCCATTAACACGTTTGTAATGAATACAATTAACACGTGTAAAGATAAGGGAATCACGCTTTAGTAGCATGTTACGTAAACTGACCATTAACTAAAGCCTTTAATCCTCTTTTCAGTAATAAAAATCGATTAAAAACGAGCATAATCGGTTAAAAAGTTTTTGGTAAATTATTTTAATCGATTGAAGGAAAGTTTTAATCGATTAAAACATTTAAGATTTTGAAAACATGAGATTTTAGTGAAAATAATCGATTATTTAGATTTTAAATCGATTAAAACCAGTAATGAAAACTGTTGTTTAAGTTTATTTAACCGATTAAAAGGTGTTTTTATTGACTAAAACAACCAGATTTTGAAAATCATAATATCTCTGATGTGAATCTTTCATATCTAATCTATTGGATATGTTGTGAATCGATTGTCTAGATTACTATCAACTATATTGATTGTCTTTTTACTAACAGTATTTAACAATATCGGATTTTAGATTCTTAAGGATCTATGATCTACTTCTATCTATGCCAGTTTAATCTCAATTAGACCCTAAATCATATCAATCAAGTTTAAGGCAAATGTACCTGGTATAACACCAGTAATATTACGATCCAAGCAAAAAATATAAAGATAGAAATAAGCGTAAGATAAAGATGATGATGTAGATTAGTCATCCCAATTCCCCGATTAAGTCGCAAATCTTCCAGTTTGGTGATCATTCATTTGATCCCCACCAATATCAAAAGATAATAGGCTTTCCTTTTTGCTGGAACTAATTTTGCTCTATCAACTATTTGAGTCAACAACTGTCGTCACTCTCAGTATCAGCGAACGTAAACTTTTCCCGAAAAGAAATCTTTTAGCAGCTTCATCGTTATTATTGATCGCATCATAGTCCATGGTTGACACCACACCGGAATTTCTACTACACATCGGAGGCATAATCATGTACTGACCAAATCCCACACAGAATGCATGATACCATAAATTGCATGAATCACAGGTTAATGATGTACTCGAGATAGGAATTTTCTTTCATAATAGCCAACCCATTTTGAACCCTGCAGTTGTCATTATCCAAGCAAATAACTCGCATTCTTATTAATGTAGTATGATGGGTGTTATTCTCACTTATAGTGAACCAGTCATCATTATCTTTTGAGGAATGTTATTCTGGTAGAGTGGGCAATGATTAGTAATGAGGACAGTGATGACAATCAATCCGTAATTCTAAAACAATATAAAATTTATCCCCTGTATCGACCATAAAACATACATTCCCTGTACCACGTTATTCAATTTTTGAATTGTCTGTTCCAGATTGGTTCCCTTATAGTGTCACCTCGTGACATTGATGATTAAAGCAAATATTCAAAGTTGCACAGTTCCAATGAATTTCACCAAGAGTTTTGAACCAATGCATGCTCAAAATTATTTCAAATATATTGCAATGTAATATCAAGAAATTTAATGAAAACATTTGTTCATTGAACTTCCTAGTAATCAACAATTTATTACCAGTAATCAACTATCACTCGAAAAAATCTTTGATAAACTATGTTTTCAGTCCTAACAGCTTTGACCTGTTTGTAACTAGTGTCTATAAGAAAAGTTACAGTCTATTCTTTGATAATTTCTTTGATTTTCAGTGTATTACCATGCAAGCATTCCATGTAAGGACATCTACAGACTTGAATCATGACTATGTTAAAATAACATTTTCATCTATGGATAACTTTCCTACATGTAAAGTTTGCAGTATTTCAATCGGCAATAACTTTCCCACATTTATTCCACTAGTCTTAGTTTCTAATTAAAGATCCGTTCAAGCATGTGCGACACAATTTACGGGACAGTGGGTGAATCAGCTTAATTTGTTCTTGGGAATAATGTTGATTTGGTCAAAGAAATCTTTAAAGATTTATTGCAGATAATAGACACTGAGTTTTTGTTTTGAATTTCCCTGTCAAACTTCAATTAGATGTTATAAGTCTTGTTTACAGATCCTAATCAATTGATTAATCAACTCATTATCTATTAATTTGATTCTTGTCATTAGAGTTGAAAACATCTACAGTGAATTAATCGATTGTTTTATGAAAGAATCGATTAGATAGGTACAGAATGAAATCAATAACATGACACCAGAATTTAAATCGATTAAAACGTAAATGAATCGATTAATTTTGATACCTAAGTGTTTTTAGTTGATATAAATTTATTCTAATCGATTAAAACGACTAAACCAACATTCTGAGAACAATTTAATCGATTATTTCGACATTTCAATCGATTAAAATGGTACGGACAGATATCAGTAAGTTATTTTAATCGATTAATATTGATTTATATCAATTAAAACAATTAATTTAAATACACGTAACCTGGTTTCGCAGCTCTGATCTTCAAGGGATTCCCGAGACTTGTTCCTGCAAAACAATTAAGTATTTTTCTCGTACCCTTTATAATTATTGGGTCCTGATCATGTTATTTGAAAAGAATTAATCTTTGGAACCCATTTCATTCTCCCTTTAGGAATAGCATACTTTTTAATTCTGCAAGTATTTTACTCGAATGCCCTTTCTTCATGCAAGTAGAAACATTTGATTGTAGAGTATGAATTCCTATTTGTTTTTGTTTTACTCGGATCTAGATTTAAAGCCTATTCCAGCTTTGTCAAACATTAATTTTTGAGATCCAAGTAATATATCAAGATTAGCTTGCCCTCGAGTGAACTTTGAAACAGTTTGAGATAAGAATTCAATTTTCTTTTGCAATTCAGGACAGCTTATTGCATGGTTTATTGCATTCACAATCGAGTTAGCATGAATCAGTTTCAAGAATTCATTATCAGCTTCATTTTCACTAACTGCTTTTTCCAGAGAATCAACCTTGTTAACTAGCCGCTTATTTAGCCCTTTCAAACCTATCATTTTCTTTTTGAAGTTTCTTAGCCTCTTCATGCATTTCATTAAATGATTCTTGTAATGCATCATAATTGACTATATTTGAAGAGGAGCTAGAACTTACCTGATCGAATTTTCTGGGCATTCTATCCTGGCATGGCCACTCGGTATTTGGTGATTCCGAGTTGACCATTAAGCATATCTCTGGTGCTTCTTCATAGGTCTTTTCAAGGATTTTCCACATTTGTGCCGCAGTTTGACAATGTGCAATCCTAAAAAAATCATTTCGTTAAGAGCGTAAGAGATGATATTTTTGGCAATACAATCATCTTGAATTCCGTTAGCAATATCAGCTTCCGTTCAATAACATTCCAAGCATTTATACTAACAGATTCAATGAAGATTTTCATTCTTAGTTTCCGAATAGATAATCTGTTCCACACAACAGTGGAGGTCTATCAATGTACGCTCCCTCGTAAAATGCCATGGATCGAAGTAACTTGATTAACTTTCAAGCACCTCGCTCCGATACCAATTGTTAGAAAAGTAGTTTTAAATCAAGAGGGGGGTGAATTGATTTTTGAAAGTTTTTCGCAATACACAGATTATCTAATTCGAAAATTAAGATTACTTATCAATTCACAAATCACAAAGCAATCAAACAGTTTAAGTGCAAGCAGCAGAAATTAAAGAGAGAAAGGTTAGGAAAGATTTCACCGGTAATTTTATACTCGGTTCACCCAATACCAGGGCTACGTCCGGACTCCGACCAAATTCCAGCTGGGTTCCACTAGAATAGATGTTTTACAGACTCACCCTCTTACACCTATTCTAACTCTCCACCAAGAACCAAATTCCAGCTCTTGGAAACCTCTCGCAACCAAATTCCAGCTAGCAGAGAAACCAAGTGCCCAAATTCCAGGCACCACACACAAGAACCAAATTCCAGCTCTTGCTTTAACCTTTCCACCAAGAACCAAATTCCAGCTTCTTGGCAACTTTCTACAACAATTGCAGTAAAACTTGTACCCAAATTCCAGGTACAAAACAAGTACAAATGAATGAATAGAAATTTAAAAGAAGAAACAAAGAAAGCTCAAACCGGATTACACCAATCCACGATCAGTTTCTTCTTCAAAGAAATGCAAAGTGCCTCAAGAAAGATTTCAAAAGAAGTTCACAAAAACAGCTTGTGTATCTTTCTTGAAAAATGCTAATAGTTGTTTGTATTGATTGCTTGAATTGTGTAAAAGCTGATATGTGATATATTTCTCAAAGTTTCAAGCAAATCTGTTTATAAAAGAGTATTTTCAAATCTGCTGCATTAATTAATCTGTTGAAAGTTTGTTTTAATCTGTTGAAATAGCCGTTACAATCTGTTAAAAGTCCTTTCAACCCATTAATGCGTTCTTGATCTTTAACGAGAAAATGTTTTAGTTGATACGACCACGTTTTTATCAGCTTAAAACGTTTTACAAACATTTTCTAAGTATAAAACAATCGATTGAATCACGTATTAATCGATTGATTTGTTTAAAAACCTCTTTATAAAACTTTCCAAGTTATTTTAGCCGATATAAAGTCGTTTCAATCGATTGAAAATCTGCACATATATTTTCAAGTCATTTTAATCGATTGAAAGTTCGTTTTAATCGATTGAAAAGATTTTCTAAGTTATTCTAATCGATTGAAATGCGTTTTAATCGATTGAAATAAGTCTGATCGGTCATAATTCAATTCGATCGATCATAACCAACTCTGATCGGTCATAATCTCATTCTGATCGATCATACCGACATCCAAAGTGATTTTAATCGATTGAAACGTGTTTTAATCGATTAAAATAATTCTAATCGCTCATATTTAAGATCTGATCGATTATATTGCATTCTGACCTATTACATTCGAATTCTAATCGGTCATAAAGAGTTTTAATCGATTAAAAGAAGTTTGTATCGATTAAAATATTGTAAAAACACTTTTTAAAACATTCTAAGTGTTTTAAATTGATTCTTTCAAACCTTTATCAGTTAATAACTTGTTTAAGAAAATTCTTTGCCAAAATGCTTTTGTTTTTTTATTTGTTTAATACTATTTTTGAGGCATTTTGCAAATTGAGTGAAGAAGCTTTATGCAGTGGAAAAGGTAAAGTGGTTTTACCTAAGCTTTCTGTTAAGACACACTAAGTCTTCAGCTCCTTTGTTCTGAGTGACTTGTTTGACAGCTGCAGAGTTGACCCTTGACTTTATTTTTGACTTCATCAAATCAATGAGATCTTTGCTAGGATCACTTTCAGATGTTGTTGTTTGAGCTGGCTTTGCCTATACTCTTATTCCTACTGGGGAATGGGTTTTTATCTTTTTCTCGCGATTTGCATCTCTTTTTCGCGATTTGGTTTTTACATATGTGCGCCTTTTTATGCACATTGGCTTTTTCTTTGGATGAAAAGATATCTTTTTTCTCTTTTCTTTTTGGTGATCCCTGGGGAATTTTTCTTTGCTTCTTGGGGATCCAAATTTGATGATGGAGTCTTGGCTCCTGGCTTTGTGAAGCTCTTATTTGAGTTGGAAGATGGAAAAAATTTTGTTTTCCTCTTTTTGTCTTTTTGTAGACTTTTCTTGATATACTCTTCTTGGAGATTTTTATTTGGCCTTTTTCGTTGTGGCCTCTATTGGGGAATGAAAGTTTTTCTTTTCTTTCTTTTTGTTGCCCCCTGGTTATATGGAGGATTTGTCTCCGTATTTTCTTTGATGGACTCTTGTGTAGTCCTTATTCTCCTTTGGGGAATGAAGCGGAGATTCTAGATAAGTGTGCTTGATGACTCATGTGGTGATGCCGCTGAGTCGTGAGGTAATTTTTTTGTTTTTCCTCTGGAGTAGGCAAGGATACGCTTGTGGATGATCAAGCCTTTCCGTTGGCTTTTTCTATGTTGATGACTTCCTTTTCCTTAGATGGAAGGATTGTGGTCGGATCTTTAAATGACTATGGTTGACGACTCATGTGATGATGATGCTGAGTCATGGAGTAATTTTTTTTGTTTTGCCTCTAGAGTAGGCAAGGATCCGCTTGGGGATCATCGGGCCTTTCCGTTGGCCTTTTTTGATGTACCCTCCTTCTATTGGGGTTTGAGGAGAATGGTTGGAGCTATGGTTTTCTTAAAGCTCTTTATTCTGCTAAAATGATTTTGATTTCACCTGTTGCGATTTTGATTTTCATATGGAGACTGGATTCTGGCGCCTCCTGTTTTCAATCACAAGTATGGAGACTATCCTCCTTATATGCATGTTTATTATTCTTGTTTGAAGAAAATTATTTTTCTTGATTTTGACAAAGTCGTATTATGCAACTACTTTATGTGTGAATGTCCTAAATGCAATCTATTGTTTATTTATTTTTGATGCATTTAGAAAGTAACTGACCTTCTCCCGTTGGCTTCTTATGAATGTGCCGATGAGCTCCTCCTTTATGACCATGATGATGGGCTCCTCTTTTTATCCATCTCTTGGTTTTAGCCCTATCTTTTGCCTAGACCGCCCTTTACGGGTTTTCGATCTAGCGGGCTGCCTTAATTTTTGCCTAGAATATCTTAGGGGGCTTTTATTCCTTTATTATTATTTTTTATGCTTCTTTTTTAGATGCATGCTTGATCTTTGATTAAAGGTCTTTGTGCATATTTATGATTTATCAATAAAGAGGCATTTCCATAATATTTGGTCAAGAGAAAGGAAATGAAAAGGAATTTTTATTGATAAATGAGCAAAAGTTTATTTCTTTTATAGAAGGATTTCAAAAGGTATTTAGAAGAATGGGTGGTCAGGGTTGGCTATACTGTATAGGTTTAAACAGTCATGTCCATGATATCTGTCCCCTGGTTCTCCTAATTGCTTCAGTTGAGATGCCTGAGCTCAGAGTGAAGACTATGCAGACTGCTTGCTTCTGGAAGAATGTTACCTTAGCCGCCTTTCGGTTTTCGACTGAAGTAACCATTGCTCTTAGTTAGTTTTTTTCTTTTACCTCTACTTTTTGCCTAGGACGTATCCTAGCAAGGGATATGGACCCTATCTTTTGCCCAGGGATGCCCTTTGCGGGTTTTCATTCCTGACGGGTCTTTGAAGCACTTGGTGGATTTGATGAAGACTTAGATATAATTTGATGAAGACATAAATTTAGTTTAGGTTGTGGGTGTGTAGATGATTAGGTTTTTAGCTTGAGCACTTAATCCCTTGATAGGCCATTATATGTTGTGATGAAGCGCCTTAATCTTCTGCATAGCATTGAAAATCATTTTACGCATTAAAAGAACAAACTAAGTTTTTCAATCTGTTGAAAAAGATTTTCAATCGGTTAAAATCACTTAACGAGAATAAGTGGTTCTATATAATCGTATTTTCAATTGATTGATTCGCAGAATCAACAAGTTAAAATAACTTAGTAAATTTCTCAATATGAAGGTTTCGGAAAAACAATCAATTGAAATACTTTTTAATCTGTTGAAAAAGAAAGATATTTTTCAATCTAAGAGTTTTCGGAAAAACAATCAGTTGAAACGTTTTTCAATCTGTTAAAATAAAGATATTTTTTTTAAGTCTAAATGTTTTCGGAAAAACAATATGTTGAAATGGTTTTCAACCTATTGAAACAGAAAGTCATTTTCGAGTCTTAAAAGTCTGCAGGATTTCAATCGAGTTGAAATGATTTTTCAATCTGTTGAAACAGAGAGACTATTTTTCTTAAACTAAGTATTTGCGGGAATTTAATCTGTTGAAATGATTTTCAATCGATTGAAACAGAGTGTCGTTATTTTTCATTAAGTTGTTTTAATCCATTAAAACTCGAATCAATCGATTAAATGGAACTTTAAACGAAATCAATCGATTGAATCGATGTCTTAATCGATTAAAAGGAACTTTAAATGAAATCAATCGATTGAATCGATATTTTAATCGATTGAAATAATATTCTGATCGATCATAGTTTCATTTTAATCGATCATAACTTCGGTCTGATCGATCATACTTCAGTTCTAATCGATCATAACTTGGTCTGATCGATCATACTTCAATTCTAATCGATCAGAGTCTCTTCTAAACTGTTTTACTTCAATCTAATCGATCTTTTGACTCTCTGAAACAGTTTTTGATAGTTGAATCAGTCTGATTCTATGATTTACTCTATATATACAGATTTGATCTAAACTTTTGATAAATACAATACAATACAACACACTACTTGAGAAAACTTGAGAAATCAATCTGTGAATCGTTCATCTACGTTTTTCTCTCTGCATTCAAGATTTTGTCATATCATAAGGTGCTTTGATCAACATTGTGGTCATTCACAGCGAGAGAGTGCTTTAGAATTGGTGCTGGGCAATTAGAATTCAAAGTCCAGGTTTCTTCTTTCCTTATTCTTTTGTATCGTGTGAATTGTGTAGATTGGATTGTAATCTACACTTGGTACAATGAATCGGATTTGGTTACTCGGGTGTTTTTCAAGATTCTATCTTATAGGTTGAAAAGATAGTTCTTGGTGTAGATTGGTGAGGATCTACGGGTTGTAATTGTCACTTGGTATTAGTGGAAACTTGACAGGTTTTGTCAAGAACTGGACGTAGCTCTGGATTAGAGTGAACCGAGTATAAATTTGTGTGTTGATTTCTTTCTATCATCACTTTTAAATTCTGAATATAATCTTGCTGTGTTTTAAATCAAATAATCTTTTCAAGAATTGAATAAAGATAACTCATTCTTCCAAAAGAAAGTAAAGTTTTGCGAAAAAGTTTTTAAGTTCAATTCACCCCCCTCTTGAACTCAACCATTAATTCTTTCAATTGGTATCGGAGCCGGTTCTTGTAAGTTACTCAAGTAATCGGTCCAATGGCCGAGGGAAAGATGAATTTTTCGAAGGAGCCTCCATAAACGAGCCTCCACTTTTTGCTGGTGTGAATTATTCTTTCCGGAAGGTTAGAATGAAAATCTTTATTGAATCCCTTGATAGAGGCATTTGGGAAACAATTGTTAATGGTCCTTTTAAACCAACTCATACAGTAGATGGTAAAACTGTTGAGAAAAGTTGGAGTGAGTTGATCGATGCGAGAAAATAGGAGAGTGCAATATGATTATACTCGCAAAGAATATTATTACCTCTCGCCTTAAATCTTGATGAGTTTTTCGAGGTGTCTCAGAGTGTGCTTCGCCAAAGAGATGTGGGAAATTCTAGAGGTCACACATGAAGGAACATCTCGATGTGAAAAGGGCAAGAAAGCATGAGTTAATCGGGGACTATGAGTTGTTTAAAATGCAGCAAGGGGAGACAATTGCGGATGTGCGAGAAAGATTCACGCACATAGTTAATCATTTGATCGGGCTAGGGAAGACCTTTGACAAGGAGGAGTTGAATATCAAAATATCGAAGTGTTTGGACAGAACTTGGCAACCAAAGGTGACAACGAATATCCGAATCAAGAGATTTGATCGAAATGACTACCGCCTCACTTTTTGGTAAGTTAAGGGAACACGAGTTGGAAATCAATCGGTTCAAAGAACAAGAGAATGCAGAAAAGAAAAGTAGAAATATTGTTCTCAAGACGATTGAAGAAAACAGTGGTTCTGAAGAAGATGAGTCCGAGAACTCGACTTTATTGGTTAAGAAATTCGGGAAATTTCCGAGAAGAAAGAACAAGACTCGGCCAAGTAAAAAGGTACAATGATAGAAAGATCGAATCTGTTCAAAATAATATTACTTGTTATTCTTGTGGTAAACAGGGTCACATAAGGAGCGACTCGTCCAGTAAAAGACCAAGAATCGAACAAGAAAGATTCAAGATACAAAGAGAAAAAGGCCTACATAGCTTGGCAAGACAATGAATCTTCTTCCAGCTTCGAATCCGAAGGTGAAGAGGTGAACTTGTGTTTGATGGCCGGTCGTGAATCCTCTTCATCACATGTAAGTTCAACTCCTACGTAAAATGAAATGAATTACAAGCACATTACCGAATGCTTTCAATGAAATGCATAGTGAAGCCGTAAATTTATCTCATACAAATAATCGGTTGAAAGGGCTAAATAACTGGTTAGAAAATAGAGTTAAAACTTTGGAAAAAGAACCGCTAGAAAGCAAAACAGATTTAGAACATCTAGATATTATCTATTCATCTCGCAGATAATGTTGCTGTTAATAAGAATTGTGAAAAGTGTACTGTTTTACAAAATAAGGTTGATTACTTAACTAAAACCTTAACAAAATTTACTCAAGGTAAAGAGAATTTAGATGCACTCGCTTGGATCTCAAAACCGTGTGTTTGAACGTTCGGAATCGGGTACAAACCTAGGAATGGAGTAAAAACTAAGAAATATTTGAACTTCTTTTCATATAGAAAAACAACAAGCATCCCCTTTCTCATCCTGTCATTACTGCATGAAGAAAGGACATACTATAAAATTCTCGTCATGCTAGAAAATATTTTGTGCCGCAAGGTAGGAAGAAATGGGTTCCAAAAATTAATTCATTTCAAATAACCTAATTGGACCCAAGTAATCATAAAGGGTACCGTAAAAGTTCTTAACTTGTTTTGCAGGAACAAAGTCCGGGAATCCCTTGAAGTTCGGAGCTACGAATCGAGTTCTGTTTGTCTAAACTGATTGTTTTAATTGATATAAACCAAGTATTAATCGATTAAAATAACTTACGAAAGATATTAGTAAATATGTCCGTACAGCTTTAATCGATTGAAATGCGAATCAATCGATTAAAATGTTCTCATGATTTGAGTTTTAGTTGTTTTAATCGATTAGAATGAATTTATATCAACTAAAATCACTAAGGTATCAAATTTAATCGACTCATTTTCGTTTTAATCGATTTAAATTCTGGTATCATCTTCTAGATCTCTTCCAATACGTAAACAATCGATTCTTTCAAGTATTAATCGATCATTTTACTATTGCATTTTCAAAACGAATATTAAAGACCAAATTAGTAAAATAATTTGTTTAATCAGTTTGTTACTCGAAAAACATTTTCAAAACATCCAAATGAAATTCGGCCATGCATATAGAGTTTACAATTTAAGATTGAAATCAGTTGAAGAATCTGTACATGTTGTGTTTAATGAGTTTTCTCGAGTTGTGCGAGAATAGATCAACAGATATCGCTGATGAAGAAGATTTAACTGATAATTCTTATCGGTTGAAATGTCCCAAGAGCACGGATCAACATACCGTTGAAGAGGGTGATCCATCTCGTGGACCCCGCAAAAGCTGATCCATCTACAATTATCGTAGAACAGGAAGAAGGTGTTCGGAAGAGCTTCCTAAAGAGTGGATTGTCCCAAGAAATCTCTCTCTAGACAATGTCATCGGGCAAATTAATAAGGGAGTATCTACTAGACATTCTCTTAATCAATTCTCGTAATCATATGGCATTCATTTCACAAATAGAGCCTAAGACAGCTTAAAGAAGCATTAAATGATGAATACTTGGGTTAGTGCCATGCATGATGAGCTTAATCAATTTGAAAGAAATAAAGTGTGGGAATTAGTTCCTAAAATCAAAGATATCAATATAATTGGTACTAAGTGGGTATTCAAAAACAAGCTAGATGAACACGGCATTATCACTAGGAATAAAGCTAGGTTGGTAGCCAAAGGGTATAACCAACAAGAGGGCATTGATTTTGATGAAACATTTGCACCTGTAGCTAGGCTTGAAGCTGTTAGATTGTTATTAGCTTATGCCTGCTTAAGTGGTTTCAGATTACTACAGATGGATGTAAAGAGTGCCTTTCTTAATGGACTTATCAATGAAGAAGTGTATGTTTCTCAACCTCCTGGGTTTGAAGATCACAAACATCCCGACCATGTCTACAAATTGAAAAAGGCCCTTTATGGTTTAAAGCAAGCACCTAGACAATGGTATGAGAGGTTAAGTAACTTCCTAATTGATCAAGGGTACAAGCGAGGTGAGGTTGATAAAACTCTGTTCATTAAGAAATCTGGAACTGATATTATTCTAGTGCGGGTGTATGTAGATGATATCATTTTCGGTTCCACCAATAATGCCATGTGTAATAAGTTTGTAAAAGAAATGCAAAGTGAATTTGAAATGTCTATGATGGGAGAATTGAATTTCTTCCTTGGTCTACAGAGTTAAACAATTAACAAATGGCATTTTTCTTAGTCAATCTAAATACTGCAATGAACTGTTAAAGAAATTTGATATGCACAATTGCAAGGAATCCTCTACACCAATGTCTACTAACTGCTGTTTAGATTTAGATGAAAAAGGGAAATCTGTTGATCAAACTAAATATAGAGGTTTGATTGGTTCTCTGCTTTATCTAACTGCTAGTAGGCCTGACATTATGTTTAGTGTATGTCTGTGTGCAAGATTTCAGGCAAATCCAAAGGAATCACATCTTACTCGCGCCAAAAGGATTCGAAGTACCTTAAGGGAACAGTCAATGTTGGACTATGGTATCCTGAAGGTGCGTCCCTTAAGCTTGTTGGATTTTCCGATTCGACTTTGCGGGATGTAGATTAGACGGAAAAAGTACCTCCGGTACTTGTCATTTACTGGGGAGCAGTCTTATATCGTGGCACAGCAAAAAGCAAGCGTGTGTTGCTCTGTCAACTGCAGAAGCTGAATATATTGCAGCTGGGAGCTGTTGTGCTCAAAGCATTTATCTCAAGCAACAACTAACAGATTATGGAGTGACTCTAAACAAGGTACCTCTGGTTTGTGACAATACTAGTGCGATAAACTTGTAGACCCCTAATTTTGCCCGGCCTCTCAAAATAAAAGCTAGGGAAACTTCATACAGTTCACCCGACTTCATATCAAAGAAAAACCGAGAAAGACCTCCCGCAACAAACACGGAGTTCACTCATTCACACGATAAAGGACAAAGGAGACTTCCTATACAGAGATAAAACTCGCCCGACATTTCAAATAAAGGCCAAGAAGACTTCCTACATGAAGATAAAGCTTCAACGGACACATATCGGCATCAACTGACGTCCAAAACAGGCAAGGAAAGCTTCCCGGAGTCCCGAAACGCGCGAACCGGCGCAACAGGTCGAGACGGCCGTCCCAGCTTGGGACGGCCGTCCCAACCTGCTCAAATCCAGTTGGGACGCGCGTCCCAAAGTTGGGACGGCCGTCCCAAACCCATTTTAAGTGGGACGGCCGTCCCGGCCTTCCTGGGGGTCCCGCTCGTGTAAATTTGCCATTTGGGACGGCCGTCCCAGCCCGGACGGCCGTCCCGACCCGGACGGCCGTCCCAAAGTGCGCCAACTGCGAAAAACTATAAATAGGAGGCTCATTTGCCACTTTTTCACACCACGGACACTCCGCAGAGCTCGAAACACTTTAGAGCACTTGTCTACTTCTCTCCTTCTCTCGAATGATCTTTCCGATTGCCTTAAATAGGTAACAATCGGTTAAGGAATTATATTCCGGCATTCGATTCTTCTTTAAATTTTTAGTGGAGTCGATCTTGTATTGGTGAGGAGAGACTGTGTAGAGAGAGGGGTTGCCAAAACGCATCCTCATAGTTCGAGATTCTCAATATAAAGCTTGCTACGGAGGTTCTTTTCAATTCCCTTCTCTTTTATAGTTTTATTTATTGTTTTATTGTTTTATTTAGCTTTATTATGTCATGTAGAATAGGATCATGTAGATAGCTATTTTAATATCTCTTTTATTGCTTTATTTAGCTTTATTCATCATTTTATGCATGCAACATAGAATAAAATCATGTAGATAGCCATTTAATATTATGTAATAAAATAGGGTAATCGCGTAATTTCTCGTAGTCTTTATTTAAATGAATTAATCTGTCATAGGGAACCCGAAAGGGGCGTTGTGGGGTGCTAACACCTTCCCCACACGTAACTAACTCCCTTACCCAACTCCGGTTATAATGGCCAAGTGCGGTTTTTCTTAAAATCAACATTTTTTCCTTTTCCAATGTTTATGGTCAAAACATTGGTGGCGACTCCATAAGAACCCCTTTTCGAAAACCTTTTAAAACAAAAACGCGAGTCTAAACCATCTTTTCGCGACCGCTCGCATAAACGTTTCTAAGACGTCCTCCGGACGTCGGAAAGGGACGGCGGCGACAGATGGCGACTCCGCTGGGGAAGCTAGAGAGTTGATCCCATTTAGTGACAGATAAATTCAAACTAAGCAAAGATTTGAAATTACGCTTTTACCCTCCGTATGTTTTTACCGTATGGCTTTAATAACCGCTGTATGACTATTTTCTCGCAAATTGTTTGAAATATAAATTGCACACAAAACCCTTGCACACAACAGTCCCTCTATACCCGGGGCAAGAGTGAATATCTATAGGGAGTGGGTGGCGGATACGATCGGTTAGTTGGCACACGGGGCTACTGCCGTTGTCGGAAAACCACCAACTCAAGGTGATAACTCTCTTCTTTTGGTCTAAGGGTGTCGCCACGGAGTTCCGTGCATGACCCGAGGATTGAGAGATTGAGAGGTCCCTATAATGGGGGCACCTTGGGGACCTTTGGCCTGGTGAGAACAGTTAGAACCACCTAAACCAAGCACGTTTCTGCAGGAAAATCCCACCTCGTGATTAAATAAGCATGGCTCTGCTCGTGGATGTATGAATTGTGTGTGCATACGTTTGCCGCATTTGTATTGATGCATTAGCATAGGGTAATCATACAACAAACAAAAAGTGAAAAACCCTAAAAATCATAAAAAAAATGAAAAACCCTAAAAATCATAAAAAAATGAAAAACCCTAAAAATCATAAAATAATGAAAAAACCCTAAAAATATAAAAACATTAAGGTCATAAAAATACCTTTTTACAAAAGATTCTTGGCAAAGTCGTATCATTAATTCCATATCATCCAATAAGTGGTAAAATTAAGAAAGAAAATAATTGCAAGATGCTCATCATTTTAATAAACCCCTAAAAAATGGGTCTTAGAGACGTTTTTTGGGAAAATTATGGCAAATCGCTTCGCAATTTGCAGCTTGGTTCTTCACCTTTTTCTCTTCGTTTTGACATGCCGTGCGTCCAAATCGACAACCCAACTCAAAAGTTATGCCACTTTCAATATCTCGTCGTCATAAAAAATATTTTTGTACCGCATACATAAACACATTCATCTTAGGGCATATTTATTCCACGCTAATCATTTAAAATAAAAAGTCATAATAAGAATCATTAAAATCATTTAGAAGGTGGCTGGTCTTCTACCTGTTCTCACTAGCGCTCAAAAAGCCAAGAAGATGGAGAAATTAGAGGAGCAGTAACCGTATGCCGACCACCGAGCTTAATGTCATAAAGGAACAAATAGCGCAATTAATCTGGAGCTAATGTATCAGCAATGCTTCCACAATACGGTCTCTCGAGCAACGAATTTCTGCCCTAGAAGAGAAATTAGAGGGATATAACTTTGATGTAAGGGAGGTAACCGATGTCAAAAATACTCGATTCCCTCCCAAGTTTAAGAAATTCCACGCATCATTCAAGAAGCCCTTTGGCAAGAAAAAAGAGGGAAGTGTAAATGCCATGAACTTTGCTACTATTTCTTCCTCTTCGCCATCGCTTGACGGTCACGCAGTACAAGAGAAGAAATTCACTCCCATCCCAATCTCTTATGGGAGTCTCGTCGCCAAGGCTTTTAGAGGCCAAGCTCTTAACATGTATCTCCCCAAAGAAGAAAGATCCACCTTACCCTGGTTGGTACAAACTCAATGAAAAATGTGATTACCACTCGTGTGCTCCTGGGCATTCCGTGGAGAATTGCATCAACCCGAAATATAGGGTTCAAGAATTATTGAATGCCGGTGGATTACTTTCGATGCTCCCGACCCAAACGTAAACATCAAGCCTCTATCACAACCCGAATGAAGGATGGGTTAAGGAAGATCAGCACTTAGGGCTCATCATTTTTGTCATCTAATAAAAAAAATATATATACAAAAAATAGATAACAAAAAAATATATCAAAAAAAAAAAAACTTCCGATATACTCCTCGTGATCCCCGCCCATGATCACGAGATTTTTGGTTAATAAGGGTTTTGTAAATATTTGCATTTATCGATACAATAAGGCATTTTCCATTTCTCTTTCATTCTTTTCTCTCTCATACGTCTAATAAAGGAATCTAAAACAAAGCATAACCCATACAAGTCATGTCTCGTGATTGAAAACTTCCTCGCGGATCCGAAAGCCGAAGGCGAATCGATTGAGTCGACAAGTGAGGAGGGGACCATTTCCCTGACATGCAAAGACTCGTTGGAGAAAAGAAGCTTAATTGATACAGCCCCATAAGAAAAAACGAAGGCCTTCAATTTGGGACAAGGAGACAATAAGAAAGAAGTAAATGTCGATACCCAAATTGATAATGTCGTGGAAGGGGCAATAACACCTTTGCGCTTATACGTCTGAAAAGGTTGTACCGTGGATATGCATACAAGAATCGTCCATTAATGAATATATCTCCAATATAGCCGTCATTGGGGGCGGGACGATAAGAAAAATTAGTCACCCAAGGAGTTACAAGATAATGCTCCTAAAAACAAAGGAAAAATAAAGAAACCGAAGAGGAAAAGGAAAAAGATTGAGCAGACCTTGGATTCGCGGTGCTAAGGCAGCTTCTTCAACGCTCCACCGAAAAACCAAAATTCGTGGTAGGCGACAAGCCGATGCGACGCTAAAGACTACATTCAAATCAGCGAACCGTCTACCATACCTTAAATGGATGCGACTGAAGAAGACATTTGAAAATATGAAAAGACTTCTTAGCAAGATAAAAAGTGGCCCATATAATGAAGAGATATGAGTACAGCCCAGTACAAGGGCTTGGAAAGGAGGCCCAAAGAAGATGGAGCCACCAGATCTTAAGGATAATCCTTGAAAATACGACCCTGCAAAAGATCAAGTTGTACAAAGAAAAGAGAAGTCTCCCTCCATACCTAAAAAGACGATCTTCCGAAAAAAGGGATGTTAGCATCAAGGGTAGCATTAATCATTAAATGTCCTTCTTCCGATTTTAAGGGACGTAAACCCAATGACTATTAGAGATCACTCCTGGGATATGCCCGACCCCCGAGCATCTTTAGAGCACGCATTTCCCCGAAATTATAAAAGAATGCTATTCTTACTATCTCGCTTCTTTTCTCGCTAAACATGTCTATACCCCATTAAATAACCCCTGTTTAGACAAACGTTTTGTTCCAAAATGCGTCAAAAAAATCAAAACGCCATAAACAAAATGAAGCCAAAGTTAACACGATTGATTAGCTAGAGACACGAATAAGAAAATCGTGTTTCGACAATGTTTGAGAAAAGAAATTATTATTAAAAGAAGCCCGTCAAGGTCAAAGACCAAGACAAAAAAATAAAAGGGCAAAATCCTAAGCAGTACTAGGAATGTTAATCACCATAAGTAATCACCGAAGACGCCACCTCGTTAAAACAAAACGTTTGTTTGAACTAGCCTAAACACTAACCAACCTTGGCTAGCCATTCTTACGTAAACCTTTATTACAAAAATATCCCTCTAAAACACAAGCCTTTGCAATAAATCCCTTTCCTTCTATTCTCTTGACCCTTCACCATAAAGCATTCAAGTAGTTGACTGGGAAATGTGGAAATATAGTGATCAATAGGAGGATTGAAATCCCTAAGGAAAGGAAGAGGGGCATTGACATGACAATTGCTCTACATTCAAAAGAATTACTCTTCTAGTATAAAGCAAAGATCCGAGACTGAAAATCGAGTACAGCCTAATCATGTTGACAAAAGCACATGATGATGGAATTCAACTTAACGTAAGCTCGAATGGGTTCAAAGCCGATATGACCAGCTAAACCTTATTGAAGAAGAACAACTGAATATGATATGTCATGGACAAGCCTATCAAAGGAAAAGAAAAAAGGCTTACAAAAAGGTCAACCCTCATATTTACCATAAGAAGGACTTAATGGTAAATAAGTTGCTTCCAATCCGTAATAATAAAATTGGAAAATGGGCAAGTGAACTATGAAGGACCCCTTGTGGTCAAATGAGCTTTCTGAAGGGGCTCTTATCCTCGTTAGTATGGATGGAAAAGAACTGTGACACCTAATCAACTCCGGTACGATGAAGAAGTATTATGCTTGAAGACATTGCTCAAGACCCGTCGAGAATGAAAATCCGCAAAGGACATTCTTGGGCAAAAGATAGGGTCCATATTCCTCGCTAGGATACGTCCTAGGCAAAAAGAAGAGGTAAAAAATAAAAGTATATAAAAAAAACTAACTAAGAGCAATGGTTACTTTAGTCGAAAACCGAAAGGCGGCTAAGGTAGCATTCTTCCGTAAGCAAGCATCGCATGATCTTCACTCGAGCTCGGGCATCTCAACCGAAGCAATTAGGAGAACCAGGGAGCAGATATCATAGACATGACCGTATAAGCCTAAACAAGACAGCCAACCCCGACCACCCATTCTTCTAAATACCTTTTGAAATCCTTCTATAAAAGAAATAAAACTTTTGCTCATTTATCAATAAAATTCCCTTTCATTTCCTTTCTCTTGACCAAATATTATGGAAATGCCTCTTTATTGATAAATCATAAATATGCGCAAAGACTTTTTCTTAGGTAAAAACTAGGGTAGCCTGCTAGATCGGAAGCCCCCTAAGATATTCTAGGCAAAAATTAAGGCAGCCCGCTAGATTGAAAACCCGTAAAGGGCGATCTAGGCAAAAGATAGGGCTAAAAACAAGAGATGGATAAAAAGAGAAGCCCATCATCATGATCATAGATAGGAGCCCATCGGCGTATTCATGAGAAGCCAACAGAGAAGGCCGCTTACTTTCTAAATGCATCAAAAATAAATAAACATTAGATTGCATTTAGGACATCCACACACAAAATAGTTGCATAATACGACTTTGTCAAAATTAAGAAAAAATAATTTTCTTCAAACAAGAATATTAAACATGCATATAAGGAGGCTAGTCTCCATACTCGTGATTGAAAACAGGAGGCGCCGTAATCTAGTCTCCATATGAAAATCAAAATCGCAAAAGACAAAACCAAAAACCATTTCAAGCAGAATAAGGAGCTTCAAAGAGACTAGCTCCAACCATCTACAACAATAAAAGAAGGTACATCAAAAACTGAAAAGAGCCAACGGAAAGACTTGATGATCCCCAAGCGGACCCTTGCCTACTCCGGAGGCAAAGCAAAAATTACTTCATGACTCATCCTCATCATCATATGAGTCGTTGACCATAATCATTTGAAGCCTCAATCAACATCTTTCCATCCAAAAAGAAGGAAGTCATCAAAACAGAAAGCTAACGTAAAGGCTCAATTATCCCCAAGAGGATCCTTGTCTACTCTAGAGGCAAGACAAAAAGATTACCTCACGACTCGAAGACATCACCGCGTGAGTCATCAAGCACACTCATTAGAGAGTCGCCGCCTCAAGGAGTCCATAAAAAAAAAAAAAAAAAAAAAAAAAAAAAAAAAACGAGTCAAAATCCCCTACATCACTCGGGGGCAACAAAAAGAAGGAAGAGAAAAGCCTTTCATCCTCTAACAAAGGCCACTCGCAAGCAAAGAGCCGATATCCCCAAGAAACGGGAAATCAACCTATAAGAGGTAATACAAGCAAAGCTTTCAAGAAACATCTACCTACTCGGAGGTATTATCAAGAACAAATATCCTCAAGTAGAACATCAGCCTATTCGGAGGCGAACAACAAGTAAAAAGCCTTCACCACTATCGAAGCACCCGCCTAATCAAGAGGCACAATCAAAAATCAACAAATCCCCAGTGGATTCCCGCCTAATCAAGAGGCACAACAAAATCCCCAAGTGGATCTTCGCCTAATCAAGAGGCACAATCAATGAGAGAATTCAAAATCCCCAAAGGATTCCCGCCTAAAAAGAGGCAATCGACAGTAATCCCTGCCAATACCGGATGGTTAACAAGAAAAGCCAAAATACAAGCAATCCTCGGTAAAACCAGATGACTAAAACAAAAAGTCAAAAAGAAAAATCAATTACTCCCCGTAGGCGCATGATCGAGACAATAAGCCGCCAACACATATCCAAAAACCGGGTGAGGGTTTGTACTCATCAAAAGATTGACCGCCAAAAAGAGAATCCTAAGAGCCTTGCAAAACGAGGCTCGTCGGAGAGTTTAGCAAACGCGAACTCAAACATAGTGGGGGAAAGTACCCACAAAAATCTAGCAAATACGTACTCAAACCGGGTGGGGGTTTGTACTCACAAGAGCCTTACAAAAGAAGGTTCGAATCGATGAGGGTTCATTCCCATCAAACCAGATAGGGGTTGGTACCTATCAAAACTATTCATCATCCGAAGGATCGGCTACCTCTCCAAAGGAGCATCCTGCAAAACGAAGGATCGGCTACTTCTCCAAAGGAGCATCCTGCAGACCAAAGGATTGGCTACCTCTCCAAAGGAGCATCCTGCACACCGAAGGATCGGCTACTTCTCCAAAGGAGCATCCTCCAAACCGAAGGATCGGCTACCTCACCAAAGGAGCATCCTGCACACCGAAGGATCTGAAAGTGATCCTAGCAAAGATCTCATTGATTTGATGAAGTCAAAGATAAAGTCAAGGGTCAACTCTGCAGCAGTCAAACAAGTCACTCAGAAGAATGGAGCTGAAGACTTAGTGTGTCTAAACAGAAAGCTTAGGTAAAACCACTTTACCTTTTCCACTGCATAAAGCTTCTTCACTCAATTTGCAAAATGCCTCAAAAATAGTTTTAAACAAATCAAACAAAAGCATTTTGACAAAGAACCTTCTTAACAATAGTTTTAACTGATATAGTTTTTTAAGAAACGATTAAAATCACTAAGAATGCGTAAAGAATTGTTTTTACAGTATTTTAATCGATACAAACTTCTTTTAATCGATTAAAACCCTTTAGAAATCATTATGACCGATTAGAATTGGAATATAATAGGTCAGAATGCATTATAATCGATCAGATCTTAAATATGAGCGATCAGAACTATTTTAATCGATTAAAACACGTTTCAATCGATTAAAATTACTTTGGATGTCAGGATGATCGATCAGAATGAGATTATGACCGATCAGAGTTGGATATGATCGATCAGAATTGAATTATGACCGATCAGATCTGTTTCAATCGATTAAAACGTATTTCAATCGATTAAAATAACTTAGAAAATCTTTTCAATCGATTAAAACGAACTTTCAATCGATTAAAATGACTTGAAAATATATGTGCAGTTTTTCAATCGATTGAAACGACTTTATATCAGCTAAAATAACTTCGAAAGTTTTATAAGAAGGTTTTTAAACAAATCAATCGATTAATACGCGATTCAATCGATTGTTTTATACTTAGAAAATGTTTGTAAAACGTTTTAACTGATATAAACATGGTTGTATCAACTAAAACATTTTCTGTTAAAGATCAAGAATGCATTAATGGGTTGAAAGGACTTTTAACAGATTATAACGGCTATTTCAACAGATTAAAACAAACTTTCAACAGATTAATTAATGCAGCAGATTTGAAAATACTCTTTTATAAACAGAATTGCTTGAAACTTTTAAACAGAGATTGAATATCAGTTTTTACACAATTCAAGCAATCAATACAAACAACTATTAGCATTTTTCAAGAAAGATACACAACTGTTTTTGTGAACTTCTTTTGAAATCTTTCTTGAGGCACTTTGCATTTCTTTGAAGAAGAAACTGACTGTGGATTGGTGTAATCCGGTTTGAGCTTTCTTTGTTTCTTCTTTTAAATTTCTATTCATTCATTTGTACTGTTTTGTACCTGGAATTTGGGTACAAGTTTTCTGCAGCTGTGTAGAGGTTGTAGAAGTTTCCAGGAACTGGAATTTGGTTCTTGGTGGGAAGGTTGTAAGCAAGAGCTGGAATTTGGTTCTTGTGTGTGGTGCCTGGAATTTGGGCACTGGTTTCTCTGCGGCTGGAATTTGGTTGCAGAGGTTTCCAAGAGCTGGAATTTGGTTCTTGGTGGAGAGTTAGAATAGGTGTAAGAGGGTGAGTCTGTAAAACATCTATTCTAGTGGAACCCAGCTGGAATTTGGCTGGAGACTGGACGTAGCCCTGGTATTGGGTGAACCAGTATAAAATTACCGGTGAAATCTTTCCTAACCTTTCTCTCTTTAATTTCAGTTGCTGCGCTTATATTGTTTGATTGCTTGGTAATTCAAAAAGATTTTTAGAAACTTAATTTTCGAATTAGATAATCTGTGTATTGCGAAAAACTTTCAAAAATCAATTCACCCCCCCTCTTGATTTAAAACTACTTTTCTAACAATTGGCATCAGAGCAAGGTGCTTGAAAGTTATTCAAGTCTCTTGATCCATGGCTGAGAACAGATTACCGTTTTCTGAGGGGGCATCTATTAACAGACCTCCACTATTCTGTGGAACAGATTATCCTTTCTGGAAAATTAGGATGAAAATCTTCATTGAATCCATTGACAGAAATGCTTGGGATGTTATTACTAATGGTCCTTTAATTACAGATAAAGGATGGTCAAGCTTGAATGAAGAAGAAAAGAAGAAAGTTCAAAGTGACTGTAATGCAAAAAATATAATTACTTCTGCTCTTAACATGGATGAATTTTTCAGGGTGTCCCAGTGCAATTCTGCCAAGGAGATGTGGGATGTTCTTGAGGTCACTCATGAAGGGACTGCAGATGTTAAAAGAGCCAGAAAACACACTTTGATAAGAGAGTATGAGCTGTTTAAAATGCAGAATGGTGAAAGCATCGCAGATGTGCAGAAACGCTTCACGCACATCATCAACCATTTAATGGGCCTAGGTAAGACCTTTGATAAGGAAGAATTAAATATTAAAGTGTTGAAATGTCTTGACAGGTCCTGGCAGCCAAAAGTCACTGCAATATCAGAATCAAAAGATCTGTCCACCATGACAACAGCCTCACTGTTTGGAAAACTCAGAGAACATGAAATGGAAATCACAAGATTCAATGAGCAAGAAGTCTCTGAGAAGAAGAACAGAAGCATTGCACTTAAAGTTGAAGAAAATCAAGAATCAGAAGAAGATAATGAGAACCTTGGACTGCTTGTTAGGAAATTCAACAAATTCCTCAAGAAAAAGATCCAAGACAAGGAAAGACACAAAAGGTATGAGAAAAGAACTGATTCTTCTAACTTTAAATGTTATGGTTGTGGCAAACAGGGCCATGTTAAAATGGAATGTCCAGAGAGAAATAAACAAAGTGAAAAGAAAGAGAAAAAATCAAAAAGAAGAGCCTACATTGCCTGGGATGATAATGATACGTCATCAACAGATAACTCTGAAAATGAAGAAGCCAATCTTTGTTTAATGGCGAGTCAAAATCCACAAACCAGCCAGGTAAGTTCTAGTTCCTCTTCAAATATAGTTAACTATGATGCATTACAAGAAGCATTTAATGAAATGCATGAGGAGGCTAAGAAACTTCAAAAAGAAAATGATAGGCTAAAAGGATTAAATAACTGGCTAGTTAACAAGGTTGATTCTCTGGAAAAACAGATTAGTGAAAATGAAACTGATAATGAATTCTTGAAACTGATTCATGATAACTCTGATTGTAAATGCAATAAACCATGCAAAAACTGTTCTGAATTGCAAAAGAAAATTGAATTCTTATCTCAAACTGTTTCAAAGTTCACTCAGGGGCAAGCCAATCTAGATGTATTACTTGGATCTCAAAAATTAATTTTTGACAAATCTGGAATAGGATTTAAATCTAGATCCAGTAAAACAAAAATAAATAGGAATTCATACTCTACAATCAAATGTTTCTACTGTATGAAAAAAGGGCATTCAGTAAAATACTGCAGAATTAAAAAGTATGCTATTCCTAAAGGGAGAATGAAATGGGTTCCAAAGATTAATTCTTTTCAAATAACATGATCAGGACCCAATAATTATAAAGGGTACCAGAAAAATACTTAATTGTTTTGCAGGAACAAGTCTGGGAATCCCTTGAAGATCAGAGCTGCGAAACCAGGTTCTGTGTATTTAAATTAATTGTTTTAATTGATATAAACCAATATTAATCGATTGAAATAACTTACCGTACCATTTTAATCGATTGAAATGTCGAAATAATCGATTAAATTGTTTTCAGAATGTTGGTTTAGTCGTTTTAATCGATTAGAATAAATTTATATCAACTAAAAACACTTAGGATCAAAATTAATCGATTCATTTACGTTTTAATCGATTTAAATACTGGTGATATTTTTTTTATTACATTCTGTACCATACAAATCGATTCTTTCATAAAACAATTGATTAATTCACTGTAGATGTTTACATTTCTCTTAATACTTTACATGGAATGATGCATGGTAATACACTGAAAATCAAAGAAATTATCAAAGAATGGACTGTAACTTTTCTTATAGACACTAGTTACAAACAGGTCAAACTGTTAGGACTGAAAACATAGTTTATCATAGATTTTTTCAGTGATAGTTGATTCTGGTAATAAATTGTTGATTACTAGGAAGTTCAATGAACAAATGTTTACATTAGATTTCTTGATATTACCTAGCAATATTTCTGAAATAATCTTGAGCATGCATTGGTTCAAAACTCTTGGTGAAATTCATTGGAACTGTGCAACTTTGAATATTTGCTTTAATCATCAATGTCACGAGGTGACACTATAAGGGAACCAATCTGGAACAGCAATTCAAAAATTGAATAACGTGGTACAGGGAATGTATGTTTTATGGTCAGTACAGGGATAAATTTTATATTGTTTTTGAATTCTGGATTGATTGTCATCACCTGTCCTCATTACTAATCATTGCCCACTCTACCAGAATAAGTTTTTTGTTAATCACTTGTGCATATGATACCACTGGAAACAACAAAGTTAAAAATGACTCATTCCTCAAAAGATAATGATGACTGGTTCACTATAAGTGAGAATAACACCCATCATACTACATTAATAAAAATACAGTTATTTGCTTGGATAATGATAACTGAAGGGTTCAAAATGGGTTGGCTATTATGAAAGAAAACTCCTATCTCAGTACATCATTAACCTGTGATTCATGCAATTTATGGTATCATGCATTCTGTGTGGGATTTGGTCAGTACATGATTATGCCTCTGATGTGTAGTAGAAATTCCAGTGTGGTGTCAACCATGGACTGTAATGCAGTCAATAATAACAGTAAACTGCTAAAAGATTTCTTTTCAGGAAAAGTTTCTGTTGCTGATACAGGAGTGACAGCAGTTGTTGACTCAAATAGTTGATAGAGCAAAATTAGTTCCAGCAAAAAGGAAAGCCTATTATCTTTTGATATTGGTGGGGATCAAATGAATGATCACCAAGCTGGTGGATAAGCAGTTCAATCAGGGAAATTGGGATGACTAGTTCCCCTCATCATCTTTATCTTCTGCTTATTTCTATCTTTATATTGTTTGCATGGACTGTGATATTAACTGGTGTTATACCAGAAACATTTGCCTTAATCTTTGGTTAAATATGGTTTAGGATCTAATCTAGATCAGACTGGCGTAAATAGAATTTAAATAGATCCCTGAGAGCTTTAGCTAAATAAGATTTTATTCTGATAGATCTATTAGCTAAGATTTAATCAATATAGCTGTTAGTATTGTTAAAACATCCTTCTAAATGATCAGTTTTACAAAATATGCATTAAACATTACTTCATTTTCAAAACTGATTGTTTTAATCAATACAACATCTTGTTAATCGATTAAATGAACTTATTCAACATGTTTTAATCGATTTAAAATCGAAATAATCGATTATTTTTACTAAAGTTTCATGTTTTCAAAATCTTAAATGTTTTAATCGATTAAACTTTTCTTTCAATCGATTAAAATCATTTACCAAGAACATTTTAACCGATTATGCTCTGTTTTTAATCGATTTTTATTCTGGGAAGAAAGATTAAAGGCTTTAGTTAATGGCTGTTTCTGTAAACATGCTACTAAAGCGTGATTCCCTTATCTTTACACGTGTTAATTGTATTCATTACAAACGTGTTAATGGAGATAAGTTTGAATCAACTTTAATTGATTCTTTTCATGAGTGAAATATTGATTCACTTTTGTATTTTCAAAAACTTGAGCATATTTTTCGAAACCTTACATTCTTCTCTCTTCTATTCCCTATTTTTGATGAAGTCAAAAGGGGGAGAAATAGTTGCATCACTTTAAGATAAATTTAAGAACAACATTTTAGGGGGAGAAATAAGTTTTAGGGGGAGAAACAAAACTTTATTACATTCTTATATTTCTCACCTAACTGCATTATCAAGTGACTTATTTTGCAGAGATTGTTTTTTCAAAATGGTGTTTGTCTTCATCAAATAGGGGGAGACTGAAAGTGATCCTAGCAAAGATCTCATTGATTTGATGAAGTCAAAGATAAAGTCAAGGGTCAACTCTGCAGCAGTCAAACAAGTCACTCAGAAGAATGGAGCTGAAGACTTAGTGTGTCTAAACAGAAAGCTTAGGTAAAACCACTTTACCTTTTCCACTGCATAAAGCTTCTTCACTCAATTTGCAAAATGCCTCAAAAATAGTTTTAAACAAATCAAACAAAAGCATTTTGACAAAGAACCTTCTTAACAATAGTTTTAACTGATATAGTTTTTTAAGAAACGATTAAAATCACTAAGAATGCGTAAAGAATTGTTTTTACAGTATTTTAATCGATACAAACTTCTTTTAATCGATTAAAACCCTTTAGAAATCATTATGACCGATTAGAATTGGAATATAATAGGTCAGAATGCATTATAATCGATCAGATCTTAAATATGAGCGATCAGAACTATTTTAATCGATTAAAACACGTTTCAATCGATTAAAATTACTTTGGATGTCAGGATGATCGATCAGAATGAGATTATGACCGATCAGAGTTGGATATGATCGATCAGAATTGAATTATGACCGATCAGATCTGTTTCAATCGATTAAAACGTATTTCAATCGATTAAAATAACTTAGAAAATCTTTTCAATCGATTAAAACGAACTTTCAATCGATTAAAATGACTTGAAAATATATGTGCAGTTTTTCAATCGATTGAAACGACTTTATATCAGCTAAAATAACTTGGAAAGTTTTATAAAGAGGTTTTTAAACAAATCAATCGATTAATACGCGATTCAATCGATTGTTTTATACTTAGAAAATGTTTGTAAAACGTTTTAACTGATATAAACATGGTTGTATCAACTAAAACATTTTCTCGTTAAAGATCAAGAATGCATTAATGGGTTGAAAGGACTTTTAACAGATTATAACGGCTATTTCAACAGATTAAAACAAACTTTCAACAGATTAATTAATGCAGCAGATTTGAAAATACTCTTTTATAAACAGAATTGCTTGAAACTTTTAAACAGAGATTGAATATCAGCTTTTACACAATTCAAGCAATCAATACAAACAACTATTAGCATTTTTCAAGAAAGATACACAACTGTTTTTGTGAACTTCTTTTGAAATCTTTCTTGAGGCACTTTGCATTTCTTTGAAGAAGAAACTGACCGTGGATTGGTGTAATCCGGTTTGAGCTTTCTTTGTTTCTTCTTTTAAATTTCTATTCATTCATTTGTACTGTTTTGTACCTGGAATTTGGGTACAAGTTTTCTGCAGCTGTGTAGAGGTTGTAGAAGTTTCCAGGAACTGGAATTTGGTTCTTGGTGGGAAGGTTGTAAGCAAGAGCTGGAATTTGGTTCTTGTGTGTGGTGCCTGGAATTTGGGCACTGGTTTCTCTGCAGCTGGAATTTGGTTGCAGAGGTTTCCAAGAGCTGGAATTTGGTTCTTGGTGGAGAGTTAGAATAGGTGTAAGAGGGTGAGTCTGTAAAACATCTATTCTAGTGGAACCCAGCTGGAATTTGGCCGGAGACTCGGACGTAGCCCTGGTATTGGGTGAACCAAGTATAAAATTACCGGTGAAATCTTTCCTAACCTTTCTCTCTTTAATTTCAGTTGCTGCGCTTATATTGTTTGATTGCTTGGTAATTCAAAAAGATTTTTAGAAACTTAATTTTCGAATTAGATAATCTGTGTATTGCGAAAAACTTTCAAAAATCAATTCACCCCCCCTCTTGATTTAAAACTACTTTTCTAACAGGATCGGCTACCTCACCAAAGGAGCATCCTGCAGACCAAAGGATCGGCTACCTCACCAAAGGAGCATCCTGCAAAACGAAGGATCGGCTACTTCTCCAAAGGAGCATCCTCCAAACCGAAGGATCGGCTACCTCACCAAAGGAGCATCCTGCACACCGAAGGATCGGCTACCTCACCAAAGGAGCATCCTGCAGACCAAAGGATTGGCTACCTCTCCAAAGGAGCATCCTGCACACCGAAGGATCGGCTACCTCTCCAAAGGAGCATCCCGCACACCGAAGGATCGGCTACCTCACCAAAGGAGCATCCCGCACACCGAAGGATCGGCTACCTCACCAAAGGAGCATCCTCGCACACCGAAGGATCGGCTACCTCACCAAAGGAGCATCCCGCACACCGAAGGATCGGCTACCTCACCAAAGGAGCATCCTGCACACCAAAGGATCGGCTACCTCACCAAAGGAGCATCCTGCAAAACGAAGGATCGGCTACTTCTCCAAAGGAGCATCCTCCAAACCGAAGGATCGGCTACCTCACCAAAGGAGCATCCTGCACACCGAAGGATCGGCTACCTCACCAAAGGAGCATCCTGCAGACCAAAGGATTGGCTACCTCTCCAAAGGAGCATCCCGCACACCGAAGGATCGGCTACCTCACCAAAGGAGCATCCCGTACACCGAAGGATCGGCCACCACATCGAAGGAGCATCCCAAAACTACAAAATTCATACTCATCAACCACGGGATCAGCCTACGCATCGAAGGAGCATCCCGAGGTTCACATTCATTATCCGAGGGGTCGACTACCGCATCAAAGGAGCACCCTAAGGGAAAAATCTTCATTCACTAGCCAAAGGGTCGACTACCGTATCAAAGGAGCATCCCGAAGCTTCACACATATCGATCGAAGGATCAGCCTCCCTAGCAAGGAAGCATCCCGAAGACAACAACACAAAATATTTATCATCCGAAGGATCAGCAAAGAGCAAGCATCCGAAGGATGACCGAGCAAAAGGGTTAACTCCTTCCCCTACCAACTAATTTTATCGACATATCCAGTCGACCAATTAGCTAGGCAGGTGAAGGGGGGCAGCTGTAGACCCCTAATTTTGCCCGGCCTCTCAAAATAAAAGCTAGGGAAACTTCATACAGTTCACCCGGCTTCATATCAAAGAAAAACCGAGAAAGACCTCCCGCAACAAACACGGAGTTCACTCATTCACACGATAAAGGACAAAGGAGACTTCCTATACGGAGATAAAACTCGCCCGACATTTCAAATAAAGGCCAAGAAGACTTCCTACATGAAGATAAAGCTTCAACGGACACATATCGGCATCAACCGACGTCCAAAACAGGCAAGGAAAGCTTCCCGAGTCCCGAAACGCGCGAAACTGGCCGAACAGGTTGAGACGGCCGTCCCGGTTGGGACGGCCGTCCCAACCCCTTAAATCCGGCTGGGACGCGCGTCCCAAAGTTGGGACGGCCGTCCCAAACCCATTTTAAGTGGGACGGCCGTCCCGGCCTTCCTGGGGGTCCCGCTCTGTGTAAATTTGCCATTTGGGATGGCCATCCCGATCCGGACGGCCGTCCCGACCCGGACGGCCGTCCCAAAGTGCGCCGACTGCGAAAAACTATAAATAGGAGGCTCATTTGCCACTTTTTCACACCACAGACACTCCGAGAGCTCCGAAACACTTTAGAGCACTTGTCTACTTCTCTCCTTCTCTCAAATGATCTTTCCGATTGCCTTAAAGAGGTAACAATCGGTTAAGGAATTATATTCCGGCATTCGATTCTTCTTTAAATTTTTAGTGGAGTCGATCTTGTATTGGTGAGGAGAGACCGTGTGAGAGAGGGGTTGCCAAAACGCATCCTCATAGTTCGAGATTCTCAATATAAAGCTTGCTACGGAGGTTCTTTTCAATTCCCTTCTCTTTTATAGTTTTATTTATTGTTTTATTATTTTATTTAGCTTTATTATGTCATGTAGAATAGGATCATGTAGATAGCTATTTTAATATCTCTTTTATTGCTTTATTTAACTTTATTCATCATTTTATGCATGCAACATAGAATAAAATCATGTAGATAGCCATTTAATATTATGTAATAAAATAGGGTAATCGCGTAATTTCTCGTAGTCTTTATTTAAATGAATTAATCTGTCATAGGGAACCCGAAAGGGGCGTTGTGGGGTGCTAACACCTTCCCCACACGTAACTAACTCCCTTACCCAACTCTGGTTATAATGGCCAAGTGCGGTTTTTCTTAAAATCAACATTTTTTCCTTTTCCAATGTTTATGGTCAAAACATTGGTGGCGACTCCATAAGAACCCCTTTTCGAAAACCTTTTAAAACAATAACGCGAGTCTAAACCATCTTTTCGCGACCGCTCGCATAAACGTTTCTAAGACGTCCCCCCCCGGACGTCGGAAAGGGACGGCGGCGACAAAACTTAACTAAGAATCCTATTCAACACTCTAGAACTAAGCATATTGAAATTAGACATCACTTTATTAGAGAACACGTATCTAGGGGTGACTGTGAGATATTATTTGTTGAATCTGAAAAACAGTTAGCTGATTTATTCACTAAACCACTTCCTAGAGATAGACTTAATATGCTTAGGACTGAATTAGGAATTCTAGATATATCTAGTATTGTATAACCGATTCTTTATAGTAATTGTATGTCTTTTAACGAGTCGATAACAAGTTCAATCGATTAATAATTGCATGAATAACTTGATATTATTTGTTTTAATCGATTGAAACTGCGAAATAATCTGTTGATTTCCTGTTTCTTACTCTCTGGTATTGATATGTTATTAGTTCAATCGATTAGATACGTTTTTAATCGATTTATTTCACTAACCCTGTAGCTCTGCAAATTTTCTTCTATAAATCAATCGATTAAATCTTCGATTCAATCGATTGAATTCACTAATGGTACTTTGCTTAATTTTCCTTTGCAAAAACAATCGATTTATTCATTGATTCAATTGGTTTATTTCACTTATGAATTTCTACGAAGTGCGAAATCAATTGGTTACAGGAAAAATCAATTGATTAATTGAAATTAAATGAATTGGCTCTGCACACAAGTAATTTCTGCAGATTAGGTTGAACTCATTTACAATAAGATAAAATCTCAACCACTTCCTTTAATACTGATCGACTCTGATTGGATACATACTGCGAAGGTAATTAAGTGTTTCAGTATCAAACTCTTCTCTCTCCACCTTTATCATCACTGTGCAAGATCACAAAAAGACTAAAGACAAAATCCCGAAGTCAAACGATTTCGTATTCCTATTTCCTTAACTTGAACTCTTTCTTTCTCGGTTCCTCTCGTTTTGCTCATCAAGCATGTTCAAACGATCGAAGTCCGGAAGAAAGAAATCAAGCAGGGGCGAGTCGTCTTCTGTTCGGCAGGAACAAAATGTTGAAGGAAGGATTGAGACTTGGTTCAACGGGGACCAAGAGCAAATGAATCTGTTTATTCATGAGTTGAGCAGAAAACAAGTCAACATACCAAAGTCGTTAAAGTTTTCCTGGTTTGATGCTCGAAGGATTTAGAGGCATCGGAAAGCTCGCTGCAACATCAAAAGCTTCGAAGTTTCTGGAGTTGGACGGTAGGATTTATCCCGACTTAATCAAAGTTTTCTTCACAAATTTGTCCTTTGAAGGTTCCACCTTGAAAACCCAAGTTAAAGGTGTGGACATTGAGATTACTCCTAACATCCGGAATGAGGTTGCTGGTTTAAAGGATTTAGGAGTGAAAGTCACCAAAGGGTGTACTTCGATGTGGAGGAATTTAATAAGGTTCAATATTTTCGGTCATGCATGAAGAATAGGCATGACTCTGTCGACTCGTTCAATACTGGGAAACTAAAATTGGAAGAAAGGTTGTTTGCCCGCATTGTGTCTTGGCAGCTCACTCCGAGGGGGAGCAATCATGCGGTGCTAAATGAGGGAGATTTAGTACTAATGTATTGCATTCACCACAGGATTCGGGTGAACTGGGTTTTTGTCATCAAAGACCACATGATCAAGGCAAAAAGACTCAGTGATTTCAGGTACCCCTATGCTATACTCGATTTCCAAATTTTTAACATATTTTGGTGTTGATCTTGAAGGAGAACTTGTCGAGACAGCTTCGTTCAACAAACGAAATAAATAACTCTATGCTTCACAAAATGGGATTTATGAAAGTTGATGGTGAGTGGGTCTCCAAGGAGGATGCTCGGAAGAGATGAAGAAAGTGATGAAGATGGACAAGAGGAAGAAAATATCAACACCGATATTCCTGGCACTTCCGGAGCTCATCCATCTGATCCTATGGAAGAAGTGATCCCGCTGGAGATGATTCCATATAATTCACCCCCGACCGTGGCACACCTCTGTCACAGCTTGAAAGAACAATGCCGCAGACAAATGAATCAACTTCAAGCCGATCAAAGGAGGCATATGAATATGACTACAGCCTATAAGGGCTCGACAAGCACTATTTGGATGAGAATTTTATTGCAAGGTTCCAAGCACATCGATAATCAACTTGAAGACATTTACAACGGAATTGTGGAAATACAATTCAACCCAGGTCCCGGAGATGATTGAAGTTTACTCGATCAATGTCTCGCCGATAATTCGTTTTTTTTTCTTTTCTTAGTTGGTTTTATATTCCGCTTTTTATTTGGGGGTTCTCAAGTGGCCCCATTGGATCGTATCCATGACAATCTATTTGATGCAATCAAATAGGGGAGAATTATTTTGATTAAAACTGCACACACCACATCACAAAATATATGTCTCTGGTATGCATGTCTCTCGGTCCGATTTTATGCAGGTGCAGTGGTTATTTGTCTCCATCAAATAGGGGGAGATTGAAGCACTTGGTGGATTTGATGAAGACTTAGATATAATTTGATGAAGACATAAATTTAGTTTAGGTTGTGGGTGTGTAGATGATTAGGTTTTTAGCTTGAGCACTTAATCCCTTGATAGGCCATTATATGTTGTGATGAAGCGCCTTAATCTTCTCGCATAGCATTGAAAATCATTTTCTGCATTAAAAGAACAAACTAAGTTTTTCAATCTGTTGAAAAAGATTTTCAATCTAGCTAAAATCACTTAACGTAATAAGTGGTTCTATATAATCGTATTTTCAATTGATTGATTCGCAGAATCAACAAGTTAAAATAACTTAGTAAATTTCTCAATATGAAGGTTTCGGAAAAACAATCAATTGAAATACTTTTTAATCTGTTGAAAAAGAAAGATATTTTTCAATCTAAGAGTTTTCGGAAAAACAATCAGTTGAAACGTTTTTCAATCTGTTAAAATAAAGATATTTTTTTTAAGTCTAAATGTTTTCAGAAAAACAATATGTTGAAATGGTTTTCAACCTATTGAAACAGAAAGTCATTTTCGAGTCTTAAAAGTCTGCAGGATTTCAATCAGTTGAAATGATTTTTCAATCTGTTGAAACAGAGAGACTATTTTTCTTAAACTAAGTATTTGCAGGAATTTAATCTGTTGAAATGATTTTCAATCGATTGAAACAGAGTGCTGTTATTTTTCATTAAGTTGTTTTAATCCATTAAAACTCGAATCAATCGATTAAATGGAACTTTAAACGAAATCAATCGATTGAATCGATGTCTTAATCGATTAAAAGGAACTTTAAATGAAATCAATCGATTGAATCGATATTTTAATCGATTGAAATAATATTCTGATCGATCATAGTTTCATTTTAATCGATCATAACTCGGTCTGATCGATCATACTTCAGTTCTAATCGATCATAACTTGGTCTGATCGATCATACTTCAGTTCTAATCGATCAGAGTCTCTTCTAAACTGTTTTACTTCAATCTAATCGATCTTTTGACTCTCTGAAACAGTTTTTGACAGTTGAATCAGTCTGATTCTATGATTTACTCTATATATACAGATTTGATCTAAACTTTTGATAAATACAATACAATACAACACACTACTTGAGAAAACTTGAGAAATCAATCTGTGAATCGTTCATCTACGTTTTTCTCTCTGCATTCAAGATTTTGTCATATCATAAGGTGCTTTGATCAACATTGTGGTCATTCACAGCGAGAGAGTGCTTTAGAATTGGTGCTGGGCAATTAGAATTCAAAGTCCAGGTTTCTTCTTTCCTTATTCTTTTGTATCGTGTGAATTGTGTAGATTGGATTGTAATCTACACTTGGTACAGTAACTGGATTTGGTTACTGGGTGTTTTTCAAGATTCTATCTTATAGGTTGAAAAGATAGTTCTTGGTGTAGATTGGTGAGGATCTACGGGTTGTAATTGTCACTTGGTATTAGTGGAAACTTGACAGGTTTTGTCAAGAACTGGACGTAGCTCTGGATTAGAGTGAACCAGTATAAATTTGTGTGTTGATTTCTTTCTATCATCTCTTTTAAATTCTGAATATAATCTTGTTGTGTTTTAAATCAAATCATCTTTTCAAGAATTGAATAAAGATAACTCATTCTTCCAAAAGAAAGTAAAGTTTTGCAAAAAAGTTTTTAAGTTCAATTCACCCCCCCTCTTGAACTCAACCATTAATTCTTTCAGTCTTGAGCAATGTCTTCAAGCATAATACTTCTTCACCGTATCGGAGTTGATTATGTGTCGAAGTTCTTTTTCATCCATATTGGTTAGGATAAGAGCCCTTTCCCGAGAAAGCTCATTTGGCCACAAAGGGTCCTTCATATTTTGTTGCCCATTTTCCAATTTTATTCTTCTGGGCCGGAAGCAACTTATTTACCATTAAATCCTTCTTATGGTAAATATGAGAGTTGACCTTTTTTCGTAAGCCTTTTTTATTTTCCTTTGATAGGCTTGCTCATGACATATAACATTCAGCCATTTTTCTTCCATAAGATTTAACTGGTTATATCGGCTTCGAACCCGTTCAGCCTCTGCTAATTTTGCTTCCATTATCATGTGCTTTTATCAACATGATTAGCTGTACTGATTTGCCATTTTGGACTTTTCTTGCTATAGCCGAAGAGCAATCTTTTTTAATATAGAGCAATTGTCATATCAATGCCCCTCTTCCTTTCCTTAGGGATTTCAATCCTCTTATTGATCACTATATTTCCACATTTCCCAGTCAATTACTTGAATGCTTTATTGTGAATGGTCAAGAGAATAGAAAGAAAGGGATTTATTGCAAAGACTTGTGTTTTAGTGAGATTTTTTTTTGAAATAATAGTTTTTGTAAGAATGGCTAGCCAAGGTTGGTCGGTGTTTAGGCTAGTTTAAACAAACGTTTTGTTTTTATGAGGTGGCGTCTTCAGTTGATTACTTTATGGCGCCTATTTGTGACTGATTAACTTTCCTAGTCCGCCCTTTTGGGTTTTCAGCCTAGGATGTTGTGATGTGTCCTAGCTTTTGTCTAGGTTCCCCTCTTTTATTTTTTGGGATACCTAGCGGACTTCATTTTGTTTATAGCGCTTTGATTATTTTGACGCATTTTAAAACGTTTGTCTAAACATGGTTATTTAATGGGGTATAGACATATTTAGCAAGAAGAGAAGCAGATAGTAAGAATAACATTCTTTTGTAATTTTAGGGAAAATGCGTGCCCTAGAGATGCTCGGGGGCCGGGCAAATCCCGAGGAGTGATCTCTAATAGTCATTGGGTTTAGATCCCTTAAAATTTGGAAGAAGGACACCTAATGACTAACGCTACCTTTGATGCTAATATCCCTCCTTTTCAGAAAATCGTCTTTTTAAGGTACAGAGGGGAGACTTCCCTTTTCATCGTACGACTTGTTCTTTTGTAGGGTCGTACTTTAAAGGATTATCCTTAAAATCTGGTGGCTCTCTTATTCTTTGAGCATCCTTTTCCAAGCCCTTGTCTGGGCTGTATCCATATCTCTTCATTATATGGGCCACTTTTAAATTGCTAGGAAGTTTTTTCATATTTTTAAATGTCTTCTTCAGCCGCATCCATTTAAGGTGTGGTGGACGGCTCGCTGATTCGAATGTAGTCTTTAGCTTGAATCATGATCAACTTGTTGTCTACCACGAATTTGATTTTTCGGTGGAGCATTGAAGAAACTGCCTTAGCACTGTGAATCCAAGGTCTGCTCAATCTTCCCCTTAGATTCTTTTTTCTTTTCCTCTTCGGTTTCTTTATTTTTCCTTTGTTTTTAGGAGCATTATCTTGTAGCTCCTTGGATGAAATTTTTTTTTTATCATCCTGCCCCCAATGCTAGCTATATTGGAGATATCTTCATTGACGGGAAATTCTTCTATGTATCTCAACGGTACAATTTTGTCCGATGTATAAGGGAAAAGACGAGGCATGAATAAGCGTAAAGGCGTTATTGCTCCTTCCCTGACTTTATCAATTTGGGTACTGATATTTACTTCTTTCTTATTATCTCCTTGTCCCAAATTAATGGCCTCAGTTTTTCTTATGGGGCTGTATCAATTAAGCTTCTTTTCTCCAATAGTCTTTGCATGTCCGGGGAAATGGTCCCCTCCTCACTGTCTGACTCAATCCATTCGCCTTCGGTTTTCAGATCCCGCAGAGAGTTTTCAATCACAGACATGACTATTTATATGGTCTATATTTGGGTTTAGATTTTATTTAATTATTTTGGAATGAGAGAGAAAAGAATGAGAAGCATATGAATATTATGAAAATGCCTCATTGTATTGATGAAAAGAAAATATTTACAAAGCCCACTTTAACCAAAAAATCTTGTGATCATGGGCGGGGATCACGAGAGATACATCGGAAGCTTTTTGATATATTTTTTTTATTTCTATTTTTTTTATTTAGATGACAAAATGATGAGCCCTAAATTGTTGATCTTCCTTAGCCCATCCTTCATTCGGGTTTGGAAAGAGGTTGATCATCCGTTTTTGGAGTAGATGCATCAAAGGTAATCCACCATGCATCTATTAGATTCTGGACCTTGTGCTTTAAGGCCACACAGTTTTCAACGGAGTGTCCCGGAGAGCCTGAATGATAATCACAACTTTCATTAGATTTATACCATTCCGGGTATGGTGGCTCCATTTTCTTGGGAGGGACACGTACGAGGAGCTTGGCGTCCAACAGTTTCAAAAACAGACTTCCGTAGGAGGTAGGTATGGAAGTGAATTTCCTCTCTTGTCTGCGTGGCTTGGTTTGTTGCGAGGAGGAAGAAGGAGTGGCAAAGTTCATGGCATTTACACTTCCCTCCTTTTTCTTGCCAAAGGGCTTCTTGAATGATGCATGGGATTTCTTAAACTTGGGAGGGAATCGAGTATTTTTGACAAGGTGTACATCGGTTACCTCCTTTACATCAAATTTGTATCCCTCTAATGCCCTTAATCTCTCCTCTAAGGCAAAAATTCGTTGCTCAGAGACCTCATTGTGGAAGCATTGTTGGTACATTGTTGCTCCTCTAATTGCCCCATCTTCTTGGCTTTTCGAGCGCGAGTGAGAATAAGTAGAAGACCAGCCACTTTCTAAATGATTTAGAGATTTTTATTATAGCTTTTTTATTATTATGAATGATCAGTGTGAAATAGATATGCCTTAGACAATAGCTTTGGTATCTTCTCAAAAGCCAATGTTTTAAGGAGTACCATACCCACTTCAGTGTGATGGTTCCCTTTTTTCAAAGGTTGCCAACATACCTTAGCGCACTCATCTCTTCTAGGAAGGTGATAAACGCACTTGGGTCTCTTTCGCTATTGTCTAAGGATATCTAATGCATCCTAGAATAAATGTGCTTTATGCATGCACTACAAAAATATTTTTTATGACAGCAGATATTGAAAGTGGAATAACTTTTGACTGGGTTGTCCGATTTGGACGCACAACATGTCAAAACGAAGAGAAAAGGGTGAAGAACCAAGCTGCAAATGCCGAAGGCGATTTGGCCCAGTAATTTTCCCAAAAAACGTCTCTAAGACCCATTTTTTAGGGGTTTATTAAAATGATGAGCATGCTGCAATTATTTTCTTTCTTAGTTTTACCACTTATTGGATGATATGGTATGAATGATACGACTTTATCGAAAATCTTTTTATTGTAAAAGATATTTTTATGTTTTTAATTTGTTTTTATATTTTTTTATGACCCTTTATCTCTTCTGTCGGTCAACGTGGCTACTTAGCTTACAAAGAACCTGAAACCAGGCTAGCTTAACTGAAGACTGTCCGAGATAAAGGTGGTTATATTATCACTTTTTGATTTTTAGGGTTTTTCACTATTTTATTTGTTGTATGATTACCCTATGCTAATGCATCAATACAAATGCAACAAACGAATGCACACACAATTCATTCACCCACGAGCAGAGCCACGCTTATTTAATCACGAGGTAGGGTTTTCCTGCAGAAACGTGCTTGGTTTAGGTGGTTCTAAACTGTTCTCACCAAGGCCAAAGGTCCCCAAGGTGCCCCCATTATAGGGACCTCTCAATCTCTCAGTCCTCGGGTCATGCACGGAACTCCGTGGCGACATCCTTAGACCAAAAGAAGAGAGTTATCACCTTGAGTTGGTGGTTTCCGACAACGGTTGTAGCCCCGTGTGCCAACAAGCCGGTCGTATCTGCCACCCACTCCCTAAAGGTATTCACTCTTGCCCCCGGGTATAGAGGGACTGTTGTGTGCAAGGGTTTTTGTGTACAATTTGTATTTCAAACAATTTGCAGAAATAATCATACAGCAATTATTAAAGCCATACAATAAAACATACAGAAAAGGGTAATGGCGTAATTTCAAATCTTTACTTAGTTTGATTTTATCCGTCACTAAATGGGATCAACTCTCTAGCTTCCCCAGTGGAGTCGCCATCTGTCACCGCCGTCCGTTCCGACGTCCTGGGACATCTCGAACATTTATGCGAGCGGTCGCGAAAAGATGGTTGAGACTCGCATTTTTTGTTAAAAATATGTTCATTGCTTCCGAGGCGCTCAACGCTGAACTATCCTCTAATAGAAGCAAGGTTTTCGAAAAGGGTTCTTTTGGAGTCGCCACCAATGTTTTGACCATAAACATTGGAAAAGGAGAAAAAGGCATTGATTTTAATAAAAACCAAACTTGGCCATTATAACCAGAGTCGAGTAAGGGAGTTAGTTACGTGGGGGGAAGGTATTAGCACCCCACAACGCCCCTTTCGGGTTCCCTATGACGGATTAATTCATTTAAGTTAAGATTACAAGAAATTACGCGATTACCCTTATTTTATTGCATAATGTTAAGAATGGCTATCTACATGATTTTATTTCTTATTGCATACAGAAAGCAATAAATAAAGCAGTAAAAGATAAGAGAATTGAACAGAACCTCCGTAGCAAGCTTTGTATATCGAATCTTGAATCACAAGGATGCATTTTGGCAATCCTTCACTCTACAAAGACTCTCCTCTCCAAATACAAGATCGACTCGACTCGATTTTACAGAAGAATCGAATGCTGGAATATGATTCCTTAACTGATTGTTACCTTATAAAGGCAATCAGAGAGTTCATTCGAAGAGGGAAGAGGATAGACAAGTACTGGGAGTTGTCTGGTGTGTGAAACATGGCAAATGAGCCTCCAATTTATAATTTTTCGCTGCCTGCACGTTTGGGACGCCCTACTGGGTTGGGACGGCCGTCTGGGTTGGGACAGCCGTCCTAACTACATGTTTTACAAAGGCTGGGACGCCCTGGGGAGCTGCGACTGGCAAGCCCACTTGGGACGGCCGTCCCACTTGGCCAGGGAAGGTTGGGACGGCCGTCTCGACCTTGGGACGGCCGTCTCGACCTGTTTCAGCCAGCTTTCGTGTTCTGGGACCCCCGGGAAGCTTTCCTTTGTGTATTCGGACGTCGTTTGATGCTGATAATCATCCGTTAAAGCTTTATCTTCATATAGGAAGTCTTCTTGGCCTTTATTGAGATGTCAGGCGAGCTTTGTCTTTGTTGTAGGAAGTCTCCTTAGCCTTTATTGAGAGACCGGGCAAAATTAGGGGTCTACAATAACATGTTTTACGGTTTGGCTTTAAATAACTGTTGTTTGTTTATACTTACGCAATTGTTTGAAATACAAACTGTACACAAACCCTTGCACACAACAGTTCCCTCTATACCCTGGGGGAAAGTGAGAAATCCATAGGGAGTGGGTGGCAGGTACGGTTCGCTGTAGTGATGGCCTTGTGCCCACCGGTGTGATCGGAAACCACCACTCAAGGTGATAACCTTCCTCTTTTGGCAACAAGACAGACTATGGCCTTAGTGCTAAGCATGGTCGGAAGGCTGGAGAGTGGGGACCCTATAATGGGGGCACCTTGGGGGCCTTAGCCTCGTGAGAACAGTTAGAACCTACCCTCGCCAATACACTTTTTTGCAGGAAAACCCTACCTCGTGATAAAAACAAATTCTCGCCTAATCGTGGATGATCGAATTGTGTGTGCATATGTTTGCTGCATTTGTCTATTGTATAGCATAAACAAACAACAGAACAAAAATCACAAAAATACTTTCGCAAATAAATGCCCTTATCTCGGATAGTCTACCTTTTAGCTAGCCTGGTTTCAGGTTCTTTGTAAGCTAAGTAGTAACACAGTTCCGACAGAAGAGATAAGGGACACTAAATATTCTTTCGCATAAAGCCACATTTTATCTCGGACAGTCTGCCTTTTAGCTAGCCTGGTTTCAGGTTCTTTGCAAGCTAAGTAGCCACGCAGTCCGACAGAAGAGATAAAAGGCTATAAAATAAAAAGCAATAAAAATACTAAATAAAATTCGTTTCCAAAACCATAAATAGGACTTGGTCTAAAAATATTACGCCCATAAAACATTCATATAGATAGTTTATTCTTCAAAAAAATTACCATACATCATGTAGAAAAACATGATAAATAGGAAAATAAACACTCACATTCATTCAAATAAGCATCATTTTCATAAAACATGCATTTTGGTTTTAGAAAATGGAGGGGACTAGTAGACAGCTAAAGAAGGTGGATATTCCACGTTACTATACTGAGAAGTTGGAACGGCTTAGCGCGGCAATGCCACTAGAGGTCCGTGCTGATTTTGAAAAATCCTATGGACGGATTTTAGACCTACTAAAGATCTGTGTCGATCAGGTGTTCCTCAGGGTATTGATCCATTTCTGGAACTCCAGTCTGCGGTGCTTCGAATTTTCGCAGTTTGACCTGGTGCCCACCTTAGAGGAGTATGAGACTATGTTGAGGTGGCCCAAATCAGCCGGGGTCCATATCCGCCACGAGGCATACACTCCTGCAGCACCAGTCGCTGCCCTCATTCAACTACCTTTCCAGCAGAGTACCCTGATAGGAAAAGGGAACACCCAGGGTTGGAAAGTACCAATGTTGGAAGACCACCTGTCCTACCTGGCTGAAAGGGCAGAGTGGGTCGCCTTCAACAAAACCCTGGCCTTAATCATTTTTGGAACGATTTTGTTCCCCTTCCACCTCGACACAGTAGATCAAGCCGTCATGGACGCCTTCTTCGCCTGGGACGTAAACTCAAAAAGTCCCCTGCCTGCAATCCTTGCCGACACCTTGCTCTCGGTGGAATTCTGCCACCAGAAGCAAGGAAAAACACTTCGCTGCTGCTCTTCATTACTGTTTGTGTGGAGCGTCACGCACCTGTACGCCTCTAGACACATGGGGATGTTCCCCGACCCTTTAAAAAGCTTCTCCAAAATCCCTCTCCAACGATGCCTAACTTCAGAATGGAGGGACGAGTTGGAACGAAAGGACGCCAACAGTTTGTCCTGGGTCTGCCCTTGGTTCCGACCTGGCCCAGTTCTCATCAGATGTGGAGACTACCTGAACGTACCCTTGATAGGACTCAGGGGTTGCATAGCCTATTCACCTAGAGTAGCTATGAGACAGCTCATGAGGACTCAAACTACCATTTCTCGGGCGGAACTCGGAGGACTGTGTTTCTTTGGAGACCCATGCACAATCGCCAACTCACTAGCTATGAGAAAAGCATGGGAGAAACTAGTCTACATGGGAGATAGAGAGCTAGGAAAAGCTCGGGTGACGGTCACCAGTGACTACGAGACGTGGAGAAAAAGAATAGGGATGGCTCAACCATCCACCACACCCATTATGATCGTCAATAATGAAGAGCTGCAGGCTCAAATTAATGCCTTGACCCAGAGGATAGAAATCATGGGAGCCCAGATGAGGGCCCTTGAGGAGAGAGAGCAAGAATCTATCCTCACAATAGACGGTCTGCAAAGGCAGGGCAAGAAAAAGGATCATGAAATAGAGCGCCTCAAGGATCAGTGTGCTGACTCTAATGAGCAAGCTATCCGAGCATCCAAAACTGCCAGAACCAGTTCGGATAGCCAACTTCAAGAAATAACCGCCAAGTCAGCACGCCTTGAGGCCGAATCAGCAAAACAGGCTCAAATGATCAAGGAGTTGTCGCAAGAGCTCACCAAGACTCGGTTAGACATACGCCAAGAGTGAGAGGCCAACCGGAGACTCAACAGAAGTTTCGCTGAGCTACGCTGCAAAGAAAAAGACGGGCTAGCTCAGTACGGCCAGGTACTGCAAGAGAAAGACCGAGTCGTTGCAAAGCTCGATGAACTACAAGCCTTGGTCGTTCATCAGGAGGCGAAGATCAAAGAGGCTCAGAAGTATAGTGAAGATATGAGCCAGGCGGTCCGAAAACAAAGCGAAGCACTTGCTCGTCACGTCCGGGAAGCCGAAAGAGAACTACAGAGAGATCAAGACCCGCCTGTGGGTTTCTTTAAGGTTTTCCATTTTTGCCAAAAGTTGCTTCGTAGTATGGAATAGGGGAATGTACACCTTCTATTGAATGAATGAAATCTCCTTCTTTATTCAACGACTGTCTACTTGCATGCATAAACATTCATTTGCATATTTAATTTCCCCTCCTTCACGCTTAATAAATAAGATAATAAAAAGGAAGGATTAACTGACACGTCTTCCAAATCAGAAGAATGGAGAGAAAGCCACTCCTAATAAAGCTTACCCCAACGGTCGACTCGCCGCAAGAGGAAAATAAGCCTCGGCCGTTGGTCCTCAAGAATAAAGAAGAGGGGGCAAGGACACCAGTGCGACTATTTATGCCACGTCCTTTCCCCTGCGAAACAAATAAAGTTGTACCGTGGAGATACGAGGAATCTTCACCAATAAAAGAAGAAATAACAAATATAGCCGACATTGGGGGCATGACTAGAAGTGGAAGAGTCTACTCCCCCAAGGACACACAGGAAGATGTCCTCAAAAATAAAGGAAAAAATAAAAAGACCAAAGAAGAAAAAGAAAATAAGGAATCCAAGGAGGAGACAGAGGAATTACTCCAGTTTATAAGGCAAAGCGAGTATTCCATTATAGACCAGCTCAATCGCACACCTGCAAAGATAACGTTATTATCTTTAATATTGAGCTCGGAACCGCATAGAAATGCCCTGCTGAAGGTCTTGAGCGAGGCACATGTACCTCATACCATATCCCAAGAAAAGGTTGAGAGGATCGTCGGTCACATCACGACAAGCGATCACCTCACCTTCACAGAGGAAGAACTCTCTCTCGAGGGGACAAAACATAACAAGCCCTTGCATATCTCGGTTAAATGCAAGGAGTACCTCATCGCCAAAGTTCTTGTGGATAACGGGTCATCCTTGAGCGTGATGCCCAAGTGCACACTAGACAAGCTGACTATCCAAGGAACCCGTCTGCGTCCAAGCAGCACTATAGTTCGAGCCTTCGACGAATCTAAACGAGAAGTAGTGGGAGAAGTTAATTTGCCAATCCAAGTTGGACCCACTATCTTCAACGTTGATTTCCATGTTATGGATATTACTCTAGCGTATAGCTGTCTCCTCGGCAGGCCTTGGATTCATGACGCAAAGGCAGTACCTTCAACGCTCCACCAGAAAGTCAAGTTCATAGTGGACGACAAACTGGTCACGGTCCAAGCAGAAGACGACATTTTGATCAGTGGACCGTCCACCCAGCCTTATGTGGATGCGGCTGAAGAGGCCCTTGAAACATCTTTTCAAGCGCTCGAAATTGCCAGCATAGAGCGACTTCCCAAAAATACAAAGGTAGCCCGCATGATGTTGAAGCATGGTTACCATCCTGGCCAAGGACTGGGGGCAGATTCCCAAGGCATGAGGGAACCCCCAGAATTCCAAGACAATCCTTTCAAGCATGGCCTAGGATATGAGCCTACTAAGGGTCGGGCAGAAAGAAGAAAAGGGAAGTCTCCCCTCCGCACACTCAAGCAAATTTTCCGAAGTGGAGGGGTGCAAGCGTCAAGAGCCACCTTAGTCATTAGGAAATCTTTTTCTTCGTTTAAGGGATGTAAACCCCATGATTGTTAGAGATTATCCCCCGGGGCTAGCCCGACCCCCGGGCATTTTAGGGCACATATTCCCTTATTAATTAATAAAGAATGATTCTTACAATCTGCTTCTCTTCTTTCTATTTCTGACTACACCACATAAATAACTGTAGACCCCTAATTTTGCCCAGCCTCTCAATAAAGGCTAAGGAGACTTCCTACAACAAGATAAAGCTCGCCTGACATCTCAATAAAGGCCAAGAAGACTTCCTATATGAAGATAAAGCTTCAACGGGCATCTATCGGCATCAACTAACATCCGAATAAAGAAAGGAAAGCTTCCCGGGGGTCCCAGAACACAAAAGCTGGCCAAAACAGGTTGAGACAGCCGTCCCAAATGTGAGACGGCCGTCCCAAGCTGCCCTGGCCAAGTGGAACGGCCGTCCCAAGTGAGACTGCCCGTCCCACACTTCAAGGGGTGGACCCAAGGCTAAAAAATTCAAGTGGGACGGCCGTCCCAACCCAAACAGCCGTCCCAACCCAGATGGCCGTCCCAAATTGCCAGGCTGCGAAAAACTATAAATAAGAGGCTCATTTGCCACTGTTTCGGACACCAGACAACTCCCAGTACTTGTCTTTTCTCTTCCCTCTTCGAATGAACTCTCTGATTGCCTTAATAAGGTAACAATCAGTTAAGGAATTATATTCCAGCATTCGATTCTTCTGTAAAAGTTTAGTGGAGTCGATCTTGTATTCGGAGAGGAGAGTCTTTGTAGAGCGGGGGATTGCCAAAACGCATCCTCAAAGTTAAAGATTCATAATACAAAGCTTGCTACGGAGGTTCTTTTCATTTCTCTTCTCGTTTACTGCTTTATGTATGCAATATGAAATAAAGTCATGTAGATAGCCATCTTTAATATTATGCTATAAAATAGGGTAATCGCGTAATTTCTCATAATCTTCACTTAAATGAATTAATCCGTCATAGGGAACCCGAAAGGGGCATTGTGGGGTGCTAACACCTTCCCCACACGTAACTAACTCCCTTACCCAACTCTGGTTATAATGGCCAAGTTTGGTTTTTATTAAAATCAACGCCTTTTTATCCTTTTCCAATGTTTACGGTCAAAACATTGGTGGCGACTCCATAAGAATCCCTTTTCGAAAACCTTGCTTTTATTAGAGGATAGTTCAGTTGTTGAGCACCGTGGAAGCAATGATCATATTTTAACATAAAACGCGAGTCTAAACCATCTTTTCGCGACCGCTCGCATAAACGTTCGAGATGTCCTTGGACGTCAGAACGGACGGCGGCGACAGATGGCGACTCCGCTGGGGAAGCTAGAGAGTTGATCCCATTTAGTGACGGATAAATTCAAACTAAGTAAAGATTTGAAATTACGCCTTTACCCTTTTCCGTATGTTTTATTGTATGGCTTTAATAATTGCTGTATGATTATTTTCTGCAAATTGTTTGAAATATAAATTGCACACAAAAACCCTTGCACACAACAGTCCCTCTATACCTGGGGGCAAGAGTGAATACCTATAGGGAGTGGGTGGCAGATACGACCGGCTTGTTAGCACACGGGGCTACAACCGTTGTCGGAAACCACCAACTCAAGGTGATAACTCTCTTCTTTTGGTCTAAGGATGTCGACACGGAGTTACGTGCATGACCCGAGGACTGAGAGATTGAGAGGTCCCTATAATGGGGGCACCTTGGGGACCTTTGGCCTTGGTGAGAACAGTTTAGAACCACCTAAACCAAACACATTTCTGCAGGAAAACCCTACCTCGTGATTAAATAAGCGTGGCTCTGCTCGTGGATGTATGAATTGTGTGTGCATTCGTTTGTTGCATTTGTATTGATGCATTAGCATAGGGTAATCATACAACAAACAAAAATAATGAAAAACCCTAAAAATCATAAAAGTGATAAGATAAACCAACTTTATCTCGGACAGTCTTCAGTTAAGCTAGCCTGGTTTCAGGTTCTTTGTAAGCTAAGTAGCCACGTTGACCGACAGAAGAGATAAAGGGTCATAAAAAAATATAAAAATGATTAAAACCCATAAAAATGCCTTTTATAATAAAAAGATTCTTGGCAAAGTCGTATCATTCATACCACATCATCTCATAAGTGGTAAAACTAAGAGAAAATAATTGCAGCATGCACATCATTTTAATAAACCTCCAAAAAATAGGTCTTAGGAGCGTGTTTTGAGAAAATTACTGGGCCAAATCCCCTTTGGGTATTTGCAACTTGGTTCTTCAGCCTTTTCTCTTCGTTTTGACATGTTGTGCGTCCAAATCGGACAACCCAGTCAAAAGATATTCCACTTTCAATATCTGCTGTCATAAAAAAATATTTTTGTAGTACATGCATAAACGCATTCATTCTAGGATGTATTAGGTATCCTTAGACAATAGTGAAAGAGACCCAAGTGCATTTATCACCTTCCTAGAAGAGATAAGTGCGCTAAGGTATGTTGGCAACCTTTTAAAAAAAAAAAGGAAGTTAGCACACTAAGGTGGGTATGGTACCCTTAAAACGTAGGCTTTTGAGAAGATACCAAAGCTATTGTCTAAGGCATATCTATTTCACACTAATCATTTGAAATACAAAGCTATAATAAAAATCGTTAAAATCATTTAGAAAGTGGCTGGTCTTCCGCCCATTCTCACTCGCGCTCAAAAAACCAAGAAGATGGAGAAATTAGAGGAGTAGAACCGTATGCTCACCGCTGAGCTTAACGCCATAAAGGAGCAGGTGCCACAATTAAAGGAGTGGTTAGAGAAACAAAAGCACAGGCTCACCACTGAGCTTAACTTCGTAAAAGAGCAAATATCGTATTTTATGGAACTAATACGCCAACAATGCCTCTACAATGAGGTTTCCAAACAACAAATTTCTGCCCTAGAAGAGAAATTAAGGGCATTAGAGGAATACAACTTTGATGTAAATGAGGTAACCGATGTCAAAATACTCGATTCCCTCCCAAGTTTAAGAAATCCCACGCATCATTCAAGAAGCCCTTTGGCAAGAAAAAGGAGGGAAGTATAAATGCCATGAACTTTACTACTCTTTCTTCCTCTTCGCCATCAGTTGGACAGTCACGCAGACAAGAGAAGAAATTCACTCCCATCCCAATCTCTTATGGGAGTGTGCTGCCAAGGCTTTTAGAGGCCAAGCTCTTAACACGTATCTCTCCAAATAAGATGGATCCACCTTACCCAGAATGGTACAAACCTAATGAGAATTGCGATTACCACTCAGGTGCTCCTGGGCATTCCGTGGAGAATTGCGTCAACCTGAAATATAGGGTTCAAGAATTATTGAATGCTGGGTGGATTACTTTCAATGCTCCCGACCCAAACGTAAACATCAAGCCTCTATCATAACCAGAATAGTGAACCTGGGTAGAGAAGGCCAACTAACTAGGGCTCCCCATTTTGTGCATCTTTTGGTTAAAAAAAATATAAATAAATAAAAAGCATAAAGAGATAAAAAAATCTTCCGATGCATCTGTCGTGGTCTCTACCCGTGGCCGCGAGATCTTTTGATTAAAGGGACTCTGTATATATTTCTCTTTTCATCAATACAATGAGGCATTTTTCATAATATTCATATGCTTCTCATTCTTTTCTCTCTCCAAAATAATAAAAAAATCTAGACCCAAATAAGGACCAAACAGTCATGTCTATGATTGAAAACTCCCTGTGGGATCTGAAAGCCGAAGGCGGATGGATTGAGTCAGACAGTGAGGAGGGGACCATTTCCTCGGACATGCAAAGACTGTTAGAAAAAAGAAGCTCAATTGATACAGCCCCATCTTAGGCCATCGATCTAGGACAAAGAGATAATAAGAAAGAAGTAAATATCGATACCCAAATTGATAATGTCAGGGAAGAGGAAATAACACCTTTGCGCTTATACATCGGAAAAGGCTGTACCGTGGATATGCATACAAGAATCGTCCATTAATGAGGATATCTCCAATATAGCCAGCATTGGGGGCAGGACGATAAGCAAAAAAAAAATTTATCACCCCAAGGAGCTAGAGGATTCCTAAAAACAAAGGAAAAATAAAGAAACCGAAGAGGAAAAGGAAAAATGAAAGAATTAATGGTTGAGTTCAAGAGGGGGGGTGAATTGAACTTTAAAACTTTTTCGCAAAACTTACTTTCTTTTGGAAGAATGAGTTATCTTTATTCAATCTTTGCAAAGGTAATTTGATTTAAACACAGCAAGTATATAGACAGAAAATAAAAGAGATGAAAGAAGAAATTTAACACACAAGTTTATACTGGTTCACTCTAATCCAGAGCTACATCCAGTTCTTGACAAACCTGTCAAGTTCCACTAATTCCAAGTGAAAATTACAACCAGTAGATACTCACCAATCTACCCCAAGAACTATCTTGCCAACCCACAAGATAGAATCTTGAAAACCACCTAGTAACCAAATCCAGTTACTGAACCAAGTGCAGATTACAATCCAACCTGCACAATTACACTTTTACAAAAGAGTAAGGAAAGAAAAAACCTGGACTTGCAGTTCTAATTGTCCAGAACAAATTCTAACGGCACTTTCTCTCTTTGATTGACCACAATTCTGATCACAGCACCTTATGATATGAAAAGTTTCTTGAATGCAGAGAAAGTCACGTATATGAAAGTTTCACAGATTGATTTCACAAGTTTTCTCAAGTAGTGTGTATGTATATATTTCAAAAGATAGATCAATTTCTGTATATATAGAGTAAAACATAAAATCAGAACGTTTCATCTCGTCAAAAACTGTTTCGAGAGTCAAAAGATCGATTAGTTTGAAGTATAACAGTTTAGAAGAGTCTCTGATCGATTAGAACTGAAGTATGATCGATCAGACTGAGTTATGATCGATTAGAATGAAACTATGATTGATCAGAATACATTTCAATCGATTAAAACATCGATTCAATCGATTGATTTCATTTAAAGTTCCATTCAATCGATTGATTCGAGTTTTTAATGGATTGAAACAGCTTTATGAAAAATGACAACTCTCTGTTTCAATCGATTAAAAATCATTTCAACAGATTGAAATCCTGCAAACACTTAGTTAATAAAATAACCTCTCTGTTTTAACAGATTAAAAAATATTTCAACAGATTGATTTTCTGAAAAACTCTTAGACTGAAAAAAAATCTTTCTGTTTCAACAGATTAAAAATTTATTTCAACAGATTGAAAATGCGAAACTTTGAAAAATTCATTGAGTTATTTTAACTTGTTGATTCTGCGAATCAATCAATTGAAAATACGACTTATGTATGACCACTTATTATTTTGAGTGATTTTAACAGATTGAAAATCCTTTTCAACAGATTGAAAAACTTAGTTTGTTCTTTTAATACTTAATTGTTAGTTTTTCATGCAGAAAAATGATTTTCAATGAGATGCAATTTTTTAAGGTGCTTATCACAAAATATAATGGACTATCAAGAGATTAAGTGCTTAAACTGAAAACCTAATCATCTACACACCCACAACCTAAGATATCTATGTCTTCATCAAATCCACCAAGTGCTTCAATCTCCCCCTATTTGATGGAGACAAATAACCACTGCACCTGCATAAAAAATAACAAACCAGAGACATATATTTTGTGGTGTGTGTGTAGTGACAGTTTTAAGCAAAATACTTCTCCCCCTATTTGACTGCATCAAATAGATTGTTTTAGTTACAGTCCAATGGGGCCACGTAGATACCCCGAATATAAACCAGAACATTAAAAACAGAATAACAGAAACATAGAAAGTCTTCATTCGTCCCCGGGGCCTTGATTGAATTGCAGGTCCACAATCCTGTTGTAAATGTCTTCTAGTTGATTATCAATATGCTGGAACCTTGCAATGAAATTTTCATCCAAATAATGCTGCCGAGCCCTCAGAGCAGCAGTCATCTGCATATGCCTCCTTTGGTCTGAATGCAGTTCGTTCATTTGATGTAACATTGTTCTTTCAAACTGAGACAGAGGCGTGCCACGGTCAGGCGGTGGATTGTATGGAATCATTTCCAGTGGGTTCACTTCTTCCATTGGATCAGACGGACGTGCTGCAGAAGTTCCAGGAATATCAGTGTTGATTCCTTCCTCTTGCTCTTCTTCTTCACTTTCTTCACTTCTCCCAGCATCTTCTTTTGAGATCCATTCCCCATCAATTTTAATGAAACCCATTTTGTGAAGCACAAAATTATTTATTTCATTCGTTGGTCGGACGGTTTCAACAAGTTCTCCTTCTACATTGACACCAAAATGTGTTAAAAACTTAGAAATCAGAATAGCATAAGGATACCTCGAAATCACTAAGTCTCTTGGCTTTGATCATGTGGTCCTTGATGACGAAGACCCAGCTTCACCCGTATCCTGTGGTGAATGCAGTACATCGATACTAAATCTCCTTCGTTTAGCACCGCATGATTGCTCCCCCTGGGTGTGAGCTGCCACGACACAATGAAAGCGAGAATTCTTTCTTCCAGTTTTAGCTTCCCAGTATTGAAAGATCTAACAGAATCACGAGTATTCTTCATGCATGACCGAAAGTACTGAACTTTATTAAATTCGTCCACATCTGAAGTGTAACCTTTGGTGACTTTTACACCAACATCCTTTATTCCAGCAACCTCCTTCCAGATGTTGGGAGTAATTTCAATGTCTACACCTTTAACTTGGGTTTTCAAAGTGGAACCTTCAAAGGATAAATTTGTGAAGAAAACTTTAATCAAATCAGGATAAATCCTACCATTTAACTCCGTAAACTTCGAAGCTTTTGGTGTTGCAAGTAGCTTTCGAATGCCTCTCGAATCCTTCGGCATCAAACCAGGAGAACTTTAACATCTTTGGAATGTTGACTTGCTTCCTGCTCAATTCATGGATAAACAAATCCATTTTCTCTTGGTCCCCATTGAACCAAGTTTCAATTCGACCTCCAACATTTGGTTCTTGCCTTGCATTAGAAGACTCGCCTCTGCTGGACTTCTTCCTACCGGATTTAGTACGCTTGAGCATACTTGATTTTTGGGATTAGCAGAACAGAGAAGAACCGAGAAAAGAGAAAGTTCAAAGAAGAAAATAATACTACAGGAATAAGAATACACAATCCTTTCAGCTTCAAAAATTTTGTCTTTACTGTTTTATTGCTTCTGCGCAGTGATGATAAAGGAGGAGAGAGAATTTCTACTGTGCACTTTAATTATCCTTACAGTAGATATCCAATCAGGGTCAATCAGCTTTTATTGGAAATCTTAGATATTAAAGAGAGTAGCTGAAGTTTATCTTGTTGTAAATGCTTTCAATTTACTCTGCAGAATTTGTTTAGAGACAAAGTACATACAACTAGCCCAAAAAAAATAATCAATTGATATTCCGTGAAACCAATTGATTTTGTAATCGCAGATACTCAAAAGTAAAATAAACCGATTGAATCGAGAATTAAATCGATTGATATTGTAAGAGACAATCATGCAGAGTATCATAAGTGAATTCAATCGATTGAATCGAAGATTTAATCGATTGATTTATAGAAGAAAGTATGCAGAGCTACAAGGTTAATGAAATAAATCGATTAAAAGCTTATCTAATCGATTGAACTGATAACATATCAATACCAGAGAGTAAGAATCAGGAAATCAACAGATTATTTCTCAATTTCAATCGATTGAAACAAATAATATCAAGTTATTCATGCAATTATTAATCGATTGAACTTGTTATCAACCTGTTAAAAAACATACAATCACTGTAAAGAATCAGTTATGCAATACTAGATATATCTAGAATTCCTAATTCAGTTCTAAGCATATTAAGTCTATCTCTAGGAAGTGGTTTAGTGAATAAATCAGCTAACTGTTTTTCAGATTCAATGTATAATATCTCACAGTCACCCCTAGATACGTGTTCTCTAATAAAGTGATGTCTAATTTCAATATGCTTAGTTCTAGAGTGTTGAATAGGATTCTTAGTTAAGTTTATTGCACTAGTATTGTCACAAACCAAAGGTACCTTGTTTAGAGTCACTCCATAATCTGTCAGCTTGTTGCTTGAGGTAGATGCTTTGAGCACAACAGCTCCTAGCTGCAATGTATTCAGACTTCTGCAGTTGACAGAGCAACACACGCTTGCTTTTTGCCGTGCCACGATATAAGACTCGCTCCCCAGCAAATGACAAGTACCGGAGGTACTTTTTCTCGTCCAATCTACATCCTGCAAAGTCGAATCAGAAAATCCAACAAGTTTAAGGGATGTACCTTCAGGATACCATAGTCCAACATTAACTGTTCCCTTAAGGTACTTCAGAATCCTTTTGGCAGCAGTAAGATGTGATTCCTTTGGATTTGCCTGAAATCTTGCACAAAGGCACACACTAAACATAATGTCAGGTCTACTAGCAGTTAGATATAGTAGTGAACCAATCAAACCTCTATATTTAGTTTGATCAACAGGTTTTCCTTTTTCATCTAAGTCTAGACAACAGTTAGTAGACATGGGTGTAGAGGATTCCTTGCAATTGTGCATATCAAATTTCTTTAACAATTCATTGCAGTATTTAGATTGGCTAAGAAAAATGCCATTTCTTAATTGTTTAACCTGGAGACCAAGGAAGAAATTCAATTCTCCCATCATAGACATTTCAAATTCACTTTGCATTTCTTTTACAAACTTATTACACATGGCATTATTAGTGGAACCGAAAATGATATCATCCACATATACTTGCACCAGAATAATGTCAGTTCCAGATTTCTTAATGAATAGAGTTTTATCAACCTCACCTCGCTTGTACCCTTGATCAATTAGGAAGTTACTTAACCTCTCATACCATTGTCTAGGTGCTTGCTTTAGACCATAAAGGGCCTTTTTCAATTTGTAGACATGGTCAGGATGCTTGTGATCTTCAAACCCAGCAGGTTGAGAAACATATACTTCTTCATTGATGAGTCCATTAAGAAAGACACTCTTTACATCCATCTGTAGTAATCTGAAACCACTTATACAGGCATAAGCTAATAATAATCTAACAGCTTCAAGTCTAGCTACAGGTGCAAAGGTTTCATCAAAATCGATACCCTCTTGTTGGTTATACCCTTTGGCTACCAATCTAGCTTTATTTCTAGTAATAATGCCGTGTTCATCTAGCTTGTTTTTGAATACCCACTTAGTACCAATTATATTGATATCTTTGATTTTAGGAACTAATTCCCACACGTTATTCCTTTCAAATTGATTAAGCTCATCATGCATGGCACTAACCCAGTATTCATCATTTAATGCTTCTTTAACTGTCTTAGGTTCTATTTGTGAAATGAATGCCATATGATTGCAGAATTGATTAAGAGAATGTCTAGTAGATACTCCCTTATTGATTTGCCCGATGACATTGTCTAGAGAGAGATCTCTTGGGACAATCCACTCTTTAGGAAGCTCTTCTAGAACATCTTCTTCCAGTTCTTCAGTAATTGTTGGTGGATTAGCTTTTGCAGGGTCCACTGATGAATCATCTTCTTCAACAGTATGCTCGATCCGTGTTACTCGGCATGTTTCAACCGATAAGAATTATCAGCTTAAATCTTCTTCATCTCGCAGCACTCGTTGTTCTATTCTCGCAACACTCGAGGAGACTCATTAAACACAAAATGTACTGACTCTTCAACTGATTTGAATCTTAAATTGTAAACTCTATATGCATGGCCGTCAGTTGAGTAACCAAGAAAAATTCCTTTATCGATTTTTCATCAAACTTGCCAATATTTTCTTTCCCATTGTTTAAAACAAAACATGTACATCCAAAAACCCTGAAATAGTTTATGTTGGGTTTTCTTCCTTTGTACAGTTCATATGGGGTTTTCTTAAGCATGGGTCTAATCAAGATTCTATTTAAAACATGACAAGCAGTGTTGACTGCATCTGCCCAAAAGTATTTTGGTAAAGAATTTTCACACAACATTGTTCTAGCAAGTTCCACAATGGATCTGTTCTTTCTTTCCACAACACCATTCTCGTTGAGGAGTTCTTGGAGCAGAAAAATTGTGTTTTATGCCAAACTTTTCACAAAAAGATTCAAACTTTTCATTTACAAATTCTCCACCATTGTCACTTTGAATAGATGTAATGAAATATCCTTTTTCATTATGTAAAACCTTGGCAAGCTTTCTGAAAGATTTGTAAGAATCAGATTTGGCTTTAAGAAAAACAAGTCCGGTAACTCGGAAAAGTCATCAACAATTACCATGATATAAAGATTACCACCTAGGCTTTTATTCCTTGAAGGACCAACCAAATCCATGTGAAGCAGTTCCAAAGGTCTAGAAGTTGAAACAATGTTTTTGTTTGAAAAAGATTTTCTAGTTTGTTTGCCTTTCAAACAAGCTTCACAGATTTTATCTTTCAAGATTTGAAGCTTAGGCAGCCCAGAAACTAATTCTTTTAAAATCAGTTTGTCAAGATGATTAAGATGTATATGAGCAAGCCTTCTATGCCACAACCAAGATTCTTCTTCTTTAGTAAGAAGACAACTTTGAGATGATATAGACTTCTTGATATCTAACATGTATATGTTGTTTAACCTCTTACCTACCAACATTACCGTGTCGATTCTCGGCTCACGATAAGGCACTTTTCTCGGTTTGAAAATGACTTTGTGACCAAGATCACATAACCGACTTATGCTTATCGATTGTGCTTGAGACCTTCAACAAGAAGAACATTGTGAATGATTACCGATTCACCATCACCAATATCTCCGAACCTAGAATTCTTCCTTTGTTGTTGTCTCCATAAGTCACATGACCTCCATTCTTCAATTTCAGCTTCCGGAATTTTGAAATGTCACCTGTCATGTGCCTTGAGCATCTGCTGTCTAGGTACCAAAGGGATTCTTGTTGCTGTTCCTGAAAGATCAAACATCAAGTATTTGGTACCCTTACGTATTTTGGGTCCTTAGGAGTCAAATATTCTGTTTAACATGCTTTGGAACCCATCTCTTCCTACCTTGAGGCACAAAATATTTTCTAGCATGACAGAATTTTATAGTATGTCCTTTCTTCATGCAGTAATGACAAGATTAGAAAGGGGATGCTGTTGTTTTTCTGTATGAAAAGAAGTTCAAATATTTTTTTGTTTTTACCCCATTCTTAGGTTTGTACCCGATTCCAGAATGTTCAAACACACAGTTTTGAGACCCAAGAAGTGCATCTATGTTCTCTTTACCTTGAGTAAATTTTGTCAAGGTTTTAGTCAAGTAATCAACCTTATTTTGTAAAACAATACACTTTTCACAAGTCTTTTTAACAGCAACATTATCCGCAAATGAATAGATAATATCTAGATGTTCTAAATCTGTTTTGCTTTCTAATAGTTCTTTTTCCAGAACTTTAACTCTATTTTCTAACCAGTTATTTAAACCTTTCAACCGATTATTTGTATGAGATAAATTTCTGGCTTCACTATGCATTTCATTGAAAGCATTTAGTAATGTGCTGTAATTCATTTCATTCTCTATAGGAGTTGAACTTACATGTGATGAAGAGGATTCACAGTCAGCCATCAAACACAGGTTCACCTCTTCACTTTCGGATTCAGAGCTGGAAGATGAATCATTGTCTTGCCAGGCTATATAGGCCTTTTTTCTTTTGTATCTTGATTCTTTCTTGTTCTGATTCTTGGTCTTTTCCGGACAATCACTCTTTATGTGACCCTGTTTACCACAAGAATAACAAGTAATAGTATTTTGAACAGATTCAGTCTTTTTATCATTGTACCTTTTTACTTGTCCAGTTTTGTTCTTTCATCTAAGAAATTTCCCAAATTTCTTAACCAACAAAGTCAGGTTCTCTGATTCATCTTCTTCAGATCCACTGTTTTCTTCAATCGTCTTGAGAACAATATTTCTACTTTTCTTTTCTGCATTCTCTTGTTCTATGAACCGATTGATTTCCAACTCATGTTCCCTTAACTTACCAAAAAGTGAAGCGGTAGTCATTTTAGTCAAGTCTCTTGATTCTGATATAGCTGTCACCTTTGGTTGCCACGTTCTGTCCAAACAATTTAAGATTTTGATGTTCAACTCTTCTTTGTCAAAAGTCTTTCCTAACCCAATTAGATGATTGACAATGTGCGTGAACCTTTTCTGCACATCTGCAATTGTTTCTCCTTGCTGCATTTTAAACAACTCATAGTCCCTGATTAACTCATGTTTTCTTGCCCTTTTCACATCAGATGTTCCTTCATGTGTGACCTCTAAAATTTCCCACATCTCTTTGGCAGAGGCACACTGAGACACCCTGAAAAACTCATCAAGATTTAAAGCAGAGGTAATAATATTTTTTGCAGTATAATCATATTGGACTCTCCTATTTTCTACATCAGTTAATTCAGCCCAATCTTTTTCAACTACTTTACCATCTACTGTATGAGTTGGTTTGTACGGACCATTAACAATTGTTTCCCAAATGCCTCTATCAAGGGATTCAATAAAGATTTTCATTCTAACCTTCCAGAAAGAATAATTCACACAAGAAAAAAGTGGAGTCCTGTTTATGGAGGCTCCTTCTGAAAAATTCATCTTTCCCTCAGCCATTGGACCGATTTCTTGAGTAACTTACAAGAACCAGCTCTGGTACCAATTGAAAGAATTAATGGTTGAGTTCAAGAGGGGGGGTGAATTGAACTTTAAAACTTTTTCGCAAAACTTACTTTCTTTTGGAAGAATGAGTTATCTTTATTCAATCTTTGCAAAGGTAATTTGATTTAAACATAGCAAGTATATAGACAGAAAATAAAAGAGATGAAAGAAGAAATTTAACACACAAGTTTATACTGGTTCACTCTAATCCAGAGCTACATCCAGTTCTTGACAAACCTGTCAAGTTCCACTAATTCCAAGTGAAAATTACAACCAGTAGATACTCACCAATCTACCCCAAGAACTATCTTGCCAACCCACAAGATAGAATCTTGAAAACCACCCAGTAACCAAATCCAGTTACTGAACCAAGTGCAGATTATAATCCAACCTGCACAATTACACTTTTACAAAAGAGTAAGGAAAGAAAAAACCTGGACTTGCAGTTCTAATTGTCCAGAACAAATTCTAACGGCACTTTCTCTCTTTGATTGACCACAATTCTGATCACAGCACCTTATGATATGAAAAGTTTCTTGAATGCAGAGAAAGTCACGTATATGAAAGTTTCACAGATTGATTTCACAAGTTTTCTCAAGTAGTGTGTATGTATATATTTCAAAAGATAGATCAATTCTGTATATATAGAGTAAAACATAAAATCAGAACGTTTCATCTGTCAAAAAACTGTTTCAGAGAGTCAAAAGATCGATTAGTTTGAAGTATAACAGTTTAGAAGAGTCTCTGATCGATTAGAACTGAAGTATGATCGATCAGACTGAGTTATGATCGGTTAGAATGAAACTATGATCGATCAGAATACATTTCAATCGATTAAAACATCGATTCAATCGATTGATTTCATTTAAAGTTCCATTCAATCGATTGATTCGAGTTTTTAATGGATTGAAACAGCTTTATGAAAAATGACAACTCTCTGTTTCAATCGATTAAAAATCATTTCAACAGATTGAAATCCTGCAAACACTTAGTTAATAAAATAACCTCTCTGTTTTAACAGATTAAAAAATATTTCAACAGATTGATTTTCTGAAAAACTCTTAGACTGAAAAAAAATCTTTCTGTTTCAACAGATTAAAAATTTATTTCAACAGATTGAAAATGCGAAACTTTGAAAAATTCATTGAGTTATTTTAACTTGTTGATTCTGCGAATCAATCAATTGAAAATACGACTTATGTATGACCACTTATTATTTTGAGTGATTTTAACAGATTGAAAATCCTTTTCAACAGATTGAAAAACTTAGTTTGTTCTTTTAATACTTAATTGTTAGTTTTTCATGCAGAAAAATGATTTTCAATGAGATGCAATTTTTTAAGGTGCTGATCACAAAATATAATGGACTATCAAGAGATTAAGTGCTTAAACTGAAAACCTAATCATCTACACACCCACAACCTAAGATATCTATGTCTTCATCAAATCCACCAAGTGCTTCAAAAAAGAATCCAAGGGGAAGATTACGTAGACCTTGGATTAACGGTGCTAGGGCAGTTTCTTCAACACTCCACCGAAAAATCAAATTCGTGGTAGGCGACAAGTTGATCATGGTTCAAGCTTAAGACTACATTCGAATCAGCAAGTCGTCCACCATACCTTAAATGGATTGTAGACCCCTAATTTTGCCTGGCCTCTCAATAAAAGCTAGGGAAACTTCACAAGAAGATAAAGTTTGCCCGGCTTCTTAATAAAAACCAAGGAGACCTCCAACAACAAACTCGAAGTTCAGACGGTCTCTCATTTAAAAGGCTAAAGAGACTTCTTACAAGGACAAAGCTCGCTTGCCATCTTTATAAAAGGCCAAGAAGACTTCCTATATGAAGATAAAGCTTCAACGGACGTTTATCGGCATCAAACGTCGTCCGAATACACAAAGGAAAGCTTCCCGGGGGTCCCAGAACACGAAAGCTGGCCAAAACAGGTCGAGACGGCCGTCCCAAGGTCGAGACGACCGTCCCAACCTTTCCTGGCCATTTGGGACGGCCGTCCCAAATGGGACTGCCAGTCCCGGATCCCCAGGGCGTCCCAGCCAGTGCAAATGTGTCATTTGGGACGGCCATCCCACTCCAGACGCGCGTCCCAAAGGTGCAGGCAGCGAAAACTATAAATTGGAAGCTCATTTGGCACTATTCGAGACCCCAGACAACTTCAAGACTTGTCTTCTTCTCTCCCTACCTCGAATGAACTCTCTGATTGCCTTAAATAGGTAACAATCAATTAAGGAACTAGATTCCAGCATTCGATTCTTCTATAAAACTTTAGTCGAGTCGAGTCTGTATTCGTGAGTCGAGTCTGTATTCGTGAGGAGAGTCATTGTAGAGCGAAGGATTGCCGTAAAGCATCCTCTTTATAAAAGACTTCTAATATAAAGCTTGCTTCGGAGGTTCTTCTCAATTCTCTTCCCTTTTATTGCTTTATTTACTGCTTTCTATATGCAATGTAGATAAATCATGTAGATAGCCACATTTATTATACGAATAAAATAAGGGTAATCGCGTAATTTCTTGTAATCTTAACTTAAATGAATTAATCCGTCATAGGGAACCCGAAAGGGGCGTTGTGGGGTGCTAATACCTTCCCCACACGTAACTAACTCCCTTACCCGACTCTGGTTATAATGGCCAAGTTTGGTTTTTATTAAAATCAATGCCTTTTTCTCCTTTTCCAATGTTTATGGTCAAAACATTGGTGGCGACTCCAGAAGAACCCTTTTCGAAAACCTTCTATTAGAGGATAGTTCAGCGTTGAGCGCCTCGGAAGCAATGAACACACTTTAAACAAAAAACGCGAGTCTCAACCATCTTTTCGCGACCGCTCGCAGAACGTTCGAGATGTCCCTGGACGTTAGAACGGACGGCGGCGACAGATGGCGACTCCGCTGGGGAAGCTAGAGAGTTGATCCCATTTAGTGACGGATAAATTCAAACTAAGTAAAGATTTGAAATTACGCCTTTACCCTTTTCTGTATGTTTTATTGTATGGCTTTGATAATTGTTGTATGATTATTTCTGCAAATTGTCTGAAATATAAATTGCACACAAAAACCCTTGCACACAACAGTCCCTCTATACCCGGGGGCAAGAGTGAATAACTATAGGGAGTGGGTGGCAGATACGACCGACTTGTTGGCACACGGGGCTACAACCGTTGTCGGAAACCACCAACTCAAGGTGATAACTCTCTTCTTTTGGTCTAAGGATGTCGACACGGAGTTCCGTGCATGACCTGAGGACTGAGAGATTGAGAGGTCCCTCTGATGGGGGCACCTTGGGGACCTTTGGCCTTGGTGAGAACAGTTAGAACCGCCTAAACCAAGCACGTTTCTGCAGGAAAACCCTACCTCGTGATTAAATAAGCGTGGCTCTGCTCGTGGATGTATGAATTGTGTGTGCATTCGTTTGCTGCATTTGTATTGATGCATTAGCATAGGGTAATCATATAACAAACAAAAAATGAAAAACCCTAAAAATCACAAAAGTGATAAGATAAAAGACCTTTATCTCGGACAGTCTTCAGTTAAGCTAGCCTGGTTTCAGGTTCTTTGTAAGCTAAGTAGCTACATTGACCGACAGAAGAGATAAAGGGTCATAAAAAAAAAAATAAAAACAAATTAAAGTCATAAAATACCTTTGTTACAAAATAAAAATCCTTAGCAAAAGCCTTACAATGCATACTAACTTTTGTTCATAAGAATAAAAAGAGAAGAAAATAGGACTCTCTTCATTAAAATCCATAAAACATTCATATAGATAAGCTTTCCTTTCAAGAAAAACCCAGTACTATCATGCATCATATTAGGAATAAAACATGATAATACTTAGAAAAATAAACACTTGCATACATGCATTTACAAAAATTCATCCTCATATCATGCATTTCACTTTTGCTAGATAATGGAGGGATCCGGTAATAGACAATTAAAGAAAGTGGAGATCCTTCTATGCCGTGTAGAGAAGTTAAGGCATTTGTGTACATATATGCCGCCGGAGGTCTATGCTAGCTTTGAGAAATCTTACGGAAGAATTCTTGACCTCCTGAAAATCAGCATTGATCCAATATTTGTTAGAGCATTGGTCCACTTCTGGAATCCCGATCTACATTGCTTCGAGTTCTCGCAGTTTGACTTGGTACCAACCTTAGAAGAATATGAACTCATGGTCAGATGGCCTCAGTCAGTTGGGGTCTACGTTTGCTCAGGAGTATATACGGCCGTGAGTAAGGTTGCTACTATTATACGACTGCCTCCTCATCAATCCACCCTAGAGGGAAAAGGGAATATCAGAGGTTGGAAAATGGCTATAATAGAAGACCACTTAGTCTCTTTGGCTGAAAAGAAGGACTGGTCTACATTCAACAAAACTCTAGCATTGGCAATGTTCGGAATCATATTGTTCCCATTCCATGTGAACATCGTGGATCATGCTGCAATGGACGCATTCTTTGCCTGTGATGTATACTCAAAAAGTCCTATACCTGCAATCCTTGCTGACACCCTGCTTTCAGTAGAATTCTGTCGACAGAAGCAGGGAAAAACACTTAGATGCTGCACTTCACTACTATATGTGTGGGGTATTACTCATTTCTACGCATCAAGCCATATGGGCGTATTTCCTGATCCTTTAAGGAGTTTTTCAAAAATCCCTCTTCAGCATCGTCAAGTGCTAGAATGGAAAACCGAGTTAGAAAGCTGGAACCTAGAGCACATATCCTGGGTCTGCCCTTGGTTCCGACCCGGTTATATTCTCGTACGATGTGGAGATTACCTGAGCATACCATTACTAGGTCTCAGGGGTTGTATAGCCTACTCTCCTAAGATGGCTATGAGACAACTTATGAGAACCCAGACCGCGCCAACTCAAGAGGAGCTCAGAGGGCTGAGTCTATGCCATTATTCCCATAGCTTTAAAGAAGTATCTACTGTCCGGAAAGCATGGGAAAGACCAGTCTATATGGGAGATAAAGAACTCAGAAAGGTTCAAGTATCTGCATCCCATGAATATGAAGAATGGAGGAAAAATAGAGGGATACCCCAACCATCTGTTGCATTCACTACAACGTTAGTCGGTGAAGAGCTACAATTGCAGGTTAATGCCTTAAACAAGAGGGTTGAAGTCATGGAAGCTCAACTGAGGGCTTTTGAAGAAAAAGAACAAGAATCAACCCTTATAATAGATGGTCTAAAAAGGCAATGTAGAAAGAAGGACCATGAAATAGAGCGTCTTAAGAATGATTGTGCTGACTATCAGGAAGAGACTAAACAAGCATTGAAGATTCCGAGGCTTGAGCAAGATAGTCTATTCTGGGACATGAATGACGAAATAGCACATCTTAAGAGCACGCTTGAAGAACAGGCAAGAACGATCAAGTTAATACAAGATGACCTAGCAAATACTCGGTCAGAAGCACAGAAGTGGTGGGAAACCGCTGAGAAGTACAGAGTAGACCTAGAAGAGCTACATGAAAAAGAAAAGGATGGATTAGCTCAGTATGGTCAACTACTTCGTGAAAAGGACCGAATAATAGAGAGGTCTGATCAACAACATGCCTTGATCGTTCATCAAGAAGAGAAGATAAAAGAGGCTCGTCAATACAGTGAAGATATGAGTCGGGCAGTATCTGAGCAAATCAAGATGCTCAGAAATCATGTGATAACAGCTGAAGATGAATTACGAAGAAAGCCTAATTTACCTATAGGATTCTTCAAGCTTTTTCGCTTTTGTCAACATTTGCTTCAAAGCATTGTATAGAAGGATTTACACTTTCTAATAAAAGGATTTCTTTTCCTTAAGTTTTCTATTGCATTCATAAATTGCATACATTCATACATCCCTCCTCATTTTAATAACAAAGATAATAAAAAGAAAGGATTAACTGATGTGCTTTCCACAAATCAGAAAAATGGAAAAGAAGCCTTTCGTCATCAAAATCTCTACGACGGTCGATAAACTCGAAGATAATAACAAACAAGCACCGTTAATCATTCCAAACACTAAAAGGGAAGAAACAATAACGCCTTTACGTTTATTCGTACCGCATCCTTTCCCTTATGAATCAAATAAAGTTGTACCTTAGAGATACTCGGAAGAATCGTCACTCAATCAAGATATCTCCAACATAGCCGGTATTGGGGGCATGACAAGAAGCGGAAGAATATATTCCCCCAAGGAATTATAAGATAATATTCCTAAAGATAAAATGAAAAATAAAGCCGAAGAAGAAAAAGAATCCAAGGAGGAGACAGATGAGTTACTCCAGTACATAAGACAAAGTGAGTACTCCATCATTGATCAACTCAATCGTACTCCAACAAAGATAACTTTGTTATCACTCATCATGAGTTCGGAACAGCATCGAAACGCATTGTTAAAGGTTTTGAATGAATCATTCGTTCCGCATGCAATATCCCTGTAGACCCCAAATCTTGCCCGGCCTCAGAATAAAGTCAGAAAGCTTCCTATTTGAAGACGGCCGAAGCCTAACAAGCCATTAGGAGAGACTATTAGGCTCCCGTACCAGGATAGGAAGGTTTTTTTGGCCCAAAAATAAAGTTTCTCGCCCTGAAGGGACGAGACCCCCGTCTGGATTTCCCAGACCACCGTCTCGTCTCAACGACCAGGACGAGACCGCCGTCTCGAAATTCCAGACGACGGTCTCGTTACCTGCAAAAGTCAAGATGGCGGTCTGGATTTTCCAGACGGCGGTCTCGATTCCTGCCAAGTCGAGACGGTGGTCTGGATTTTCCAGACGGCGGTCTCGACCCACTGCCATGGACGAGACGGCGGTCTAGAATTTCCAGACGGCAGTCTCGACCCTGTCAGAGGAGACGGCGGTCTCGACCTGTCAGGCGCGAAAAACTATAAATAGGGGCGTCATTTCTCCCTTTTCCCACACCCAGCAGCAAGAGCTCTCCCTTCTCTCTAGACTTTCTCTCTCTAAGAATCCCTCCGAGGCATTTCCGGAGTTTCGAGTGTCTTTAGGCATAAAAAGAGCGTTCTAAATCTTCTTAAGAATCCCTCCGAGGCATTTCCGAGTTTCGAGAGTTGTAGAGTGAAGGGTTGCCAAAACGCACCCTCTCTTTTATATATAAAAGCTTGCTTTGGAGGTGCATATCCTCACTCTCTCCTTTTTTATTACTGCTATTTAAATTACGCAATAGAAGCTAGGGCCATGTAGTCATATATTTAAATACCGCATAATAAAAGGGTAAAAACGCTATTTTCCAGTTTAATTATTCATTCAAGCTAGCCAGCCTATCATAGGGAACCCGAAAGGGGCGTCGTAAAGGAACTAATACTTCATTTACACGTAACTAACTCCCTTACCCAACTCTGGTTCTAATGACCAAAGTTGGTTTTTGAAAACCAACGCCTTTTCAAACCCCTTTTCCGATGTTTACGATAAAAATGTCGGTGGCGACTCCATAGAACCCAAATTAAATAAATCCCTGGGTTAGCTCGGTTATCGAACAACTCAGGGATACTTTTGAAAACCTCGTCTCCAGGTTAGCCCGGTTATCGGACAACCTAAAGACGTTGTAACCACCCATAAAAATGCAAAAATAAAAGAGGGTCGAAAAACCATCGCGTCGCTCCGACCGCGCCCCCTTTTCGGGGAGGCGGCGATAGATGGCGACTCCACTGGGGAAGCCTAGAGAGTTGATCCCATTTAGTGATGGGCTGGCTTAAGAATAATTAAACCAAGAAAATGGCGCTTTTACCCTGCCTTGTATTATAACATGCTTTATTGTTTGGCTTTCAATAAACTGTTGTTTGTTTATACTTACGCAATTGATTGAAATATAAATTGCACACGAAACCCTTGCACACTACAGTTCCCTCTATACCTGGGGGCAAGTGAGATAACCATAGGGAGTGGGTGGCAGGTACGGTTCGCTGCAGTTAGGGCCTTGTGCCCACCAGTGTGATCGGAAACCACCACTCAAGGTGATAACCTTCCTCTTTTGGCAACAAGACCGACTCTGGCCTTAGTGCTGAGCATGGTTGGACGACTGGAGAGTGGGGACCCTCTAATGGGGGCACCTTGGGGGCCTTAGCCTGGTGAGAACAGCTAGAACCTACCCTAACCAATACACTTTTCTGCAGGAAAACCCTACCTCGATAAAAACGAAATCTCGCCGTTCGGGGATGTTCGAATTGTGTGTGCATATGTTTGTTGCATTTGTATGTTGCATAGCATAAACAAACAACAGAACAAAATCACAAAAATAAATATTTTACAAATAAACACCCTTATCTCGGACAGTCTGCCTTTTAGCTAGCCTGGTTTCAGGTTCTTTGCAAGCTAAGTAGCCACGCAGTTCCGACAAAAGAGATAAGGGACGATAAATATTCTTTCGCATAAAGCCATATTTTATCTCGGACAGTCTGCCTTTTAGCTAGCCTGGTTTCAGGTTCTTTGTAAGCTAAGTAGCCACGCAGTTCCGACAGAAGAGATAAAAGGTTATAAAATAAACAAATAAACGTCAAATAAAAATCAAAAACAACTTTTGACAAAGTCAACTCATCCATACTACATCATATCATGAGTAAAGAAAAACCAAGAGAGAAAAATAAAAATGAGAGCACATTCAGCATCATTTAAATAAAATCTCCCATGCATAAGCACGTCCATGCTAGTTTAAGCACTCAACATGCATTAATAAAACTTTTTCGGACATTCTAGAAAGTGGCTGGTCCTCTCCCCACTCGTACTCGTGCACAAAAAGCAAGGGCAATGGAAAATCTAGAGGAACAAAACCGCAAGCTTACTGCAGAGGTTAACATCCTCCGCGAACAGATGGTCCAGCTAATGGAGGTCGTACGCCAGGGGCAGAACAAGGGCGAAGGCCAAGCTGAACATACCCCGCCTCATGAGGAAGAGGAGGAGGAATACTTTTTCGGGGATAAGGACGCTAAGACTGCACACGTCCTTACCCCAGAGGTGTCTAAACAACAACTCTCCGCCCTGGAGGAGAGGCTAAAGGCGGTCGAAGGGCATAACTTCGACGTCAAGGAGGTGGCTGACATGTGCCTCGTGAAGGACATCCGCTTCCCTCCCAAATTCAAGATCCCGGACTTCCCCAAGTACGCCGGGATGACCTGCCCCAAGAACCATCTCACGATGTATTGTCGTAAGATGGCCGCCCATGCTGACAATGAAAAACTCCTGATCCACTGCTTCCAGGAGAGCTTGGTGGACACCGCGCTTAACTGGTACATGTAGTTAGAGAGAGGGCAGGTACAGAACTGGAAACAGCTGGCAGACGCTTTCCTACGTCGTTACCGATATAACATTGATCTGACCCCCGACAGGTCAGATCTTAGAACTCTGAGCAAACGGGACGACGAGGCCTTCAAAGCATACGCCCAGAGATGGAGGGAATTGGCTGCCCAAATAGAGCCCCCACTGACGGACAAGGAAACAGTGGCTATGTTCATAGACTCACTGACTGGAGCGTACTACGATAAGGCGATAGCCAGTACCTCCAACCTTTTCTCGGACATAGTCACTGTGGGAGAAAGAGTGGAGCAAGGGCTGAAGAGTGGCAAAATAGCGCGACCTTCTTCTTCCAGCACATCATTCAAGAAGCCCTTTAAGAAGAAGGAGGAAGCCGTGCATGCCATCAATTTCACAGCTCCTTCCTCCACCCCTCAGACAAAGCGGCAACCACGAAAAAAGGAAAGGAAGTTCACGCCTATCCCCACCTCCTATGCAAAGCTGTTGCCCCAGCTGTTGGAGGCCAGCCTCCTGGCCCGCGTTCCTCCCAAGAAGCAGCTGGAGCCTCCCTATCCCGAGTGGTACAAGCCCAATGAAAAATGTAGTTACCACTCAGATGCACCAGGGCATTCAACCGACAACTGCTTGACCTTGAAATATAAGGTCCAAGAATTAATCGACGCCGGTTGGATAACCTTCGACGCCTCTGCTTCCAGCACCGATGTTAAACCTCTGTCAAAGCCAGAGTAGCAGAGAGGGAGGACTGGGAGGATCAGCCCTAGGGTTTTCTTTAAGCTTTTTCTACATCTCATGTGGTCCCCGCCCGCGGCCACAGGAATTTTTGATTAAAAGGGCTTGTAAATACATTCTCATTTCCATTAATATACGAGGCATTTTGTCATATTCATTCTTTTCCCTCTTCTATTTATTATTCTTTCAAAAATAAATTGAATAATAAAATCTATGACTAAAACAGAACCTAAAACGCATCATGTCTGTGATTGATGAATCTCCATGGACCCCGGAAACGGAAGGCGAATGGATTGAGTCCGACAGTGAGCAGGAGACCATTTCTCCGGACATGCAAAGGATGCTGGAAAAAGAAACACGCATCATACAACCGCATAAGGAAGAAATAAAAACTGTCAATTTGGGAAAAGAGGATGAGGAGAAAAAGGTGAACATCGGCACCCAAATGGAAAGCAGCATGAAAAAGGGGTTAATACTGCTTCTGAAAGAATATATGGATGTATTTGCCTGGTCATACCATGACATGCCGGGACTCGACACAAGCGTAGTGGAACACAGATTACCACTAAAAGAGGGGTTCCGACCTGTAAAGCAAAAACTCAGAAGAATTAAACCCGACTGGTCCTTAATGATAAAGGAGGAGGTACAGAGACAGTTGGATGCCAACTTCCTGGTAGTCTCCAAATACCCAGAGTGGTTAGCCAATATAGTACCCGTCATCAAAAAGACTGGGAAAGTCAGGGTCTGCGTGGATTACAGAGACCTCAATCGAGCAAGTCCAAAAGATGACTTTCCCCTACCACACATAGATACACTGGTAGACCACACCGCTACCAACACGCTGTATTCCTTCATGGACGGATATGCGGGGTACAACCAGATCAAGTTGGCTGTTGAGGATAGAGAAAAAACCTCCTTCATTATGCCATGGGGCACTTTCTGCTATCGGGTAATGCCGTTTGGATTGAAAAACGCAGGGGCTACCTACCAAAGGGCTATGGTCACAATATTCCATGACATGATCCACAAGGAAATAGAAGTATATGTGGACGACATGATTGCCAAGTCTAAAAATGAAATGGACCACATTCAATATCTCCGAAAACTTTTTGATCGGCTTCGGAAATATCAACTCAAGCTAAACCCGGCAAAATGTACTTTCGGAGTACGATCAGGAAAACTCCTAGGGTTCATTGTCAGTGAAAAAGGAATCGAGGTGGACCCCGACAAAACCAAGGCAATATTAGAAATGCCTCCACCAAGCACAGAAAAGGAGGTCAGAGGGTTTCTGGGCCGGATAAACTACATTGCGCGTTTCATCGCACAGTTAACAGATAAATGTATCCCCATCTTTAAACTGTTGCGCAAAAATCAGCCAACAGTGTGGAATGAAGAATGCCAACAGGCGTTTGATAAAATCAAAACCTGTTTAACCAATCCACCAGTATTGGTACCACCCGTTGAAGGGAGACCTCTGATCCTATATTTGTCAATCCTTGAGGAATCTATGGGATGCGTGCTCGGCCAACATGATGAAACCGAAAAAAAGGAACGAGCCATTTACTATCTCAGTAAGAAATTCTCGGACTATGAAACCCGTTATACACCATTCGAAAAGACTTGTTGCGCATTGGTGTGGGTAACTCAACGTCTCAGACAGTATATGGCCCGACATACAACATGGTTGGTCTCCAAAATGGATCCAATTAAGTACCTATTTGAGAAGCCCATTCTGACTGGAAGAATAGCTAGGTGGCAAGTTCTCCTCTCAGAATTTGACATTATCCATGTCACCCAGAAAGCTATTAAAGGAAGTCCCCTAGCGGATTATCTAGCTCATGGATCCACAGATGAATACCAATCCTTACAAGATGATTTTCCCAATGAGCATATCATGCACATCGAACACGAAGAGACCAAAGAAGAGATGTGGACCATGTTCTTCGATGGGGCTTCCAACATGCTTGGACACGGGATAGGAGCTATTTTGATATCCCCCGAAAAGAAACACATTCCTGTAACGGCCAGACTCAATTTCGATTGTACCAACAATATGGCCGAATACGAAGCATGTGCGCTAGGAATCCGAGCAGCCTTAGATCATGGGGTCACTAAGCTCAAAATATTCGGTGACTCATCCCTTGTCATCTATCAACTTAAAGGTGAGTGGGAAACCCGAAACTCAAAATTGATCCCATATCTAGAGTACATCCACGAGCTGGTCTCGAGAATGGAAAGCGTCGCTTTCCAGTACATCCCTAGGGAGGACAACCAAATTGCCGACGCCCTCGCCACTCTATCATCCATGTTTGCCCTAGACCAGGAACATGAGATGCTGATCATTCAAGTCAAGCTGCATGATAAACAAGCTTTCTGCATGGCAGTAAATGGCGAGCGCGATCAAAACCCCTGGTACCATGACATTAAGCGGTACCTCATGGAGGGCGAATACCCAGAAGGAATTAGTGACAATGATAAACGAACCATTCGCAAAAGGGCTATAGGGTTCACGTTGATTGAAGGAACCCTCTACAAAAAGAGCCCCGATTCCACTCTCTTAAGGTGCATGGACCAAGAAGAAGCTCAAACATTGATAAAAGAAATCCACAAGGGGACATTCGGAACCCACGCACCCGGGCATGTCATGGCCAAGAAAATCCTCAGGGTAGGGTACTATTGGTCCACAATGGAAGCCGATTGTCACCAATATGCCAAGAAATGTCATAAGTGTCAAGTATACGCCGATAACATTCATGTGCCGCCCGCACCTCTCAGCAACCTGGCTACACCATGGCCATTTTCTATGTGGGGCATGGATGTCATCGGACCCATTGAACCCAAAGCGTCTAACGGCCATCGCTTCATATTGGTAGCAATCGACTATTTCACCAAGTGGGTTGAGGCAGCATCGTACGCACATGTAACCCGGAAAGTGGTGACCACCTTCATCAAGAAAAACATCATATGTCGGTACGGCATCCCTCATAAACTCATTACTGATAATGGGACCAACCTCAACAATAAAATGATGGAGGAATTATGCAAAGACTTCAAAATTCAGCATCACAATTCCTCTCCATACCGACCAAAGATGAATGGTGCAGTAGAGGCAGCCAACAAAAATATCAAGAAAATCATCCAGAAAATGGTGGTCACCTATAAGGATTGGCATGAAATGCTTCCTTTTGCCTTGCATGGTTACCGAACGTCGATACGGACCTCCACAGGGGCTACCCCGTTTTCCCTCGTATACGAAATGGAGGTCGTGCTACCGGTCGAAGTCGAAATACCCTCTCTACGAGTCGTCATGGAAGCCAAATTGACAGAAGCCGAATGGGTCCAGAACCGGTATGATCAATTGAACCTAATCGAAGAAAAACGACTGGACGCCATATGTCGGGGGCAAGCTTATCAGCGGAAAATCAAGAAGGCCTACGACAAGAAGGTCAATCCCCGCACTTTCCAAGAGGGAGATCTAGTAGTAAAGAAACTGCTTCCAGCCCAAAAGGACAAAATCGGAAAATGGGCAGCTAACTACGAAGGACCCTTTGTGGTCAAGCGAGCCTTCTCAGGAGGAGCCCTTATCCTCACTAGCATGGATGGAGAAGAACTCCGATATCCTGTCAACTCAGATGCGGTGAAAAAATATTACGCCTAAAAGACATTGCTCATGACCCGTCAGGATGAAAACTCGCAAAGAGCGCCCTGGGCAAAAGATAGGGTCTACATACCTCGCTAGGACATGTCCTAGGCAAAAAATAGAGGTGCAAAAAAAAAAAAAATGATGATGAGAATAGAGCAATGATTACCTTAGCCGAAAACCGCAAAGGCGACTAAGGTAATACCTATGAAAACAAGCAGACTTCGCATAGTCTTCACTCCGGATTCGAGCATCTCAACTGAAGGGACCAGGAAAAATGGGGAAACAGAGATCACAGACATGATTGTGGTACCCTCATACAGTTTAGCCAACCTCGGCCAACCATGCTTACAAATTCTATTGTAAAACCCACATGTAAAAATAAACCATTTGATTATATCAATAAAATTGTCTTTCTTTTCTCTTTCTACCTACTTGTATAAATGCCTCTGTATTAACGAAATATGAGCATGCATAAAACAAGCAATTCGGGAAAGCATAAAAACCAAAGACGAGCATCGCCAACCAGGGCCGTCTCAAGTAAAAAGTACAGGGTAGCCTGCTAGATCGAAAACCCGCAAAGGGCGGTCTAGGCAAAAGATAAGGCTTTCATAAAAAGGAAAAAGCCCGTCAAAATATCTCAGACAAAGAATTAAAACCCGCCAGATCGAAAACCTGCAAAGGGCGGTCTAGGCAAAAGATAGGGTTAAAACAAAAAGTGCAAAAAGAATAATCACGAGAGAACAAAAAGAAGGAAAGTACCGGTCACTTTCTAAATGTCCTCAACTAAAATAAAATTGCATTAACAGCATCCACACACAAATAGTTACACAAAATGACTTTGTCAAAAGCAAAACAAACAAATAAAAGATCAAAAAGCATTCATACATGCACCCTTAAAAACAATAAAAAGGGTATCCCGGTACGACTTCGCCGACCTTTTACCTCCTTTTACAAAAGCCAGCATAACAAAAAAACTTAAAAAAGAAAAAGGCACACGCTCAATAAAAAGCCAGAATCCAAGATTGCGAGAAAAAAGAGATAAAACCGCGAGAAAAAGGCAGGATTAAAACAACTACCTTAGCCAAACAAAACTTCGACTACCAAGAGTCGAACACAAAAAGAGAAGGGAAGAACCCGACCAACCAGCAAGAAGTCGGATGATTACCACAAAATCAAATCAGAAACAAAAATCCCCAGCAACCAATGAAGCTGGATGAACAGCAAACCAGATCTCTGGCAACCCGGATGACCATTCCAGAAAGGTCCAAACCACAAAACACAAGAATCGCTCCCTAGAGGAATCGGCGCATGATCAGAATCAGTAAGCCGCCACCATCGCCAAAGGATCAGCTACCGCAAGAAGGGGCATCCAGAGGCACCAAAACCGGACGAGGGTTCGTACTCGTCAACCAAAGGATCAGCTACCGCAAGATGGAGCATCCGGAGGTCAAACAACCAGATGGGGGTGTGTACTCATCAGGCCTTACAAAAGAAGGCTTACCAGACGGGGGTTCATACTCGTCAAACACCAGATGGGGGTGTGTACTCATCAGGCCTTACAGAAGGGGGCTTACCAGGCGGGGGTTCATACTCACCAAAACCAGATGGGGGTTCGTACTCATCAGCCGAAGGGGTCAGCTACCGCATCGAAGGAGCATCCCAGAAGCGCACAACACAACATCTCCCCAGAACATCATCCGCCGCAAGGACGGAATATCCGAAGGGCAACCGGGCAAGAGGGTCAACTCCTTTACCCTCCAGTCGATCACCTCGGCACAAAAGGCCAAGCAGTCGACTGGTCGGGTAAAGGGGGGGCAGCTGTAGACCCCAAATCTTGCCCGGCCTCAGAATAAAGTCAGAAAGCTTCCTATTTGAAGACGGCCGAAGCCTAAAAAGCCATTAGAAGAGACTATTAGGCTCCCGTACCAGGATAGGAAGGTTTGTTTGGCCCAAAAATAAAGTTTCTCGCCCTGAAGGGACGAGACCGCCGTCTGGATTTCCCAGACCGCCGTCTCGTCTCAACGACCAGGACGAGACCGCCATCTCGAAATTCCAGACGGCGGTCTCGTTACCTGCAAAAGTCGAGACGGCGGTCTGGATTTTCCAGACGGCGGTCTCGATTCCTGCCAAGTCGAGACGGCGGTCTGGATTTTCCAGACGGCGGTCTCGACCCACTGCCATGGACGAGACGGCGGTCTGGAATTTCCAGACGGCGGTCTCGACCCTTTCAGAGGAGACGGCGGTCTCGACCTATCAGGCGCGAAAAACTATAAATAGGGGCGTCATTTCTCCCTTTTCCCACACCCAGCAGCAAGAGCTCTCCCTTCTCTCTAGACTTTCTCTCTCTAAGAATCCCTCCGAGGCATTTCCGGAGTTTCTGAGTGTCTTTAGGCATAAAAAGAGCGTTCTAAATCTTCTTAAGAATCCCTCCGAGGCATTTCCGGAGTTTCTGAGAGTTGTAGAGTGAAGGGTTGCCAAAACGCACCCTCTCTTTTATATATAAAAGCTTGCTTTGGAGGTGCATATCCTCACTCTCTCCTTTTTTATTACTGCTATTTAAATTACGCAATAGAAGCTAGGGCCATGTAGTCATATATTTAAATACCGCATAATAAAAGGGTAAAAACGCTATTTTCCAGTTTAATTATTCATTCAAGCTAGCCAGCCTATCATAGGGAACCCGAAAGGGGCATCGTAAAGGAACTAATACTTCCTTTACACGTAACTAACTCCCTTACCCAACTCTGGTTCTAATGACCAAAGTTGGTTTTTGAAAACCAACGCCTTTTCAAACCCCTTTTCCGATGTTTACGGTAAAAATATCGGTGACGACTCCATAGAACCCAAATTAAATAAATCCCTGGGTTAGCTCGGTTATCGAACAACTCAGGGATACTTTTGAAAACCTCGTCTCCAGGTTAGCCTGGTTATCGGACAACCTAAAGACGTTGTAACCACCCATAAAAATGCGAAAATAAAAGAGGGTCGAAAAACCATCGCGTCGCTCCGACCGCGCCCCCTTTTCAGGGAGGCGGCGACAATCCCAAGACAAGTTTGAAGGAATTATTGGTAATATTACAGCCAATGATCATCTTACCTTCACCAATGAAAAATTCCCTTTGGAAGGGTCAAATCATAATAAGCCTTTGCATATCTCTGTCAAATGCAAAGAATATATCATTTCCAAAGTTCTCGTGGATGATGGGTCATCCTTAAACGTCATGCCTAAAAGCACACTCGACAAGATAACAGTGCAAGGAACCCACATGCGCCCGAGTAATACAGTTGTTCGAGCCTTTGACGGATCAAGACGTGAAGTAGTAGGAGAGATTAGTCTACCAATCCAAATCGGCCCTACTATCTTCAATATAGACTTCCACGTGATGGACATCACGCCAGCATATAGTTGTCTCCTTGGTAGACCTTGGATTCATAGCACTAAGGCGATACCTTCAACGCTCCACCAAAAAGTCAAGTTTGTGACAAATGATAAACTCGTCACAGTTCAAGCTGAAGAAGACTTTCTGATTAGCAAACCGTCTGTCCAACCATATGTGGATGCGGCTGAAGAGGCTCTTGAAACGTCTTTTCAAGCACTTGAAATCGCCAACATAGAAAGACTCCCTGGTAATACAAAAGTGGCCCATATGATGAGAAGATATGGATATCGCCCAGGACAAGGGCTCGGAAACAATGCTCAAGGAATAAAAGAGCCACCAGATTTCAAAGATAATCCTCTAAAGTATGGTTTAGGGTACGACCCCACAAAAGATCAAACCATACGGAAAGCAGGGAAGTCTTACCCCTCGAAGACGATATTCCGAAAAGGAGGGGTATTAGCGCAAAGGGTAGCGTTAGTCATTAGGTGTCCTTCTTCTAATTCTAAGGGATGTAAACCTAGTGACTATTAGAGATCACTCCTCGGGGTATGCCCGTCCCCCGAGCATCTTTAGGGCACACATTTCCCTGAAATTACAAAAGAATGCTATTCTTACTATCTGCTTCTTTTCTTACTAAATGTATCTATACCCCATTTTAATAAACAAGGTTTAGATAAACGTTTTATTCCAAATTGTGTCAGAATAAGCAACGCATCATAAAGCAAAGTCAAATACGATTGATTAACTAGAAACACTGATAAAATTTATCTCAATAAAGTCAAGTTTCGATAATGTTGTGCAAAAAAATATACATATACAAAAAAAGGAGAGCCCGTCAAGGCCAAAGGCCAAGACAAGAAAATAAAAGGGCAAAATACCCGGCGGGAAACCCACAAAGGGGGCTGCACAAAAGTTAGGGTAAACCCGGCAGGAAACCCGAACAATAATAAAGGGTAGCCTGGGCAAAAGTTAGGGTTATAAAAGTCCGCTAGGTATTCCTAAAAAATAAATACAAAAAGGAAACCTAGACAAAAATTAGGACAAAAAGCACAGCATCCTAGGCTGAAAACCCGAAAGGGCGGACTAGGGAAGTTAGTCAATCACAAAAAGGCGCTATAAATCAGTAAACAACGACGCCACACCATAAGAATAAAACATTTATCTAAACTAGCCTAAACACCGACCAACCTTGGCTAGCCATTCTTACAAAAACCTCTACTACAAAAAGAATCCCTCTAAAACACAAGCTTTTGTTGTAAATCCTTTTCTTTCTCTTCTCTTGACCATTTCACTATAAAGCATTCAAGTAATAAAGGGGAATGTGGTAACATAGTGATCAATAGGAAGGTCGAAATCCCTAAGGAAAGGAAGGAGGGCATTGATATGGCAGTTACCCTACGAACAGAAGAATTGTTCTTCGGCTATAACAAGAAGGGTCCATGACGGCAAAACAGTACTGTAGACCCCTAATTTTGCCCGGCCTATCAAAATAAAAGCTAGAGGAACTTCGCCCGAAGATGGAGTTCATCCGGCTTCCCAAAACCGAGGAAACCTCCTGCAACAGAACGGAGCTCGCTCATCTGCACGATAAAGGCTAAAAAGACCTCGTACAAACAAAGGAAAAGTTCGCCTGGCATCTTAATGAAGGCCAAGAAGACTTCCTATATGAAGATAAAGCTTCAACGGACATATATCGGCATCAATCCACGTCCGAAACAGGAAAGGAAAGCTTCTCAGGGGTCCCGAAACGCGAAGACAGGCCAAAGCAGTTTGGGACAGCCGTCCCAAACTGGGACGACCGTCCCAAACACACCTGGCTGTCCCAAACACAAAAAATGCATGTGAGACGCACGTCCCAAGTCCCTAAATTCAAATGGGACGGCCGTCCCAAATGCACAGGCCGTCCCAAATTGTCCCAGTGTAAAATGTGTAGTTGGGACGGCCGTCCCAACCCAGTCGGCCGTCCCAGATGTCCAGGCTGCGAAATCTATAAATAGGAGCCTCATTTGTCTTATTCCACACACCAGACAACTCTGAGACTTGTCTTCTTCTCTCCCTCTCTCGAATGATCTCTCTGATTGCCTTTTTTAGGTAACAATCAGTTAAGGAATTTGTATTCCGGCATTCGATTCTTCAGTAAAGTTTTAGTCGAGTCGATTAGGGTAAACGAGAGGAGAGCAATTGTAGAGCGAAGGACTGCCGAAACACGTCCTCCTTGTAACAGAATCATAATATAAAGCTTGCTACGAAGGTTTTTTCTCAAGTCTCTTCTTCTTTATTGCTTTATTTATTGCTTTCTGTATGCAATATAGATAAATCATGTAAATAGCCACATTTAATACTGTATCAATAAAATAAGGGTAACTGCGTAATTTCTCATAATCTTCACTTAATGAATTAATCCGTCATAGGGAACCCGAAAGGGGCGTTGTGGGGTGCTAATACCTTCCCCACACGTAACTAACTCCCTTACCCGACTCTGGTTATAATGGCCAAGTTTGGTTTTTATCAAAATCAATGCCTTTTTCTCCTTTTCCAATGTTTATGGTCAAAACATTGGTGACGACTCCAGAAGAACCCTTTTCGAAAACCTTGCTTCTATTAGAGGACAGTTCAGTGTTGAGCTCCTCGGAAGCAATGAACACAATTTTAACAAAAAACGCGAGTCTCAACCATCTTTTCGCGACCGCTCGCAGAACGTTTGAGACGTCCTCAGGACGTCGGAACGGACGGCGGCGACAAGTACAGCTTAGCTTGTTGATCAAGAAACAAGATGACATAAAGGCACAACAGCAAGAATGCGCCCAGAGTCAAAGCACATTAGTTAAAACTTTCGAAATATTAACTAAAATAGATCCTAGGATGCATAACATGAATCATTACATGCATTAAAGCATAAATGAAGAGATTCCTATCTTCAGTTTCATCAAAAAACACGAGAATTAACTCAAAAAAATCAAAAACCCACTCAGGAAGCTCGGGACGGCCGTCCCAAAGTCCAGACGGCCGTCCCAAAACCCTATTTTCAGTTGAGACGCGCGTCCCAGGTGGGACGACCGTCTCACTTCTCAGCTGATGCCACATGAAGGAATTTTTCAGTTGGGACGGCCGTCCCAACCCAGACGGCCGTCCCAAATCCCCTGGCGTCCCCTATTTATGCTGTGCGCGGATTTGGCCCTTGGTACCCCATTCCAAGCATTCCACCTTGTTTCTCTTCCCTTTTAACACACTCCTAAGCATTCTTAAGTGAATACTACATACAATGGAGCATGGAGAAGCCTCATCTAGGAGAAAACGCACTAGAAACCCTGCTAGAGGAACTCCTACTACTAGCACTCTACTAGCAGAATCGCATCAACAGCGACTGGCAAATATCCAGCAATATTCCTGGTATCCTACACTGCGACTGGATTTTGAAATCCTAGCCACATTTGGCTGGGAACAAGATGTCAGAAGGTTCATCCACAACATAGGATGGGACTTTCTGCTCCGAGAGCCACCTACTCGGATCCATCGCACTGCTACGCTAGAGTTTCTTGCCTCCGTCAACATGGTGGAAATGCCGTCCGCAATTCCCGGAGTGCCACCAACTCAGGCCATCTCCTACTGGATGGACGGAGCCTACCGGACCACTGCTCTGGATGACTTCAATGTCATAATGGGTTTCTGCCAAAGAGCAGATACGAGAACACCAGAATATCGGTCCGCATATTTGGAAAGGCCTGCTACTCTCACCACCACCAGCATGTGGAGAGAGATCACTGGAGCACACACTCTGCCGTCGAACCTGAAGGGCGCAGCTTTCCCTCCCCCGCTTCGCATATGCCACAAATTGCTAGCTGGGACTATACATAGCCGAAAGGAGAGCCAAGGGAAGGTAACACTGGCCGACCTCTTCATTGTTTACTGTATGCATCAAGGGCTGCGATGCAACCCAGGTTATGCCTTCCTAAAAGCCGTAAAAGATTATGGAACCCGCGGCTCAGCAGGAGCCATCATAATAGCTCACTTTCTCACCCCTTTAGCGGAATTTTGGGGATGTACTGACGGAGAAGATCTCCCAGCTAGCCTCCGACCAGAGCTGATTAGCGGGGGAATGTTGGTTCATATGAATATCCTCAGTCGACAGGGATCAGGGTTTATCTTAAACCCCATTATCTCGATTTCGCTAGATATGCGCGATTTTGACATGCCTCAGGATATCCCTTCGACTACAGACTCGCAGCAGCAGTCATATGATCCAGACTTCGCCGGCTTGTACCGACGGATAGACGACGAGCACGCCTATATGGAAGGAGAGTTCCAGTTCATACGCCAACAGTTTAATCAGCTGACTCTGAGGCAGGACCGGACGGACCGACAGATAGAGAATCTGGTCCAGACCCAAGCAAGATTCCAGCGTCGCCTGCTCCGCCGCATACCTTCGCCAGCACCATCTGCCCATTCCAGTCCAGAGGCAGATGATTAGGAGATAGTTTCTTTTCTAAGTAATTTGAAAATGTTTTGAATGTATCACAACAACAAAAAAGAAGTAATGAATAAACATTGTTATTTCTGTTTACATTCCAAAAGCCCACGTGTACAAAAAATTATAAAATAAAAGGCACACGTGATAAAAAGCCAGATTTCAAATAACTCGCGATAAAGATTAAAGTCGCGAAGGAAAAAGGCGAAATCAAAATCACTTCAGCAAAATAAGGAGCTTCAAGGAAACTAGTTCCAACCATCAACCTTCTACACCAATAAAAGAAAGTACATCGAAAAAGCCAACGGAAAGGCTCGATAATCCCCAAGCGGATCCTTGCCTACTCCAAAGGCAACACAAAAATTACTCCATGACTCAGCATCACCACCACATGAGTCATCAAGCATAAAAGTCATCAAGAAAAGCCAATGGAAAGGCTCAATTATCCCCAAGAGGATCCTTGCCTACTCCAGAGGCAAGACAAAAAGATTATCTCACGACTCAGCTTCGTCACCACATGAGTCATCAAGCACACTCATGCAGGAGTCTCCACTTCATTCACCAAAGGAGAATAAGGACTACTCAAGAGTCCATCAAAAAAAATAATACGGAGTCAGAATCCTCCACGTCACCAGGGGACAACAGAAAGAAAAAGAAAAAACTTTCATTCCCCAACAGAGGCCACAACAAAAAAGGTCAAATAAAAATCCCTAAGAAGAATATATCCAGAAAATCTACAAAAGAAGAAAATAAAAAATCTTCTAGCTCAAATAAGAGCTTCACAAATCCAGGAGCCAAGAACTCCATCATACCCCTAGGCCGACAAAATTCCCCAGGACCGATAAAAAGGGAAAAGAGAAAAAAGAAAACCTCTTCATCCCCAGCAGATAATAAAAAGCCTGCGTGCACAAAAGAAAAAGGCACATGCATCTAAAATCCCAAATCGCGAAAAAGCACAATCGCGAGAAGAAAGCAAAAAAACCATTCCCCAATGGAATAAGAGCATAAGCAAAGCCAGCTCAAAACAACAAACATCCAACAAGGAGTCGAAAACTCCATTCATCCCTAGGGGGCAAATCAATCCCCCGATGGATCACCAAAAAGAAAATTTTTTTCCCCAGTAAGCTGAAAGTGATCCTAGCAAAGATCTCATTGATTTGATGAAGTCAAAGATAAAGTCAAGGGTCAACTCTGCAGCTGTCAAACAAGTCACTCAGAACAAAGGAGCTGAAGACTTAGTGTGTCTTAACAGAAAGCTTAGGTAAAACCACTTTACCTTTTCCACTGCATAAAGCTTCTTCACTCAATTTGCAAAATGCCTCAAAAATAGTTTTAAACAAATCAAACAAAAGCATTTTGACAAAGAACTTTCTTAACAATGTTTTTAACTGATATAGTTTTTTAAAGAAACGTTTAAAACACTTAGAATGTTTATAGAAGTGTTTTCACAGCATTTTAATTGATACAAAAACCTTTTAATCGATTAAAACTCTTTATGACCGATTAGAATTCGAATATAATAGGTCAGAATGCATTATAATCGATCAGATCTTAAATATGAGCGATCAGAACTATTTTAATCGATTAAAACACGTTTCAATCGATTAAAATCACTTTGGATGTCAGGATGATCGATCAGAATGAGATTATGACCGATCAGAGTTGGTTATGATCGATCAGAATTGAATTATGACCGATCAGACTTATTTCAATCGATTAAAACGTATTTCAATCGATTAAAATAACTTAGAAAATCTTTTCAATCGATTAAAACAAACTTTCAATCGATTAAAATGACTTGAAAATATATGTGCAGTTTTTCAATCGATTGAAACGACTTTATATCAGCTAAAATAACTTCGAAAGTTTTATAAGAAGGTTTTTAAACAAATCAATCGATTAATACGCGATTCAATCGATTGTTTTATACTTAGAAAATGTTTGTAAAACGTTTTAACTGATATAAACATGGTTGTATCAACTAAAACATTTTCTGTTAAAGATCAAGAATGCATTAATGGGTTGAAAGGACTTTTAACAGATTGTAACGGCTATTTCAACAGATTAAAACAAACTTTCAACAGATTAATTAATGCAGCAGATTTGAAAATACTCTTTTATAAACAGAATTGCTTGGAACTTTTAACGGATCAGATTTGACACAATTCAAGCAATCAATACAAACAACTATTAGCTTTTTCCAAGAAAGATACACAACTGTTTTTGTGAACTTCTTTTGAAATCTTTCTTGAGGCACTTTGCATTTCTTTGAAGAAGAAACCGATCGTGGATTGGTGTAATCCGGTTTGAGCTTTCTTTGTTTCTTCTTTTCAATTTCTATTCATTCTTTTGTACTCGTTTTGTACCTGGAATTTGGGTACAAGTTTTCTGCAGTTGTGTAGAGGTTGTAGAAGTTTCCAGGAACTGGAATTTGGTTCTTGGTGGGAAGGTTGTAAGCAAGAGCTGGAATTTGGTTCTTGTGTGTGGTGCCCGGAATTTGGGCACTCGGTTTCTCTCGCTAGCTGGAATTTGGTTGCAGAGGTTTCCAAGAGCTGGAATTTGGTTCTTGGTGGAGAGTTAGAATAGGTGTAAGAGGGTGAGTCTCGTAAAACATCTATTCTAGTGGAACCCAGCTGGAATTTGGCTGGAGACTGGACGTAGCCCTGGTATTGGGTGAACCAAGTATAAAATTACCGGTGAAATCTTTCCTAACCTTTCTCTCTTTAATTTCGATTGCTGCGCTTATATTGTTTGATTGCTTGGTAATTCAAAAAGATTTTTAGAAACTTAATTTTCGAATTAGATAATCTGTGTATTGCGAAAAACTTTCAAAAATCAATTCACCCCCTCTTGATTTAAAACTACTTTTCTAACAATTGGCATCGGAGCGAGGTGCTTGAAAGTTAATCAAGTTACTTCGATCCATGGCATTTTCTCGAGGGAGCGTGCATTGATAGACCTCCACCGTTGAGTGGAACAGATTACCTATATTGGAAAATAAGGATGAAAATCTTCATTGAATCTGTTAGTATAAATGCTTGGAATGTTATTGAACAGAAACTGATATTGCTAACGTAATCCAAGATGATTGTATTGCCAAGAATATCATCTTATCCGCCCTTAACAGAGATGATCTTTTCGGGATTGCACACTGCCAAACTGCCGCACAAATGTGGAAGATCCTTGAAAAGACCTATGAAGAAGCACCAGAAATATGCTTGATGGTCAACTCGGAATCATCAAAAACCGAGTGTAAGTTCTGAATCTATAAACTATAGCTCATTACAAGATGCTTTCTTTGAAATACATGAAGTAGCAAAGAAATTAGAAACTGAAAACAGAAAATTGAAAAGCATGAATAGGTTACTAGAAAACAAGATCATTATTCTTGAAAAGAAAATAATTGATGAAGAAAAGTTAGAATTAGAAAATAATACTGATTGCATGTGTAATGTTGAAGATTGCAAAACTCGTCCCGAGTTACGTAAACAAGTATCATACCTAGTAAAAACTTCATCTAAATTAGCACAAGGAAAGAATAATCTTGATAAGATACTTGATTCCCAAAAGTTAGTTATTGAACGTGGTGGTATAGGTTATACACCAGACCATTGGAAAGAAAACCAGAGCATTCAAAAATTATTTTGCATATAGTAAAACAGTTTCATCTCCATTTATCAAATGTTTTTACTCGCATGAAGAAAGGGCATTCAAGTAAAATACTGCAGAATTAAAAAGTATGCTATTCCTAAAGGGAGAATGAAATGGGTTCCAAAGATTAATTCTTTTCAAATAACATGATCAGGACCCAATAATTATAAAGGGTACCGTAAAAATACTTAATTGCTTTGCAGGAACAAGTCTCGGGAATCCCTTGAAGATCGAAGTCGCGAAACCAGGTTCTCGTATTTAAATTAATTGTTTTAATTGATATAAACCAATATTAATCGATTGAAATAACTTACCGTACCATTTTAATCGATTGAAATGTCGAAATAATCGATTAAATTGTTCTCAGAATGTTGGTTTAGTCGTTTTAATCGATTATAATAAATTTATATCAACTAAAAACACTTAGGATCAAAATTAATCGATTCATTTACGTTTTAATCGATTTAAATACTGGTGATATTTTTTTTCATTCTCGTACCATACAAATCGATTCTTTCATAAAACAATCGATTAATTCACTCGTAGATGTTTACATTTCTCTTAATACTTTACATCGAATGATGCATGGTAATACATCGAAAATCAAAGAAATTATCAAAAAAAATGGATCGTAACTTTTCTTATAGACACTAGTTACAAACAGGTCAAACTGTTAGGACTGAAAACATAGTTTATCAAAGATTTTTTAGTGATAATTGTTACTCGGTAATAAATTGTTGATTACTAGGAAGTTCAATGAACAAATGTTTACATTAGATTTCTTGATATTACCTAGCAATATATTTGAAATAATCTTGAGCATGCATTGGTTCAAAACTCTTGGTGAAATTCATTGGAACTGTGCAACTTTGAATATTTGCTTTAATCATCAATGTCACGAGGTGACACTCGCAAGGGAACCAATCTGGAACAACAATTCAAAAATTGAATAACGTGGTACAGGGAATGTATGTTTTATGGTCGATGACAGGGATAAATTTTATATTGTTTTAGAATTCTGGATTGATTGTCATCACCTGTCCTCATTACTAATCATTGCCCACTCTACCAGAATAAGTTTTTTTGTTAATCACTTGTGCATATGATACCACTCGGAAAACAACAAAGTTAAAAATGACTCATTCTTCAAAAGATAATGATGACCGGTTCACTATAAGTGAGAATAACACCCATCATACTACATTAATAAAAATACAGTTATTTGCTTGGATGATGACAACTGCAGGGTTCAAAATGGGTTGGCTATTATGAAAGAAAATTCCTATCTCGAGTACATCATTAACCTGTGATTCATGCAATTTATGGTATCATGCATTCTGTGTAGGATTTGGTCAAGTACATGATTATGCCTCGGATGTGTAATAGCCGATGTTCCTAAAGAAACATTTAATTCCAGTGGTGTCAACCATGGATCGTAATGCAGTCAATAATAACGATGAACTCGCTAAAAGATTTCTTTTCGGGAAAAGTTTCGTTCGCTGATACAGGAGTGACAGCAGCTTGTTGACTCAAATAGTTGATAGAGCAAAATTAGTTCCAGCAAAAAGGAAAGCCTATTATCTTTTGATATTGGTGGGGATCAAATGAATGATCACCAAGCTGGTGGATAAGCAGTTCAATCAGGGAAATTGGGATGACTAGTTCCCCTCATCATCTTTATCTTCTCGCTTATTTCTATCTTTATATTTTTTGCATGGATCGTAATATTAACTGGTGTTATACCAGGGACTCTTGATCTAGCTTTGGTTAAATATGATTTAGGATCTAAATCTAGATTGAACTGGCTTAGATAGAAGTAGATGATAGATCCCTGAATCTCTTTTAAAACTGGGCATTGATCGATTAAAACCTTTTAAAACTGTCTTATAATAGTAAAATTAGCCAAATTTAAAATTAAATCTGATAGTGGTAGATTATCGGTGAAAAATAGTTGATATTGATCTAGACAATCAGTTCACTACATATCCAATAGATTAGATACGAGATATTCACATCAGATATATCATGATTTTCAAAATCTGGTTGTTTTAGTTAATAAAAACACTTTTTAATCGGTTAAATAAACTTAAACAGCAAATTTCATTACTGTTTTAATCGATTTAAAATCGAAATAATCGATTGTTTTTTCTAAAAATTCATGTTTTCAAAATCTTAAATGTTTTAATCGATTAAACCTTTCTTTCAATCGATTAAAATCATTTACCAAGAACATTTTAACCGATTATGCTCTGTTTTTAATCGATTTTTATTCTGGGAAGAAAGATTAAAGGCTTTAGTTAATGGTCGTTCTCGTAAACATGCTACTAAAGCATGATTCCCTTATCTTTACACGTGTTAATTGTATTCATTACAAACGTGTTAATGGAGATAAGTTTGAATCAACTTTAATTGATTCTTTTCATGAGTGAAATATTGATTCACTTTGTATTTTCAAAAATTTGAGCATATTTTTTCGAAACCTTACATTTTATTCTTTTCTCTTCTATTCCCTATTTTTGATGAAGTCAAAAGGGGGAGAAATAGTTGCATCACTTTAAGATAAATTTAAGTGCAACATTTTAGGGGGAGAAATAAGTTTTAGGGGGAGAAACAAAACTTTATTACATTCTTATATTTCTCACCTAACTGCATTATCAAGTGACTTATTTTGCAGAGATTGTTTTTTCAAAATGGTGTTTGTCTTCATCAAATAGGGGAGACTGAAAGTGATCCTAGCAAAGATCTCATTGATTTGATGAAGTCAAAGATAAAGTCAAGGGTCAACTCTGCAGTTGTCAAACAAGTCACTCGAACAAAGGAGTCTGAAGACTTAGTGTGTCTTAACAGAAAGCTTAGGTAAAACCACTTTACCTTTTCCACTGCATAAAGCTTCTTCACTCAATTTGCAAAATGCCTCAAAAATAGTTTTAAACAAATCAAACAAAAGCATTTTGACAAAGAACTTTCTTAACAATGTTTTTAACTCGATATAGTTTTTTAAAGAAACGTTTAAAACACTTAGAATGTTTATAGAAGTGTTTTCACAGCATTTTAATTGATACAAAAACCTTTTAATCGATTAAAACTCTTTATGACCGATTAGAATTCGAATATAATAGGTCAGAATGCATTATAATCGATCAGATCTTAAATATGAGCGATCAGAACTATTTTAATCGATTAAAACACGTTTCAATCGATTAAAATCACTTTGGATGTCAGGATGATCGATCAGAATGAGATTATGACCGATCAGAGTTGGTTATGATCGATCGAATTGAATTATGACCGATCAGACTTATTTCAATCGATTAAAACGTATTTCAATCGATTAAAATAACTTAGAAAATCTTTTCAATCGATTAAAACAAACTTTCAATCGATTAAAATGACTTGAAAATATATGTGCAGTTTTTCAATCGATTGAAACGACTTTATATCAGCTAAAATAACTTCGAAAGTTTTATAAGAAGGTTTTTAAACAAATCAATCGATTAATACGCGATTCAATCGATTGTTTTATACTTAGAAAATGTTTGTAAAACGTTTTAACTGATATAAACATGGTTGTATCAACTAAAACATTTTCTGTTAAAGATCAAGAATGCATTAATGGGTTGAAAGGACTTTTAACAGATTGTAACGGCTATTTCAACAGATTAAAACAAACTTTCAACAGATTAATTAATGCAGCAGATTTGAAAATACTCTTTTATAAACAGAATTGCTTGGAACTTTTAACAGATCAGATTTGACACAATTCAAGCAATCAATACAAACAACTATTAGCTTTTTCCAAGAAAGATACACAACTGTTTTTGTGAACTTCTTTTGAAATCTTTCTTGAGGCACTTTGCATTTCTTTGAAGAAGAAACTGATCGTGGATTGGTGTAATCCGGTTTGAGCTTTCTTTGTTTCTTCTTTTCAATTTCTATTCATTCTTTTGTACTTGTTTTGTACCTGGAATTTGGGTACAAGTTTTCTACAGCTGTGTAGAGGTTGTAGAAGTTTCCAGGAACTGGAATTTGGTTCTTGGTGGGAAGGTTGTAAGCAAGAGCTGGAATTTGGTTCTTGTGTGTGGTGCCTGGAATTTGGGCCATTGGTTTCTCTGTGACTGGAATTTGGTTGCGAGAGGTTTCCAAGAGCTGGAATTTGGTTCTTGGTGGAGAGTTAGAATAGGTGTAAGAGGGTGAGTCTCGTAAAACATCTATTCTAGTGGAACCCAGCTGGAATTTGGTCGGAGACTGGACGTAGCCCTGGTATTGGGTGAACCGAGTATAAAATTACCGGTGAAATCTTTCCTAACCTTTCTCTCTTTAATTTCAGATTGCTTGCGCTTATATTGTTTGATTGCTTGGTAATTCAAAAAGATTTTTAGAAACTTAATTTTCGAATTAGATAATCTGTGTATTGCGAAAAACTTTCAAAAATCAATTCACCCCCCCTCTTGATTTAAAACTACTTTTCTAACATAAGCCTATCAGCAAAGGCAAATTACAAATTACAAATCCACAGGGAGTTAATCGTCCAATATGAATATCCCCAGTGAAAGGCAAAACCTTCACTCCCAAGAATGCCTATGCTTACTCAGAAACAAGCAAAGAGCCGATATCCCCAAGAAACGGGAAATCAACCTATGCAAGAGGCAATACAAGCACAAAGCTTTCAAAAAAAAGCATTCGCCTACTCAGAGGTATTATCAAAAACAAATATCCTCAAGTAGAACATCAGCCTATTCAGAGGCAGAAAACAACAAGTAAAAAGCCTTCACCACTATCGAAGCATCTGCCTAATCAAGAGGCACAATGAAAAATCAACAAATCCCCAGTGGATTCCTGCCTAAAAAGAGGCAATCAACAAAGAATCCCCGGCAAAAGCCGGATGGCTAAGCAGAAAAGCCAAAAATCAAGAATCCCCGGCAAAGCCGGATGGCTAAACGAAAAAGCCAAAAACAAAGAATCCCCGGCAAAAGCCGGATGGCTAAACAAAAAAGCCAAAAATCAGAAATCCCCGGCAAAGCCGGATGGCTAAAAAGAAAAGCCAAAAATCAACAAAAAATCCCCGGCAAAAGCCGGATGGCTAAACAAAAAAGCCAAAAATCAGAAATCCCCCGCAAAGCCGGATGGCTAAACAGAAAAGCCAAAAATCAAGAATCCCCGGCAAAAGCCGGATGGCTAAGCAGAAAAGCCAAAAATCAAGAATCCCCGGCAAAAGCCGGATGGCTAAACGAAAAAGCCAAAAACAAAGAATCCCCAGTAAAAACCGGATGACTAACAGAAAAGTCAAAAAGTCAAAATCAAATATTCCTCACAGAATAGGCGCACGATAAAAACGATAAGCCGCCAACACATTTCCAAAATCAAACAACTATAGGATGAACTACCAAAAAGTGCGTCCTAAGAATCTTGCAGAACGGGGTTCAGACCTGGTGGGGGTAGGTACCCATCAGAGCCTTGCAGAACGGGGTTCGGACCAGGTGGGGGTAGGTACCCATCAGAGTCTTGCAGAACGGGGTTCGGACCGGGTGGGGGTAGGTACCCATCAAAATCTTGCAGAACGGGATTCGGACCAGGTGGGGGTAGGTACCCATCAGAGCCTTGCAGAACGGGGTTCGGACCGTGTGGGGGTAGGTACCCATCAGAGCCTTGCAGAACGGGGTTCGGACTGGGTGGGGGTAAGTACCCATCGAGCCTTGCGGAACGGGGTTCGGACCGGGTGGGGGTAGGTACCCATCGAGCCTTGCGAGAATGGGGTTCGGACCGGGTGGGGGTAGGTACCCATCGGAGCCTTGCAGAACGGGGTTCGGACCGGGTGGGGGTAGGTACCCATCAGAGCCTTGCAGAACGGGGTTCGGACCGGGTGGGGGTAGGTACCCATCAGAATCTTGCAGAACGGGATTCGGACCAGGTGGGGGTAGGTACCCATCAGAATCTTGCAGAACGAGATTCGGACCAGGTGGGGGTAGGTACCCATCAGAATCTTGCAGAATGAGATTCGGACCAGGTGGGGGTAGGTACCCACCAGAACCTTGCAGAACGGGGTTCAGACCGGATGAGGGTAAGTACTCATCAGAGTCTAGCAAAAATGCAGATTCACACCGGGTGGGGGTAGGTACCCACCAGAACCTTAAAAATAAGGTTTATACCGGATGAGGGTAGGTACTCATCAAAACTTAGCAGAATGCATTAGGTGGAGTAAAAATACTCACCTAAGCATTTCAAAAATGGGTTGCTAAGACCTTACTTCTATTAGAGGATAGTTCAGTGTTGAGCACCTCGGAAGTAAGTACCCACAAGAGTTTAGCAAAATGCAAACTCATACCGGGTGAGGGTAGGTACTCACCAAAGCCTTGTAAAACAAGGTTTATACCTAGTGGGGGTAGGTACCCACAAGAGTCCAAGCAAAATACGGACTCATACCGGGTGAGGGTAAGTACTCACCGAGCCTTACAAAATAAGACTCAAACCGAGATAGGGGTTGGTACCTATCAAAATATTTATCATCCGGAGGATCAGCAAGGAGCAGCATCTGAAGGATGACCGGGCAAAAGGGTTAACTCCTTCCCCTACCAACTAATTTTGTTGACATATCAAGCCAATGAATTAGCTAGGCAGGTGAAGGGGGGGCAACTGTAGACCCCTAATTTTGCCCGGCCTCTCAATAAAAGCTAGGGAAACTTCACAAGAAGATAAAGTTTGCCCGGCTTCTTAATAAAAACCAAGGAGACCTCCTACACAAACTCGGAGTTCAGACGGTCTCTCATTTAAAAGGCTAAAGAGACTTCTTACAAGGACAAAGCTCGCCTGCCATCTTTATAAAAGGCCAAGAAGACTTCCTATATGAAGATAAAGCTTCAACGGACGTTTATCGGCATCAAACGACGTCCGAATACACAAAGGAAAGCTTCCCGGGGGTCCCAGAACACGAAAGCTGGCCAAAACAGGTCGAGACAGCCGTCCCAAGGTCGAGACGGCCGTCCCAAGGTCGAGACGGCCGTCCCAACCTTTCCTGGCCATTTGGGACGGCCGTCCCAAATGGGACTGCCAGTCCCGGATCCCCAGGGCGTCCCAGCCAGTGCAAATGTGTCATTTGGGACGGCCATCCCAACCCAGACGACCGTCCCACTCCAGACGCGCGTCCCAAAGGTGCAGGCAGCGAAAACTATAAATTGGAAGCTCATTTGGCACTATTCGAGACCCCAGACAACTTCAAGACTTGTCTTCTTCTCTCCCTACCTCGAATGAACTCTCTGATTGCCTTAAATAGGTAACAATCAGTTAAGGAACTAGATTCCAGCATTTGATTCTTCTATAAAACTTTAGTCGAGTCGAGTCTGTATTCGTGAGGAGAGTCATTGTAGAGCGAAGGATTGCCGTAAAGCATCCTCTTTGTAAAAGACTTCTAATATAAAGCTTGCTTCGGAGGTTCTTCTCAATTCTCTTCCCTTTTATTGCTTTATTTACTGCTTTCTATATGCAATGTAGATAAATCATGTAGATAGCCACATTTATTATTCGAATAAAATAAGGGTAATCGCGTAATTTCTTGTAATCTTAACTTAAATGAATTAATCCGTCATAGGGAACCCGAAAGGGGCGTTGTGGGGTGCTAATACCTTCCCCACACGTAACTAACTCCCTTACCCGACTCTGGTTATAATGGCCAAGTTTGGTTTTTATTAAAATCAATGCCTTTTTCTCCTTTTCCAATGTTTATGGTCAAAACATTGGTGGCGACTCCAGAAGAACCCTTTTTGAAAACCTTGCTTCTATTAGAGGATAGTTCAGCGTTGAGCGCCTCGGAAGCAATGAACACACTTTAAACAAAAAACGCGAGTCTCAACCATCTTTTCGCGACCGCTCGCAGAACGTTCGAGATGTCCCTGGACGTCAGAACGGACAGCGGCGACATGGATGCGGTTGAAGAAGACATTTGAAAATATGGAAAGACTTCCTAGTAATATAAAAGTGGCCCATATAATGAAGAGTGTCGCCGCCTCCCCAAAAAGGGGGCGCGGTCGAAGCGACGCGATGGTTTTTTCGACCCTCTCTTGTTTTCGCGTTTTTATGGGTGGTTACAACGTCCTTAGGTTGTCCGATAACCGGGCTAGCCTAGAGACGAGGTTTTCGAAAAGTGTTCTTGGGTTGTCTGATAACCAGGCTATCCCAAGAACGGGTTTTGAAGGGTTCGTGGAGTCGCCACCGATGTTTTTACCGGAAACATCGGAAAAGGTGTTAAAAAGGCGTTGGTTTTCGAAAACCAACTTTGGTCATTAGAACCAGAGTTGGGTAAGGGAGTTAGTTACGTGTAAAGGAAGTGTTAGTTCCTTTACGACGCCCCTTTCGGGTTCCCTATGATAGGCCGGCTAACTTGAATAAATAATTAAACTGGAAAATAGCGCTTTTACCCTTTTATTATGCAGAATTTAAGTTTATGACTACATGGCCCTAGCTTCTATTGCATACATTTAAATGAAAGCGGTAAAATTAGAAGGAGAGACAATGTGCACCTCCAAAGCAAGCTTTTTATATATTTTTCTTTAAAGAGTGGGTGCTTTTTGGCAACCCTTCACTCTACAAACTCTCAGAAACTCCGGAAATGCCTCGGAGGGATTCTAAAGAAGATTTAGAACGCTCAGTTTTGTGCCTAAAGATGCTCAGAAACTCCGGAAATGCCTCGGAGGGATTCTTAGAGAGAGAAAGTCTAGAGAGAAGGGAGAGCTATGCTGATTCTGTGTGGAAATGAGGGGGGGAGGACCCCTATTTATAGTTTTTCGCGCCTGACAGGTCGAGACCGCCGTTTCCTCTGACAGGGGTCGAGACCGCCGTTTGGAAAGTCCAGACTGCCGTCTCGTCCATGACAGTGGGTCGAGACCACCGTCTGGGAAATCCAGACCGCCGTCTCGACCAGGCAGGAATCGAGACCGCCGTCTGGAAAATCCAGACTGCCGTCTCGACTTTTGCAGGTAACGAGACCGCCGTCTGGTCAATCGAGACGGCGGTCTCGTCCTGGCGTTGAGACGAGACGGCGGTCTGGTCCTTCCAAACGGCGGTCTCGTCCCTTCAGGGCGAGAAACTTTATTTTCGGGCCAAAAAACCTTCCTATCTTGGTACGGGAGCCTAATAGTCTCTCCTAATGACTTGTTTAAGCTTCGGTCGTCTTCAAATAGGACACTTTCTGACTTTATTCTGAGGCCGGGCAAGATTTGGGATCTATAGCTGCCCCCCCTTTACCCGACCAGTCGACTGCTTGGCCTTTTGTGCCGAGGTGATCGATTGGAGGGTAAAGGAGTTGACCCTCTTGCCCGGTTGCCCTTCGGACATCCCATCTTGTGTCGGACGATCCTCTGGGGGAAATGTTTGTGTTGTGCACCTCCGGAATACTACTCCTGACGTAGCCGATCCCTTTGGTTGACACGTGGTAGAACCTCCGGATACTACTTCTGACGTAGCCGATCCATCGGTTGATGGGTATAAACCCCCCATCAGGCTGGCAGTTACAGTCCGTTGTGTGGGACCGGATAGGTACGAGCCCCCCATCAGGGTGGTAGTGGCGGCTTACTGTTCAGGTGGCCCATGCGCCATTCAGGCGCTCCTCGTGTGCTGGTTGATAGGTATAAACCCCCTATCAGGCTGGTACAGTCCGTTGCGTAGGACTGGTGGTGGTGGCGGCTTACTGCTCGGGTAGCTCATGCGCCGTTTAGGCACTCCTTATGTGCTGGTTGATAGGTATAAACCCCCTATCAGGCTGGTATAGTCCACTGCGTAGGACTGGTGGTGGGGGGGGCTTACTGCTCGGGTAGCTCATGCGCCGTTTAGGCACTCCTTGTGTGCTGGTTGATAGGTATAAACCCCCTATCAGGCTGGTACAGTCCACTGCGTAGGACTGGTGGTGGTGGCGGCTTACTGCTCGGGTAGCTCATGCGCCGTTTAGGCACTCCTTGTGTGCTGGTTGATAGGTATAAACCCCCTATCAGGCTGGTACAGTCCACTGCGTAGGACTGGTGGTGGTGGCAGCTTACTGCTCGGGTAGCTCATGCGCCGAGAGATGTACTTTCTTTGTTTTTGTTTGTCTTTTTCTGGGAATGGTCGTCCGGTCTGTGCGGGAGATTTTGTGTTTCATCCAGCTTTGTTGGTTGCTGGGGATTCTTTGTTTGTGTTCGACTCTTGGTTGGTTGTCGAAGAATTTTTTGTGAGTGCCTCTTAGGTAGGCAGGAATCCTCTGGCGATTTGTTGATCTTGGTGACGCCTCTTGAGTAGGCGGATGTCCATTGAGTTTTTAGTAATGCCTCTGAGTAGGCAGATGTTCCGTTTGTGGGGAAATTGGCTCTTGCTCGCCAGATCTTGCCTACGCCTAGGCAAATGACTCTTCTAAGGATGTGAGTTTGGAATTTGCCTTTGTCATAGGCTCATTGGGTATGATCTTTCTCTTTTTGGTGATCCACCGGGGAATTTATTGCCTTTCCGGGGATCTAATTTTGATTTGCCTCCTGAGGGAATGGAGTTTTGACTCCTTAATTGATGTGGGTGTGAGTTGGCGTTTGTGGTGCTCTTATTCTGTTGGGGGAGTGAAATTTATGATTCCTCTTTTTTGTTGATTTTCTCTTTTTCTACGGTGACCCGCTTAGGGAGCAAGGATTTTCATTTGATTTCGCCTTTTTCCGCGATTTATCTCTTTTTTTTTCGCGATTTTGAAATTTGGCTTTTTTGGGATAATGCGTAAGCCTTTTTACTTTTTAGTCTCTTTTTATTACGCTGGCTTTTTCCTTCTTTTGGTTGGTCCCCTAGGGATGACGTTTTCTTTCTTTAGTGATCCACCAGGGAATTGGTTGATTTCCTGGGGATCTGATTTTTGCTTTTCTAGGGATGGAGTATTGTCTCCTTGATTGATGTTGATGCGAGCTAAACTTGTGAAGCTCTTATTCCACTGGAGAGTGGGAATTTCTAATTCTTTTTTTTTTGTTGAATTTTTTGGAGATCCACTTAAGGATTTTTTATTTGGCCTTCTCTGTCATGGCCTTTTTGGACATCCGCTGGGGATGCAAGGGTTTTATTTTCTCTTCTTTTCTCTTCTTTCTTTTTGTTGAGCCCTTGATGGTTTGGACTCTTTTTGACTGTTGATGATGATGGGCTCTTGAAGCCTTTATTCTCCATTGGGGGGGGTGGAGGAGACTTTGGGTGAGTGTGCTTGATGACTCATGTAGTGGTGATGCTGAGCCGTGAGGAGTGTTTTTGTTTTGCCTTTGGAGTAGGCAGAGATCCTCTTGGGGATGACTAAGCCTTTCCGTCGGCTTTTCTTTTATGATGTCTGATGATTGTGCCCTCTTTTATTGAGTAATGATTGGAGCTTTGACTTCTGGAAGCTTCTTATGATAACTCGCTCTTCTTTTGCAAGGGAGAACGATGTTTGGAGACTTATGATTTTTTTGTGCCTTCTTTTCTGGGTAGAAGGATGGTAGTTGGAGCTCTTGATTTTTGGAAGCTCTTATTCTGCTGAGTCGCTTGATTGACGACTTGCTCCGCTTTCTTGAGGGCATTATTTGCAGACTCAGTCTTAGTGATCCTGTTTTCAATCACAAACATGGAGCTATTCTCCTTATATGCATGAATGCTTTTCGTTTTTGTTTTTTATTTGAAGTGATTTTTTATTTTTTTTTACCTTGACAAAGTCGTTTTGTGCGACTACTTGTGTGTGGATGCTTTAAATGCAATCTTTTCTTTTTGATTGATGCATCTGGAAAAGTGACTGGCATTCTTCTGCCGGACTCTCATGATTATGATGAAGGACCCCTCTCTTTTATTCATTTTTTGGTTTAGCCCTATCTTTTACCTAGACCGCCCTTTTGGGGTTTTCGGTCTTAGCGGGCTACCTTAATTTTTGCCTAGGATATCTTAGCGGGCTTTTTCCTTTTTTATGAATGCCCTAACTTTTGCCTAAACCGCCCTTTGCGGGTTTTCGATCTAGCGGGCTACCCTAACTTTTGCCTAAGAATCTCCTAGCAGGCATTATTCTTTTTATTGTCATTTTTTTTTCCTTTTTTTTTTGAGATAGGAGCCTATCATATGCATGCAATGTTTGCGATATGCATCCTATAATACTATTTCAATTAATTTTTCAAAAGGATTAACCGATGTGCTTTTACTTCTGATGAGCTTCTGACGTTATGTGCTTTCGTCGACAGGATAGGTTGTACCAATTTTTCCGTCTCGAATTTTGTCGTGACCGAAGAATGATTGTGTTAATTGCAAAGCGACTTGCCATGTTAGTGCGCCCCTCCCTTTCCTTGGGGATGTCGATCCTCCTATTGATTACTATCTCCACATTTCCCTACTAATCACTGTAGACCCCTAATTTTGCCCGGCCTCTCAAAATAAAAGCTAGAGGAACTTCGCCCGAAGATGGAGTTCATCCGGCTTCCCAAAACCGAGGAAACCTCCTGCAACAGCACGGAGCTCGCTCATCTGCACGATAAAGGCTAAAAAGACCTCGTACAAACAAAGGAAAAGTTCGCCTGGTATCTTAATGAAGGCCAAGAAGACTTCCTATATGAAGATAAAGCTTCAACGGACATATATCGGCATCAATCCACGTCCGAAACAGGAAAGGAAAGCTTCCCGGGGGTCCCAGAACGCGAAAGCTGGACAAAACAGGCCGAGACCACCGTCCCGTAGTTGGGACGGCCGTCCCAACTGGCCCAGAACAAGTGGGACGCGCGTCCCAGATGTGGGACGGCCGTCCCAAACGTCAGGGGGTCTCAGCCTTTGTAAAATTGCATTTGGGACGGCCGTCCCAACCCAGACTGGCCGTCCCAGATTGGCACAATGCAAAAAACGCGTTTGGGACGACCGTCCCAACCCAGACGGCCGTCCCAAAGTTCCAGGCAGCGAAAAAACTATAAATAGGAGGCTCATTTGTCTCATTCCACACACCAGACAACTCTGAGACTTGTCTTCTTCTCTCCCTCTCTCGAATGATCTCTCTGATTGCCTTTTTTAGGTAACAATCAGTTAAGGAATTTGTATTCCGGCATTCAATTTCCTCTAGAAAATTAGTTGAGTCGATTAGGGTAGACGAGAGGAGAACAATTATAGAGCGAAGGACTGCCGAAACGCGTCCTCTTTGTACAAGAATCATAATATAAAGCTTGCTACGGAGGTTTTTCTCAATTCTCTTCTTCTTCATTGCTTTATTTATTGTTTTCTGTATGCAATGTAGATAAATCATGTAGATAACCATATTTAAATAACTGTACGAATAAAATAGGGTAAATGCGTAATTTCTCATAATCTTCACTTAATGAATAAATCTGTCATAGGGAACCCGAAAGGGGCGTTGTGGGGTGCTAATACCTTCCCCACACGTAACTAACTCCCTTACCCGACTCTGGTTATAATGGCCAAGTTTGGTTTTTATCAAAATCAATGCCTTTTTCTCCTTTTCCAATGTTTATGGTCAAAACATTGGTGGCGACTCCAGAAGAACCCTTTTCGAAAACCTTGCTTCTATTAGAGGACAGTTCAGTGTTGAGCTCCTCGGAAGCAATGAACACAATTTTAACAAAAAACGCGAGTCTCAACCATCTTTTCGCGACCGCTCGCATAAACGTTCGAGACGTCCTCAGGACGTCAGAACGGACGGCGGCGACAGATGGCGACTCCGCTGGGGAAGTCCGAGAGTTGATCCCATTTAGTGACGGATAAATTCAAACTAAGAAAAGATTTGAAATTACGCCTTTACCCTTCTATATGTTTTTATTGTATGGCTTTAAATAACTGCTGTATGATTATTTCTGCAATTGTTTGAAATAAAAATTGCACACAAAAACCCTTGCACACAACAGTCCCTCTATACCCGGGGGCAAGAGTGAAAACCTATAGGGAGTGGGTGGCAGATACGATCGGTTAGTTGGCACACGGGGCTACTACCGTTGACGGAAAACCACCAACTCAAGGTGATAACTCTCTTCTTTTGGTCTAAGGGTGTCGACACGGAGTTCCGTGCATGACCCAAGGATTGAGAGATTGAGAGGTCCCTATAATGGGGGCACCTTGGGGACCTTTGGCCTGGTGAGAACAGTTAGAACCACCTAAACCAAGCACGTTTCTGCAGGAAAACCCTACCTCGTGATTAAATAAGCGTGGCTCTGCTCGTGGGTGAATCAATTGTGTGTGCATTTGTTTGCTTCATTTGTATTGATGCATTAGCATAGGGTAATCATACAACAAACAAAAAAAATGAAAAACCCTAAAAATCACAAAAATTGAAAAGATAAAAGACCTTTATCTCGGATAGTCTTCAGTTAAGCTAGCCTGGTTTCAGGTTCTTTGTAAGCTAAGTAGCCACGTTGACCGACAGAAGAGATAAAGGGTCATAAAAAATATAAAAACGAATGAAAGCCATAAAAATTCCTTTTTAAAATAAAAAAGATTCTTGGCAAAGTCGTATCATTCATACCATATCATCCAATAAGTGGTAAAACTAAGAGAGAAAATAATTACAGCATGCTCATCATTAAATAAACCCCTAAAAAATGGGTCTTAGAGACGTTTGTTGGGAAAATTACTGGGCCAAATCTCCTTTGGCAATTTGCAGCTTGGTTCTTCACCCTTTTCTCTTCGTTTTGACATGCTGTGCGTCCAAATCGGACAACCCAGTCAAAAGTTATGCCACTTTCAATATCTGCTGTCATAAAAAAATATTTTTGTAGTGCATGCATAAAAACATTCATTCTAAGATGCATTAGATATCCTTAGACAATAGCGAAAGATACCCAAGCGCGTTTATCTGGAAGAGATAAGTGTGCTAAGATATGTTGACAACCTTTAGAAAAAGGAAGTTAGCACATCAAGGTGGGTATGGTACCCTTAAAACATAGGCTTTTGAGAAGATACCAAAGCTATTGTCTAAGACATATCTATCTCACACTAATAATTTAAAAAGCTATAATAAAAATTGTTAAATCATTTAGAAAGTGGCTGGTCTTCCGCCCGTCCTCACTCGTGCTAAGAAAGCTAAGAAGATGGAGCAACTAGAAGAACAAAACCGAAAGCTCACTACTGAGCTTAATACGCTGAAAGAGCAAATGGCTCAGATGTTAGACATGATGCGCCAACAGAACCTCCATAAAGAGGGTCCTCAAAGTAGACAGGCCTCTCACCAAGAAGAAGAAGAGGAACCTCAGGATGAGCATAACCCATCTGATACAAGGGCAGTACATATTCATGTGCAGGAAATATCGAAACAACAAATTACTGCCCTTGAGGAGAGGTTGAGAGCCATGGAGGGGCATAACTTTGATGTCAAAGAGGCGGCTGATATGTGCCTCGTTAAAAACATTCAATTCCCCAACAAATTCAAAACTCCGGATTTCCCAAAATACATGGGAATAACTTGCCCCAAAAACCATCTTACAATGAACTGCCGTAAGATGGTTGCATATGCTGAAAACGAGAAGCTCCTGATCCATTGCTTTCAGGAGAGCCTGACTAAGTCAGCCCTAAATTGGTATATGCAGCTGGAAGGAGGGCAAGTCCAAACATGGAGACAACTGGCAGATGCCTTCCTTCGTCGTTACAAGTACAACATCGATGTGACTCCGGATAGGTCAGATCTACAAGCTCTGAATAAAAGAAACGATGAACCTTTCAAGGCATATGCTCAGCGTTGGAGGGAATTAGCAGGCCAAGTAGAACCTCCTCTATCCGACAAAGAAACCATATCCATATTCATCAATTCGTTGACAGACCCCTATTATGATAAGATGATAGGGAACACATCAACCCTTTTCGCAGATGTGGTAACCGTCGGTGAAAGAATAGAGCAAGGACTGAAGAGCGGAAGGATTGCACAACCTTCCTCTTCTAACGCATCATTCAACAAGTCCTTTGGCCAGAAGAAGGAAGGAAGCGTAAATGCCATCAACCTTGCTACTCCTTCTCCTTCTTCACCACCAGCTGGGCAGTCACGCAGACAACTGAAGAAATTCACCCCCATTCCAACCTCTTATGGGAGTCTGCTGCCAAAACTGTTAGAGGCCAAACTCCTAACACGTATCCCTCTGAAGAAGAAATTTGGGATGTAGATGAAGTTAAGGAAGGAGAAGAAGAAGTTAAGGATGGAGAAGAAGTTAGGGAAGGGGAAGAAGTTAAGGATGGGGAAATAGTTTGGGATGGGGAAGAAGTGAAGGAAGGAGAAGAAGTTAGGGAGGAAGAAGAAGAAGAAGTTTTGGATGGACAAGAAGTCAAGGATAAAGAAGAAATTATGGATGGGGAAGAAGTTAAGGAGGGAGAGATGATTATCATGGATGGAGAAGAAGTCAAGGAAGGAGAAGAAGTCACGGACGGAGAAGATGTTATGGAAGGAGAAGATGGTTTGGATGGAGAAGAAGTTAGGGAAGGAGAAGAAGTTAGGCAAAGAGAGGAAATTAAAGAAGGAGAAGAAGTTAAGGACGGAGAAGAAGTTTGGGATGGAGAAGAAGTTTGGAATGGAGAAGAAATCAAGGAGGAAGAAGAAGCTAAGGAAGGAGAAGAAGTTATGGATGGAGTGTAAGTTAAGGATGGAGAAGAAAGTTCGGATGTAGATGAAGTTAATGAAGGAGAAGAAGAAGTTAAGGATGGAGAAGATGTTAGGGAAGGGGAAGAAGTTAAAGATGGGGAAATAGTTTGGGATGGCGAAGAAGTGAAGGAAGGAGAAGAAGTTAGGGAGGAAGAAGAAGAAGAAGTTTTGGATGGAGAAGAAGTCAAGGATAAAGAAGAAATTATGGATGGGGAAGAAGTTAAGGAGGGAGAGATGATTATCATGGATGGAGAAGAAGTCAAGGAAGGAGAAGAAGTCACGGACGGAGAAGATGTTATGGAAGGAGAAGATGGTTTGGATGGAGAAGAAGTTAGGGAAATAGAGGAAGTTAAAGAACGAGAAAAGTTAAGGATGGAGAAGAATTTTGGGATGGAGAAGAAGTTTGGAATGGAGAAGAAATCAAGGAGGAAGAAGAAGCTAAGGAAGGAGAAGAAGTTATGGATGGAGTGTAAGTTAGGGATGGAGAAGAAATTTGGGATGTAGATGAAGTTAAGGAAGGAGAAGAAGAAGTTAAGGATGGAGAAGAAGTTAGGGAAGGAGAAGAAGTTAAGGATGGGGAAATAGTTTGGGATGGGGAAGAAGTGAAGGAAGGAGAAGAAGTTAGGGAGGAAGAAGAAGAAGAAGTTTTGGATGGAGAAGAAGTCAAGGGTAAAGAACAAATAATGGATGGGGAAGAAGTTAAGGAGGGAGAGATGATTATCATGGATGGAGAAGAAGTCAAGGAAGGAGAAGAAGTCACGGACGAAGAAGATGTTACGGAAGGAGAAGATGGTTTGGATGGAGAAGAAGTTAGGGAAGGAGAAGAAGTTAGTGAAAGAGAGGAAGTTAAAGAAGGAGAAGAAGTTAAGGATGGAGAAGAAGTTTGGGATGGAGAAGAAATCAAGGAGGAAGAAGAATCTAAGGAAGGAGAAGAAGTTATGGATGGAGTGTAAGTTAAGGATGGAGAAGAAATTTGGGATGTAGATGAAGTTAAGGAAGGAGAAGAAGGAGTTAAGGATGGAGAAGAAGTTAGGGAAGGGGAACAAGTTAAGGATGGGGAATTAGTTTGGGATGGGGAAGAAGTGAAGGAAGGAGAAGAAGTTAGGGAGGAAGAAGAAGAAGTTTTGGATGGAGAAGAAGTCAAGGATAAAGAAGAAATTATAGATGGGGAAGAAGTTAAGGAGGGAGAGATGATTATCATGGATGGAGAAGAAGTCAAGGAAGGAGAATAAGTCACGGACGGAGAAGATGTTATGGAAGGAGAAGATGGTTTGGATGGAGAAGAAGTTAGGGAAGGAGAAGAAGTTAGGGAAAGAGAGGAAGTTAAAGAAGGAGAAGAAGTTAAGGATGGAGAAGAAATCAAGGAGGAAGAAGAATCTAAGGAAGGAGAAGAAGTTATGGATGGAGTGTAAGTTAAGGATGGAGAAGAAATTTGGGATGTAGATGAAGTTAAGGAAGGAGAAGAAGAAGTTAAGGATGGAAAAGAAGTTAGGTAAGGAGAAGAAGTTAAGGATGGGGAAATACTTTGGGATGGGGAAGAAGTGAAGGAAGGAGAAGAAGTTAGGGAGGAAGAAGAAGAAGAAGTTTTGGATGGAGAAGAAGTCAAGGATAAAGAAGAAATTATGGATGGGGAAGAAGTTAAGGAGGGAGAGATGATTATCATGGATGGAGAAGAAGTCAAGGAAGGAGAAGAAGTCACGGACGGAGAAGATGTTATGGAAGGAGAAGATGGTTTGGATGGAGAAGAAGTTAGGGAAGGAGAAGAAGTTAGGGAAAGAGAGGAAGTTAAAGAAGGAGAAGAAGTTAAGGATGGAGAAGAAGTTTGGGATGGAGAAGAAGTTAGGGAAGGAGAAGAAGTTAGGGAAAGAGAGGAAGTTAAAGAAGGAGAAGAAGTTAAGGATGGAGAAGAAGTTTGGGATGGAGAACAAGTTTGGAATGGAGAAGAAATCAAGGAGTGTCGCCGCCTCCCTAAAAAGGGGCGCGGTCGGAGCGACGCGATGGTTTTTTCGACCCTCTTGTTTTCGCGTTTTATGGGTAGTTACAACGCCTTTAGGTTGTCCGATAACCGGGCTAACTTAGGGGCGAGGTTTTCGAAAGTATCCCTGGATTGTCTGATAACCAGGCTAACCCAGGGACTTATTTAATTTGGGTTCTAAGGAGTCGCCACCGATATTTTTACCATAAACATCGGAAAAGGGGTTTAAAAAGGCGTTGGTTTTTGAAAACCAACTTTGGTCATTAGAACCAGAGTTGGGTAAGGGAGTTAGTTACGTGTAAAGGAAGTGTTAGTTCCTTTACGACGCCCCTTTCGGGTTCCCTATGATAGGCCGGCTAACTTGAATGAATAATTAAACTGGAAAATAGCGCTTTTACCCTTTTATTATACGGTATTTAGAGATTATGACTACATGGCCCTAGTATCTATTGCATATATTTAAATGAAAGCAGTAAAAATGATAAGGAGAGAGAATGTGCACCTCCAAAGCAAGCTTTATATATTCTCTTTAAAAGAGAGGGTGCGTTTTGGCAACCCTTCACTCTACAAACTCTCAGAAACTCCGGAAATGCCTCAGAGGGATTCTAAAGAAGGTTTAGAACGCTCAGTTTTGTGCCTAAAGACGCTCAGAAGCTCCAGAAATGCCTCGGAGGGATTCTTAGAGAGAGAAAATCTAGAGAGAAGGGAGAGCTATGTTGATTCTCTATTGAAATGAAGGGGGGAGAGCCCCTATTTATAGGTTTTCGCGCCTGACAGTGGCGAGACCGCCAGTCTCGTCTGACAGGGTCGAGACCGCCATCTGGAGAATCCAGACCGCCGTCTCGACCATGGCAGGGGTCGAGACCGCCGTCTGGAAAACCCAGACCGCCGTCTCGACCTTTTGCAGTGGCGAGACCGCCGTCTGGACAAGCGAGACGGCGGTCTCGTCCCTGGCGTGAGGCGAGACGGCGGTCTGGACATTCCAGACGGCGGTCTCGTCCCTTCAGGGCGAGAAACCTTATTTTTCGGGCCAGAAAACCCTCCTATCTTAGTACGGGGGCCTAATAGTCTCTCCTAGTGGCTTGTTAGGCTTCAACCGTCTTCAAATAGGAAGCTTTCTGACTTTATTGTGAGGCCGGGCAAGATTTGGGGTCTACAAGGAGGAAGAAGAAGCTAAGGAAGGAGAAGAAGTTATGGATGGAGTGTAAGTTAAGGATGGAGAAGAAATTGGGGATGTAGATGAAGTTAAGGAAGGAGAAGAAGAAGTTAAGGATGGAGAAGAAGTTAGGGAAGGGGAAGAAGTTAAGGATGGGGAAATAGTTTGGGATGGGGAAGAAGTGAAGGAAGGAGAAGAAGTTAGGGAGGAAGAAGAAGAAGAAGTTTTGGATGGACAAGAAGTCAAGGATAAAGAAGAAATTATGGATGGGGAAGAAGTTAAGGAGGGAGAGATGATTATCATGGATGGAGAAGAAGTCAAGGAAGGAGAAGAAGTCACGGATAGAGAAGATGTGATGGAAGGAGAAGATGGTTTGGATGGAGAAGAAGTTAGGGAATAAGAGGAAGTTAAAGAAGTAGAAGAAGTTAAGGATGGAGAAGAAGTTTGGGATGGAGAAGAAGTTAGGGAAGGAGAAGAAGTTAGGGAAAGAGAGGAAGTTAAAGAAGGAGAAGAAGTTAAGGATGGAGAAGAAGTTTGGGATGGAGAACTGTCGCCGCCTCCCCCGAGAAGGGGGCGCGGTTGGAGCGACGCGATGGTTTTTCGACTCTCTTTTTTCGCGTTTTATGGGTAGTTACAACGCCTTTAGGTTGTCCGATAACCGGGCTAACCTAGGGGCGAGGTTTTCGAAAGTATCCCTGGATTGTCTGATAACCAGGCTAACCCAGGGACTTATTTAATTTGGGTTGTATGGAGTCGCCACCGACATTTTTACCATAAACATCGGAAAAGGGGTTTAAAAAGGCATTGGTTTTCGAAAACCAACTTTGGTCATTAGAACCAGAGTTGGGTAAGGGAGTTAGTTACGTGTAAAGGAAGTGTTAGTTCCTTTACGACGCCCCTTTCGGGTTCCCTATGATAGGCTGGCTAATTTGAATGAATAATTAAACTGGAAAATAGCATTTTTACCCTTTTATTATACGGTGTTTAGAGATTATGACTACATGGCCCTAGTATCTATTGTATACATTTAAATGAAAGCAGTAAAATGATAAGGGGAGAGAATATGCACCTCCAAAGCAAGCTTTATATATTTTCTTTAAAAGAGAGGGTGCGTTTTGGGAACCCTTCACTCTACAAACTCTCAGAAACTCCGGAAATGCCTCGGAGGGATTCTAAAGAAGGTTTAGAACGCTCAGTTTTATGCCTAAAGACGCTCAGAAACTCCGGAAATGCCTCGGAGGGATTCTTAGAGAGAGAAAATCTAGAGAGAAGGGAGAGCTATGTTGATTCTGTGTGGAAATGAGGGGGGGAGAGCCCCTATAGTTTTTCGCGCCTGACAGGTCGAGACCGCCGTTTCCTCTGATAGGGGTCGAGACCGCCGTCTGGAAATTCTAGACCACCGTCTCGTCCATGGCAGTGGGTCGAGACCGCCGTTTGGGAAACCCAGATCGTCGTCTCGACAAGGCAGGAATCGAGACCGCCGTCTGGAAAATCCAGACCACCGTCTCGACTTTTGCAGGTAACGAGACCGCCGTCTGGAATTTCGAGACGGCGGTCTCGTCCTGGCGTTGAGACGAGACGGCGGTCTGGGAAATCCAGACGACGGTCTCGTCCCTTCAGGGCGAGAAACTTTATTTTCGGGCCAAAAAACCCTCCTATCCTGGTACGGGAGCCTAATAGTCTCTCCTAGTGGCTTGTTAGGCTTCGGCCGTCTTCAAATAGGAAGCTTTCTGACTTTATTCTGAGGCCGGGCAAGATTTGGGGTCTACAGTTGCCCCCCCTTTACCCGACCAGTTGACTGCTTGGCCTTTTGTGCCGAGGTGATCGACTGGAGGGTAAAGGAGTTGACCCTCTTGCCCGGTTGCCCTTCGGATATTCCGTTTTTGCGGCAGATGATCTTCTGGGGAGATGCTTGTGTTGTGCGCTTCTGGGATGCTCCTTTGATGCGGTAGCTGACCCCTTCGGCTGATGAGTACGAACCCCCATCTAGTTTTGGCGAGTATGAACCCCCGCCTGGTAAGCCCCCTTTTGTAAGGCTTGATGAGTACGCACCCCCATCTGGTGTTTGATGAGTATGAACCCCCGTCTGGTAAGCCCCCTTTTGTAAGGCCCGATGAGTACGCACCCTCATCTGGTGTTTGACCTCCGGATGCTCCATCTTGTGGTAGCTGATCCTTTGGTTTGACGAGTACGAACCCTCGTCCGGTTTGGTGCCTCTGGATGCCCCTTCTTGTGGTAGCTGATCCTTTGGCGATGGTGGCGGCTTACTGATTCTGATCATGCGCCGGTTCACTGGGGAGCGATTCTTGTGTTTTGTGGTTTGGACCTTTCTGGAATGTGAAAGTGATCCTAGCAAAGATCTCATTGATTTGATGAAGTCAAAGATAAAGTCAAGGGTCAACTCTGCAGCAGTCAAACAAGTCACTCAGACATTTGAGCTGAAGATTTAGAGTGTCTAACAGAAAGCTTAGGTAAAACCACTTTACCTTTTCCACTGCATAAAGCTTCTTCACTCATTTTGCAAAATGCCTCAAAAATAGTTTTAAACAAATAAAAAACAAAAGCATTTTGTCAAAGAACTTTCCTAACAAATTTATTAACTGATATAGCTTTGAAAGAAACAATTAAAAACACTTAGAATGTTTTAAGAAGTGTTTTTACAGTATTTTAATCGATACAAACTTCTTTTAATCGATTAAAACCCTTTATGACCGATTGGAATTCGAATATAACAGGTCAGAATGAAATATAATCGATCAGATTTTAAATATGAGCGATCAGATTGCTTTAATCGATTAAAACACGTTTTAATCGATTAAAACCACTTTGGAAGTCAGGATGATCGATCAGAATGAAATTATGACCGATCGAAGTTGGTTATGATCGATCGAATTGAATTATGACCGATCAGACTTATTTTAATCGATTAAAACGTATTTCAATCGATTAAAATAACTTAGAAAATCTTTTTACAGAATTTCAATCGATTAAAACGAACTTTCAATCGATTAAAATGACTTGAAAAATATATGTGCAGATTTTCAATCGATTAAAACGACTTTATATCAACTAAAATAACTTGGAAAGTTTTATAAGAAGGTTTTTAAACAAATCAATCGATTAATACGCGATTCAATTGATTGTTTTATACTTAGAAAAAGTTTGTAAAATGTTTTAACTGATATAAACGTGGTCGTATCAGCTAAAACAATTCTGTTAAAGAAGCAAGAACGCATTAATGGGTTGAAAGGACTTTTAACAGATTATAACGGCTATTTCAACAGATTAAAACAAACTTTCAACAGATTAATTAATGCAGCTTTTTCTGAAAACTCTTTAAAAACAGTTTTGATTGAATTTTTTAAACAACAGATTGAACATCAGTTTTTAAAACATCCAAAGCAATCAATTCAAGCAACTGGAATTGGAATTTGGAGAGGTTAAGTGCAGGAACTGGAATTTGGTTCTTGTACTATGTGGTGCCTGGAATTTGGGTACTGGTTTCTCTGCAGCTGGAATTTGGTTGCAGAGGTTATCAAGAGATGGAATTTGGTTCTTGGTGGAGAGGTTAAGTGCAGGAACTGGAATTTGGTTCTTGTACTGTGTGGTGCCTGGAATTTGGGTACTGGTTTCTCTGCGGCTGGAATTTGGTTGCAGAGGTTTCCAAGAACTGGAATTTGGTTCTTGGTGGAAAGGTTAAAGTCAGGAACTGGAAATTGGTTCTGGTGTTAGAGTAGGTGTAAGATTGTTGAGTCTGTAAAACATCTATTCTAGTGGAACCCAGCTGGAATTTGGCTGGAGACTGGACGTAGCCCTGGTATTGGGTGAACCAGTATAAAATTACCGGTGAAATCTTTCCTAACCTTTCTCTCTTTAAATTCAGCTTGCTGCGCTTGTATTGTTTAATTGCTTTGTGATTCGTGAATTGATTAGTAAACTTAATTTTCGAATTAGATAATCTGTTTATTGCGAAAAACTTTCAAAAATCAATTCACCCCCTCTTGATTTAAAACTACTTTTCTAACAATTGGCATCGGAGCGAGGTGCTTGAAAGTTACTCAAGTTACTTCGATCCATGGCATTTTCTCGAGGGAGCGTACATTGATAGACCTCCACTGTTGTGTGGAACAGATTATCTATTCTGGAAACTAAGGATGAAAATCTTCATTGAATCTGTTAGTATAAATGCTTGGAATGTTATTGAAAAGGAAACTGACTTTGCTAACAGAATCCAAGATGATTGTATTGCCAAGAATATCATCTTATCTGCCCTTAACAAAAATGATCTTTTCAGGATTGCACATTGCCAAACTGCTGCACAAATGTGGAAGATCCTTGAAAAGACCTATGAAGAAGCACCAGAGATATGCTTAATGGTCAACTCAGAATCACCAAATACCAAGTGGCCATGTCGGGATAGAATGCCCGTAAAATTCTGATCATGTAAGTTCTAGCTCCTCTTCAAATTTAGTTAATTATGATGCATTACAAGAATCATTTAATGAAATGCATGAAGAGGCTAAGAAACTTCAAAAAGAAAATAGTAGGCTGAAAGGGCTAAATAACTGGCTAATAAATAAAGTTGATTCTCTGGAAAAACAAATTTTTGAAAATGAAACTGACCGTGAATTCTTGAAACTAATTCATGATAATTCCGATTGTAAATGCAATAAACCATGCAATAACTGTTCGAATTGCAAAAGAAAGTTAACTTTCTATCTCAAACTATTTCAAGATTCACACAAGGGCAAGCCAATCTAGATGTATTACTTGGATCTCAAAAATTAATTTTTGACAAATCTGGAATAGGATTTAAATCTAGATCCAGTAGAAACAAAAACAAATAGGAATTCATACTCGTAATTAAATGCTTTTACCGTATGAAAAAAGGGCACTCGTTAAAAATTGCAGTAATCAAAAAGTATGCCATTCCTAAAGGGAGAATGAAATGGGTTCCAAAGATTAATTCTTTTCAAATAACATGATCAGGACCCAATAATTATAAAGGGTACCGAGAAAATACTTAATTGTTTTGCAGGAACAAGTCCGGGAATCCCTTGAAGATCGTGAGCTCGAAACCAGGTTCTGTGTATTTAAATTAATTGTTTTAATTGATATAAACCAATATTAATCGATTGAAATAACTTACCGTACCATTTTAATCGATTGAAATGTCGAAATAATCGATTAAATTGTTCTCGAATGTTGGTTTAGTCGTTTTAATCGATTAGAATAAATTTATATCAACTAAAAACACTTAGGATCAAAATTAATCGATTTATTTACGCTTTAATCGATTTAAATACTGGTGATATTTTTTTATTACATTATGTACCATACAAATCGATTCTTTCATAAAACAATCGATTAATTCACTCGTAGATGTTTTCAACCCTAATGTCAAGAATCAAATTAATAGATAATGAGTTGATTAATCAATTAATTAGGTTCTGAAAACATGATTTACAAGCATCTAATTAAAGTTTGATAGGCCAATTCGATTAAAAAACCCAGGTCTTTATGATAATCCAGAATCTGCATAATGTGTTTAAATATCTCTTTGAATTTCAAAAACTTGAAATCCGTTTCTTCATCAAACCAGGTTCTGAACTTATCATTTCTCAACTTATCATCTTTCTTCTGTTTTCATATTTTCAAAATCTCCTCTCAATTCTCTCGTTGTAAACATGATCAAAATCATGACTGGTTCGAGCAGATCTGTTTCGAAACGTATCCATATTCAATTTTCTTTCAATGGCACAAATTTTTAAATTAGAAAGCGAAGGCCGAACAAATCTTTGAATTGGGAACTCGACCAGTGACATAATGTGGGAAAACTATTACTCGTTATTCATGAATGGAAGAGTCTTTTATTTTGACAACAACATAAACATGATTCAAGTCGTAGATGTTTACATTTCTCTTAATACTTTACATGGAATGCCTGCATGGTAATACACTCGAAAATCAAAGAAATTATCAAAGAATAGACTCGTAACTTTTCTTATAGACACTAGTTACAAACAGAGTCAAACCGTTAGGACTCGAAAACATAGTTTATCAAAGATTTTTTCAGTGATAGTTGATTCTGGTAATAAATTGTTGATTACTAGGAAGTTCAATGAACAAATGTTTACATTAGATTTCTTGATATTACCTAGCAATATTTCGAAATAATCTTGAGCATGCATTGGTTCAAAACTCTTGGTGAAATTCATTGAACCGTGCAACCCCGATAATTTGCTTTAATCATCAATGTCACGAGGTGACACCGCAAGGGAACCAATCTGGGACAAAGCAATTCAAAAATTGAATAACGTGGTATAGGGAATGTATGTTTTATGGTCAAGACAGGGATAAATTTTATATTGTTTTAGAATTTTGGATTGATTGTCATCACCTGTCCTCATTACTAATCATTGCCCACTCTACCGTAATAAGTTTTTTGTTAATCACTTGTGCATATGATACCACTCGGAAACAACAAAGTTAAAAATGACTCATTCCTCAAAAGATACTGATGACTCGGTTCACTATAAGTGAGAATAACACCCATCATACTACATTAATAAAAATACAGTTATTTGCTTGGATGATGATAACTGCAGGGTTCAAAATGGGTTGGCTATTTTGAAAGGAAATTCCTATCTCAAGTACATCATTAATCTGTGATTCATGCAATTTATGGTATCATGCACTCGTGTGGAATCTGATAGTGAATGTACGTCCGTCAAGTACATGATTCTCGCCTCGATGTGTAATAGTTGATGTTCCTAAAGAAACATTTAAGTCCATTGAGTGTCAACCATGGACTATAATGCAATCAATAGTAACGATGAACTCGCTAAAAGATTTCTTTTTAGGAAAAGTTTCGTGTTCTGCTGTCGATACAGGAGTGACAGCAGCTTGTTGACTCAAATAGTTGATAGAGCAAAATTGGTTCCAGCAAAAAGGAAAGCCTATTATATTTTGATATTGGTGGGGATCAAATGAATGATCACCAAGTCGGTGGATAAGCAGCTCAATCAGGGAAATTGGGATGACTAGTTCCCCTCATCATCTTTATCTTCTCGCTTATTTCTATCTTTATATTGTTTGCATGGATCGTGATATTAACTCGGTGTTATACCAGGAACATTTGCCTTAACCTTTGGTTAAATATGGTTTAGGATCTAATCTAGATCAGATCGGCGTAAATAGAATTTAAATAGATCCCCGAGAGCTTTAGCTAAATAAGATTTTATTCTGATGGATCTATTAGCTAAGATTTAATCAATATAGTCTGTTAGTATTGTTAAAACATCCTTCTAAATGATCAGTTTTACAAAATATGCATTAAACATTACTTCATTTTCAAAACTGATTGTTTTAATCAATACAACATCTTGTTAATCGATTAAATGAACTTATACAACATGTTTTAATCGATTCAAAATCGAAATAATCGATTATTTTTACTAAAGTTTCATGTTTTCAAAATCTTAAATGTTTTAATCGATTAAACTTTTCTTTCAATCGATTAAAATCATTTACCAAGAACATTTTAACCGATTATGCTCTGTTTTTAATCGATTTTTATTCTGGGAAGAAAGATTAAAGGCTTTAGTTAATGGTCATTTTCGTAAATATGCTACTAAAGCGTGATTCCCTTATCTTTACACGTGTTTATTGTATTCATTACAAACGTGTTAATGGAGATAAGTTTGAATCAACTTTAATTGATTCTTTTCATGAGTGAAATATTGATTCACTTTGTATTTTCAAAAACTTGAGCATATTTTTCGAAACCTTACATTTTATTCTTTTCTCTTCTATTCCCTATTTTTGATGAAGTCAAAAGGGGGAGAAATAGTTGCATCACTTTAAGATAAATTTTAGTGCAACAGTTTAGGGGGAGAAAATAAGTTTTAGGGGGAGAAATAAAACTTTATTACATTCTTATATTTCTCACTTAACTGCATTATCAAGTGACTTATTTTGCAGAGATTGTTTTTTCAAAATGGTGTTTGTCTTCATCAAATAGGGGGAGACTGAAAGTGATCCTAGCAAAGATCTCATTGATTTGATGAAGTCAAAGATAAAGTCAAGGGTCAACTCTGCAGCAGTCAAACAAGTCACTCAGACATTTGAGCTGAAGATTTAGAGTGTCTAACAGAAAGCTTAGGTAAAACCACTTTACCTTTTCCACTGCATAAAGCTTCTTCACTCATTTTGCAAAATGCCTCAAAAATAGTTTTAAACAAATCAAAAACAAAAGCATTTTGTCAAAGAACTTTCCTAACAAATTTATTAACTGATATAGCTTTGAAAGAAACAATTAAAAACACTTAGAATGTTTTAAGAAGTGTTTTTACAGTATTTTAATCGATACAAACTTCTTTTAATCGATTAAAACCCTTTATGACCGATTGGAATTCGAATATAACAGGTCAGAATGAAATATAATCGATCAGATTTTAAATATGAGCGATCAGATTGCTTTTAATCGATTAAAACACGTTTTAATCGATTAAAACCACTTTGAAGTCAGGATGATCGATCAGAATGAAATTATGACCGATCGTAGTTGGTTATGATCGATCGAATTGAATTATGACCGATCAGACTTATTTCAATCGATTAAAACGTATTTCAATCGATTAAAATAACTTAGAAAATCTTTTTACGAATTTCAATCGATTAAAACGAACTTTCAATCGATTAAAATGACTTGAAAAATATATGTGTAGATTTTCAATCGATTAAAACGACTTTATATCAGCTAAAATAACTTGGAAAGTTTTATAAGAAGGTTTTTAAACAAATCAATCGATTAATACGCGATTCAATTGATTGTTTTATACTTAGAAAAAGTTTGTAAAATGTTTTAACCGATATAAACGTGGTCGTATCGACTAAAACAATTCTGTTAAAGAAGCAAGAACGCATTAATGGGTTCAAAAGGACTTTTAACAGATTATAACGGCTATTTCAACAGATTAAAACAAACTTTCAACAGATTAATTAATGCAGCTTTTTCTGAAAACTCTTTAAAAACAGTTTTGATTGAATTTTTTAAACAACAGATTGAACATCAGTTTTTAAAACATCCAAAGCAATCAATTCAAGCAACTGTTAAGCATCCTTTTCCAAGAAAGATTCGTAACTGCTTTGTGAACTTCTTTTTGAAATCTTTCTTGAGGCATATTGCATTTTGTGAAGAAGAAACTTACTGTGGATTAGAGTAATCCGGTTTGAGCTTTCTAAGTCTCTTCTTTGTAAATTCTTTTTCATTACTTTGTATTGTGTTGTACCTGGAATTTGGGTACAAGTTTTCTGCAGCTGGTAGGTGGTTGTAGAAGTTTCCAAGAACTGGAATTTGGTTCTTGGTGGAGAGGTTAAGTGCAGGAACTGGAATTTGGTTCTTGTACTGTGTGGTGCCTGGAATTTGGGTACTGGTTTCTCTGCAGCTGGAATTTGGTTGCAGAGGTTATCAAGAGCTGGAATTTGGTTCTTGGTGGAGAGGTTAAGTGCAGGAACTGGAATTTGGTTCTTGTACTGTGTGGTGCCTGGAATTTGGGTACTGGTTTCTCTGCGGCTGGAATTTGGTTGCGAGAGGTTTCCAAGAACTGGAATTTGGTTCTTGGTGGAAAGGTTAAAGTCGGAACTGGAAATTGGTTCCGGTGTTAGAGTAGGTGTAAGATTGTTGAGTCTCGTAAAACATCTATTCTAGTGGAACCCAACTGGAATTTAGCTGGAGACTCGGACGTAGCCCTGGTATTGGGTGAACCAGTATAAAATTACCGGTGAAATCTTTCCTAACCTTTCTCTCTTTAAATTCAGTTGCTGCGCTTGTATTGTTTAATTGCTTTGTGATTCGTGAATTGATTAGTAAACTTAATTTTCGAATTAGATAATTTGTTTATTGCAAAAAACTTTCAAAAATCAATTCACCCCCCCTCTTGATTTAAAACTACTTTTCTAACAGAATGGTCATCCGGGTTGCCGGAAATCTGGTTTGCTGTTCATCCAGCTCCATTGGTTGCTGGGGATTTTTGTTTCTGATTTGATTTTTTTTGTGGTAATCATCCGACTTCTTGCTGGTTGGTCGGGTTCTTCCCTTCTCTTTTTGTGTTCGACTCTTGGTAGTCGAAGTTTTGTTTGGCTAAGGTAGTTGTTTTAATCCTGCCTTTTTCTCGCGGTTTTATCTCTTTTTTCTCGCGATCTTGGATTCTGGCTTTTTATTGAGCGTGTGCCTTTTTCTTTTTTGTGTTTTTTTTTGTTATGCTGGCTTTTGCAAAAGAAGGCAAAGGATGCGGAAAATAAAATTTTATTCATAGAAAATTTTATTACAGCGACTTTTTATTTAAACCAGTACAGTCCCTAAGAGTCATCATCAAAAGGGGTGCGGTGGGGAAAATATTTATACATGTTGTAGCGAAAGTTGGTTTGTTCCTAGATTTCATCGTTGTAATCCTCCTGGAATGCCGTCCACTCCTGCTGCATCCTTTGCTGCTCTTGGCGGATCTCATCTTGGCCCTCTTGAAAGGCTTGTTGGCGAGCATCTTGGACCTGCCGCCACTGGGTCTGCTGCTCTTGCCATATCGCCATTTGGCCGATCTACTGGCTCAGATCGTTCATGTGTAGGTGGAGGCCAACAAAGTCCTCCATGTATGGTGGTGGTTGTTGCTGTTGCTGCTGCTGCTGCTGGGAGCTGGGTGATATGGGCGCATCCTGCATCGCCACTATCCCCTGGAGGTCCAGCTCAAAGTCCAGGGTGGGGTGCAGGGCGAACTGACTTCCCCGGCGTATCAGCATCCCCATACTGACCAGCATCGGCCCGTTGATGGGCTCGGGTCTCAGATTGCGGGCCAGCTCTTCCCGGCCGGGGCACCCCATTCTCTCTGCTAGGGGGGTGATGAGGGGAGCCACAAGGATGGCCCCTGTGGATCTGCTCCCAAAGTCCTTCAGAGCCCTCAGGAAGAAGTACCCAGGATTGCAGCGCCGTCTCTGGTGCATGCAAAAGAGGGCGAAGAGGTCAGGGAGGGATATCTTCCCCTGACTCTCCTTTCTGGCGTGGATGGTGCCTGCCAGCAGCTTGTGGCAGATGCGGAGTGGTGGAGGGAGTGCAGACCCCCTCATCAAGGTGGGCAGTGTGGTGGCTCCTGTGAGTTCCTTCCACATCTCAGCAGTGGTGAGGTTGGTGGGCCTAGAGCAGATGGCCTCACGGTACTCCCGAGTTAATGCCTCCTCGGGCTGGATGAATCCAATGGAGACATTGAATTCCTCCAAAGTGGTAGTGTGGTATTGCCCACCCATAAAATAATTGACCATTTTGGTGGGCTGCATTCCCGAGGCCATGGAGGGGATCTCAACGAGAGAGACTGAGGCCTGGAATTCGAGTACCGCTTGTGGGTACACATGAACGGGGGGAGGCTGTAGCAGAAAGCCCCACCCGATGTTATCAATGTGCGTTCAAACGTCTTCCTCCCATCCGAATTCGGCCAAGACGCCGAAGTCCAGTGACAGCAGTGAGTGCCACTGGTAGTTTCTGAGGTTGTCCAGGCGGGCCTGGTGTTGTGGTTGGAGTTGAGAAGGGTCTGAGGGTGGCGGTGGTGCTGAACTGCTAGCACCAGCGGTGGCTCTTCTCTTCCTGGAGCCGCCTCTACTGAACATCTTGGGGCAGGGGAGGCTTGGAGTAGCAGAATGGGAGTTCTGGAGGCTCTGGAGGCTTAGGAGGCAAGGAGAGTTGTGAGGAAACCCATCCAGGCGCGCCCCTTATATAGGGAATTCGTCCAGGTCGAGACCGCTGTCTGGGAAATCGAGACGGCGGTCTCGTTTTGTCAACAGATCGAGACGGCGGTCTCGATAATCCAGACGGCGGTCTCGACTTTGCTTAAGTCGAGACGGCGGTTTGGTTTTTCGAGACGGCGGTCTCGATTTGTAAGGAAATCGAGACGGCGGTTTGGAATATCCAGACGGCGGTCTCGAATTTCGGTTTTTTTTTTTTTTTTGAATAAAATATGACCTGGTTCAAAAACATTCTATGCATGCAAATGTTTTCATGTTTGATATCCTATAATGCCTACTTTGATTTAGTTTTTCAGAAGGATTTAACTGACGTGTCTTGTTGTGCTGAAAGCCTTCTGATCTGTTGCGTATACTTTTGGCTGTACCATGCCGGACTTTTTGTAGCCGAAGAGTAATTTCTTTCTTTTCTCTTTTTCTCTATTTCTTTCTTCTTCATTTTTTTTCTTTCTTTTTGTAGAGCACTTTTTGTCATGTTGTGTCCCTTTTTTCCTTGCTTTAGGGATTTCAATCCTCTTGTTGACTATACGCCTCCATATTCCCAAATTAATTATTAGAATATCGTCGTGAGGGTCAAGAGAAAAGAAATAAAGGAGGTAAAAATCAATGGTTTGTGTTTTAGAGGGTTGATTTTTATTGATAAAAGGATTTGTAAGAATGGCTGGCTGAGGTTAAGCCTGGGTGTTTAGGCTTTGTCTAAGCAAACGTTTTTTTTTTCTCTTTTCTGTATTTATGCTCCATTGCTTTTAAATGGCTAGCTGATTTCCCTAGATCGCCCTTTGGGTTCTCGACCTAGGATACTGTGTTTGGCCCTAACTTTTGTCTAGGTTCTCTCTCTTGTAAAATTTTGGAGGAATCCTGGCGGACCTTTATTTGTAACCCTAACTTTTGCCTAGGCTACCCTTTGTTGTTCGGGTATCCTACCGGGTCGACCCTATCTTTTGTGTAGCCCCCTTGGTGGGTTTCCTACCGGGTAATTTGCCCTTTTCTTTGGCCTTTGGCTTTTCTGGGCTTTTTTCTTTTTTTTGTGGATTTATTATTTTGTTCACAGTATTGGTGAAGCATGACTTTCTTTATGGCTTAGGTGAAGTCTTATTTTTATGTGCTTCTAATCATCTAACTTGATGATGACAGCAATGATGAAGGTTTGATTATTTGGAAGCGCTTCTTATTCTTCTCTTTTTTGTTTTTTGTGTTTACTTAGACAGGGTTATTTATGTGGTCCAGTCAGAAGTAGAAAGAAGAGAAGCAGATAAAAAGAATTATTCTTTATTAATTAATAAGGGAATATGTGCCCTAAGATGCCCGGGGGTCGGGCTCGCCCCGGGGGATAATCTCTAACAATCATGGGGTTTACATCCCTTAAACAAAGAAAAAGATTTCCTAATGACTAGAGTGGCTCTTGACGCTTGCACCCCTCCACTTCGGAAAATCTGCTTGAGTGTGCGGAGGGGGGACTTCCCTTTTGCTTTTCCCGCTCGGCCCTTGAAAGGGTCATATCCTAGGCCATACTTGTGAGGATTGTCTTTGAATTCTGGGGGTTCCCTCATTCCTTGGGAATCTGCCCCCAGTCCGTGGCCAGGATGGTAGCCGTGCTTCAACATCATGCGGGCTATCTTTGTATTTCTGGGAAGTCGTTCTATACTGGCAATTTCGAGTGCTTGAAAAGATGTTTCAAGGGCCTCTTCAGCCGCGTCCACATAAGGTTGGGTGGACGGTCCACTGATTAGGATATCATCCTCTGCTTGGACCGTGATCAGTTTGTCACCCACTACGAATTTGACTTTTTGGTGGAGCGTTGAAGGTATTGCCTTAGCGTCATGAATCCAAGGCCTGCCAAGGAGACAGCTATATGCTGGAGTAATGTCCATCACGTGGAAATCGACGTCGAAGATAGTGGGTCCCACTTGAATTGGCAAATTGATTTCTCCCACTACTTCTCGTTTTGATCCGTCGAAGGCTCGAACGATGGTGCTGCTTGGGCGCAGACGGGTTCCTTGGATAGTCAACTTTTCCAGTGTGCACTTGGGCATCACATTCAGGGACGACCCGTTATCCACAAGAACTTTAGCAATGAGGTATTCCTTGCACTTGACTGAGATATGCAAGGGCTTGTTATGCTTTGACCCCTCCAGGGGGAGTTCTTCCTCTGTGAAGGTGAGGTGATCGTTTGCCGTGATGTGACCAACGATCCTCTCAACTTTTTCTTGGGATATTGTGTGAGGTACATGCGCCTCGCTCAAGACCTTCAGCAGGGCGTTTCTATGCGGTTCCGAGCTCATTATTAAAGATAGTAACGTGATCTTTGCAGGTGTACGGTTGAGCTGGTCTATAATGGAATACTCACTTTGCCTTATAAATTGGAGTAGTTCCTCTGTCTCCTTCTTGGATTCTTTATTTTCTTTTTCTTCTTCGGTCTTTTTATTTTTTCCTTTATTTTGAAGGACATTTTCCTATGTGTCCTTGGGGGAGTAGATTCTTCCACTTCTAGTTGTGCCCCCAATGCCGGCTATGTTTGTTATTTCTTCTTTTACTGGTGAAGATTCCCCATATCTCCACGGTACAGCTTTATTTGACTCGTAGGGGAAAGGACGTGGCATAAATAGTCGCACTGGCGTCCTTGCCCCCTCTTCTTTATTCTTGAGGACCAACGGCCGAGGTTTATTTCCCTCTTGCGATGATTCAACCGTTGGGGTGAGCTTTATTAGGAGTGGCTTTCTCTCCATTCTTCTGAGTCGGAAGACGTGTTAGTTAATCCTTCCTTTTTATTATCTTATTTATTAAGCGTGAAGGAGGGAAATTAAAATATGCAAATGAATGCTTATGCATGTGAGTAGACAAGTGTGAAATAAGGAAAAAGATTTCATTAATTCTTTTTGAAAGGTGTACATTCTCCTATTCCATACTACGAAGCGTCTTTTGGCAAAAACGGAAAAGCCTAAAGAAACCCACAGGTGGGTCTTGTTTTCTTTGTAATTCTCTCTCGGCTTCCCGGACATGGTGAGCGAGCGCTTCGCTTTGCTTGTGGATCGCTTGGCTCATTTCTTTGCTGTATTGCTGAGCCTCTTTGATCTTTGCCTCTTGATGTATGACCAAGGCTTGTAGTTCATCAAGCTTTGCAACAGCTTGGTCCTTCTCTTGAAGTACTTGGTCATACTGAGCTAGCCCGCTTTTCTCCTTAATGCGTAGCTCATAGAGACTTCTGCTCAACTTTCTGTTGTTCTCTCGCTCTTGGCGGAGATCTATCCGAGCCTGGAGGAGTCCTTCTGACAACTCCTTGATCTTTTGAGCCTGCTGAGCTGATTCCGCCTCAAGGTGTGCTGATCTGGCGGTTATCTCCTGCAGTTGGCTATCCGAGCTGGTTTTGGCAGCTTTGGATGCTCGGATAGCTTGTTCGTTAGCGTCAGCACATTGGTCCTTGAGGCGCTCTATTTCATGATCCTTTTTCTTGCCTTGCCTTTGTAGACCATCAATCGTGAGGATAGAGGCTTGTTCTTTTTCCTCAAGGGCCCGTATCTGGGCTCCCATTATTTCTACCCTCTGGGTCAAGGCATTGACTTGTGCCTGCAGCTCTTCGTTGTTGGCAATTGGAGCGGGTGTGGTGGATGGTCGAGCCATCTCTCTTCTTCTTCTCCATGCCTCATAGTCACTGGTGACAGCCACCCGAGCTTTTCCTAGCTCTCTGTCTCCCATGTAGACTGGCTTTTCCCATGCTTTCCTCACAGTCAGTGAGTCGGCGATTGTGCATGGGTCTCCAAAGAAGTACAGTCCTCCGAGTTCCCCTCGGGAGATAGTAGTTTGAGTCCTCATGAGTTGCCTCATAGCTACTCTAGGTGAGTAGGCTATGCAACCCCTGAGTCCTATCAAAAGTACATTCGGGTAGCTCCCGCATCTGACGAGAACTGGGCCGGGTCGAAACTAAGGGCAGACCCAAGATATGTTGTTGGCGTCCTTTTGTTCTAACTCATCCCTCCATTCTACAGTCAGGCGTCGTTGGAGGGGGATTTTGGAGAAGCTTCTCAAAGGGTCGGGGAATATCCCCATGTGACTGGAGGCGTAAAGGTGCGTGATGCTCCACACATAAAGTAATGAAGAGCAGCAGCGGAGTGTTCTCCCTTGCTTCTGACGGCAAAAATCTACCGAGAGCAAGGTGTCGGCAAGAATAGCAGGCAGGGGACTCTTCAAGTTCACGTCCCAAGCGAAGAAAGCGTCCATGACGGCTTGATCGACCGTGTCGAGGTGGAAGGGGAACAGGATCGTTCCAAATATTAATAATGCCAGGGTTTTATTGAAGGCAACCCACTCTGCCCTTTCAGCCAGGTAGGACAGGTGGTCTTCTAACATTGTTACTTTCCATCCCTGGGTGTTCCCCTTCTTTATCAGGATACTTTGTCGGTACGGTATATGGATAAGGGCAGCGACTGGTGCTGCAGGAGTATACGCCTCGTGGCGGATATGGACCCCGGCTGACTTGGGCCATTTCATCATTGTTTCATACTCCTCTAGAGTAGGCACCATGTCGAACTGTGGAAATTCAAAGCACCGCAGACTGGAGTTCCAAAAGTGAATCAGAACCCTGAGGAAAACCTGATCGACACTGATCTTTAGGAAGTCTAGAAGTCGTCCATAGGACTTTTTGAAATCAGCGCGGACCTCCGGTGGCATCGCTGCACTAAGCCGCTCTAGCTTCTCAGTATGGCTTCGGAGAATATCCACCTTCCCCACTTGCCTACTTGTTCCCTCCATTTTCTAAAACCAAAATGTATGATTTGATGAAGATGATGCTTTATTGTATGTAAATGTTTATTTTGCTATTTACCATGTTTTTCTACATGATGTATGGTATTTGCATATTTTTTGAAAGAGTAAACTATCTATATGAATGTGTTATGTGTATAATATTTTTGGACCAGGTCTTATTTCATGAATCTTGGAAAAAAAATGGATTTTTTTTTATTTTTATTTGTTTATTTTATAGCCTTTTATCTCTTCTGTCGGAACTGCGTGACTACTTAGCTTACAAAGAACCTGAAACCAGGCTAGCTAAAAGGCAGACTGTCTGAGATAAAATATGGCTTTATGCGAAAGAATGTTTAACGTCCCTTATCTCTTCTGTCGGAACTGCGTGGCTACTTAGCTTACAAAGAACCTGAAACCAGGCTAGCTAAAAGGTAGACTGTCCGAGATAAGGGGGTTTATTTGTAAAATATTTTTTGTGATTTTGTTCTGTTGTTTGTTTATGCTATGCAACATTCAAATGCAACAAACATATCCACACACAATTCGAACATCCCCGAACAGGCGAGATTTCGTTTTTATCGAGGTAGGGTTTTCCTGCAGAAAAGTGCATTGGTTAGGGTAGGTTCTAGCTGTTCTCACCAGGCTAAGGCCCCCAAGGTGCCCCCATTATAGGGTCCCCACTCTCCAGCCGTCCAACCATGCTCAGCACTAAGGCCAGAGTCGGTCTTGTTGCCAAAAGAGGAAGGTTATCACCTTGAGTGGTGGTTTCCGATCACACTGGTGGGCACAAGGCCCTAACTGCAGCGAACCGTACCTGCCACCCACTCCCTATGGTTATCTCACTTGCCTTCGGGTATAGAGGGAACTGTAGTGTGCAAAGGTTTTGTGTGCAATTTATATTTCAATCAATTGCGTAAGTAGAAACAAGCAACAATTATTTGAAAGCCATACAATAAACCATGTTATAATACAAGGCAGGGTAAAAGCGCTATTTTCTTGGTTTAATTATTCTTAAGCCAACCAATCACTAAATGGGATCAACTCTCTAGGCTTCCCCAGCGGAGTCGCCATCTGTCGCCGCCTCCCCCGAGAAGGGGGCGCGGTCGGAGTGACGCGATGGTTTTTTGACTCTCTTTTTTCGCGTTTTATGGGTAGTTACAACACCTTTAGGTTGTCCGATAACCGGGCTAACCTAGGGGCGAGGTTTTCGAAAGTATCCCTGGATTGTCTGATAACCAGGCTAACCCAGGGACTTATTTAATTTGGGTTCTATGGAGTCGCCACCGACATTTTTACCATAAACATCGGAAAAGGGGTTTAAAAAGGCGTTGGTTTTCGAAAACCAACTTTGGTCATTAGAACCAGAGTTGGGTAAGGGAGTTAGTTACGTGTAAAGGAAGTGTTAGTTCCTTTACGACGCCCCTTTCGGGTTTCCTATGATAGGCTGGCTAATTTGAATGAATAATTAAACTGGAAAATAGCATTTTTACCCTTTTATTATACGGTGTTTAGAGATTATGACTACATGGCCCTAGTATCTATTGTATACATTTAAATGAAAGCAGTAAAATGATAAGGGGAGAGAATATGCACCTCCAAAGCAAGCTTTATATATTTTCTTTAAAAGAGAGGGTGCGTTTTGGCAACCCTTCACTCTACAAACTCTCAGAAACTCCGGAAATGCCTCGGAGGGATTCTAAAGAAGGTTTAGAACGCTCAGTTTTATGCCTAAAGACGCTCAGAAACTCCGGAAATGCCTCGGAGGGATTCTTAGAGAGAGAAAATCTAGAGAGAAGGGAGAGCTATGTTGATTCTGTGTGGAAATGAGGGGGGGAGAGCCCCTATTTATAGTTTTTCGCGCCTGACAGGTCGAGACCGCCGTTTCCTCTGACAGGGGTCGAGACCGCCGTCTGGAAATTCCAGACCGCCGTCTGGTCCATGGCAGTGGGTCGAGACCACCGTCTCGACTTTTGCAGGTAACGAGACCGCCGTCTGGAATTTCGAGATGGCGGTCTCGTCCTGGCGTTGAGACGAGACGGCGGTCTGGGAAATCCAGACGGCGGTCTCGTCCCTTCAGGGCGAGAAACTTTATTTTCGGGCCAAAAAACCCTCTTATCCTGGTACGGGAGCCTAATAGTCTCTCCTAGTGGCTTGTTAGGCTTCGGCCGTCTTCAAATAGGAAGCTTTCTGACTTTATTCTGAGGCCGGGCAAGATTTGGGGTCTACACGGGTAATTTGCCCTTTTCTTTGGCCTTTGGCTTCTCTGGGCTTTTTCTTTTTTTGTGGATTTATTTTTTGTTCACAGGATTGGCGAAGCATGACTTTCTTTATGGCTTTAGGTGAAAACTGTATAGGATTAATTTCCCTTGTGTATTTACCACACATAGGGCAGTGTATTTATAATAAAGAAAGGTACTCCTCAAAAGAGTAACAGAATACAAGTAGGGTAAATAAAAGATATTATTTGATATTGTGATTAACAATATCTAACAATATCTCAACAATATCAAACAATATCAACTAATATCTAATCATATCTAACACTCCCCCTCAAGCTGGAGCATACAAATCGTATGTGCCTAGCTTGGTACAAAGATAATCCATCCTAGGTCCCCGTAAAGACTTAGTGAAAATATCTGCTAATTGATCACATGAGTTAACGAACTCAGTCTTGATGTCTCCAGACATAATCTTTTCTCGAATAAAATGGCAGTCAATCTCAATGTGTTTAGTCCTCTCATGAAAGACAGGATTAGAGCTTATATGGAGAGCGGCCTGATTGTCACACACTAGTGTCATTTGAGTGACATCTCCAAATTGTAGCTCTTTAAGCAATTGCTTGAGCCAAATAAGTTCACAGGTAGTCGAGGCCATAGCTCTATACTCTGCTTCGCACTGGATCTTGCCACAACACTTTGTTTCTTACTTTTCCATGAGATCAAATTACCGCCAATGGAAACACAATACCCGGATGTAGATCTTCTATCGTAGAGAGATCCTGCCCAATCAACATCCGAATAGCGAGATAACTCTTGTATGATTATGGGAGTCATACACCAAACCTTTTCCAGGAGACTTTTTGATGTACTTCAATATACGAATGACCTGCATTCCAATGATCTTGACAAGGAGAATTGAGGAATTGACTCACCACACCGACCGCAAAGGAAATGTCGGGCGAGTAACTCGTAAGATAATTTAATTTTCCAACTAATCTTCTATACTGTTCGAGGATCCGACATTGGCTCCCCCTGATTTGGCAAGAGTTTGGTATTAGGATCCATGGGTGTGTCAACAGGCTTTGAATTCATCAACCCAGTTTCCTCCAAAATATCCAATGCATACTTTCTTTGAGATATAACAATGCCATCGGTAGATTGTGCTACCTCAATACCCAAGAAATATCCGAGTTTGCCAAGATCTTTGGTTTGAAAATGGTGGCAAAGGTGTTGTTTCATCCGAGAGATGCCATGATGGTCACTACTCGTAAGAACAATGTCATCGACATACACTATCAAATAGATACATCCAAGCATTCGAGTGACGGTAAAAGGCTGAGTGGTCTCGCCTCACTTCTAGTCATGCCAAATTGTTGAACAACGCTGCTAAATTTGCCAAACCAGGCCCTAGGAGACTGTTTTAGGCCATATAAAGATTTGCGAAGACGACATACCAATCCGAGAAGACTCCCCTGAGCAACAAATCCGGGAGGTTGCTCCATATAAATCTCTTCTTGCAAATCGCCATTCAAGAAAGCATTTTTGACATCCGAGTTGATAAAGAGGCCATTGTTGAATAGCAGCCATGGCAATGAATAAACGAACGAAGCCATCTTTGCCATTGGAGAGAAAGTATCACCATAATCCAACCCAAAAATTTGGGTATAGCCTTTGGCTACAAGGCGAGCTTTGAGGCGATCAATAGTACCATCAGGACCAACCTTGATAGCGAAGACCCACCTGCAACCAACAACAGATTTTCCGAGATGGTAATGGGACAAGCGTCCAGGTTCCACTAGTCCGAAGAGCACCGAGTTCATCTAGCATGGCCTGACGCCAACCAGGGTGGGCTAAGGCTTCAGAGACAGATTTAGGAATAGACACAGATTTAGGAATAGACGAGAGACAGGTATAAAATGGTGAAGAAATTCGATGATAACTAATAGCAGTATAATGTGGAGAAGGATTACGAGTAGAACGCGTACCTTTACGAAGGGCAATAGGAAGGTCAGACTCTGTGGACGGAACCGGAGGAGGCAGAGTATTTGGCACTGGATGTGAGTCACATGGACTTTATTATCTTCAACCTTCTCCACATGTTGGCACAGTTATGGAGTCTCCTTCTCTCCTTCATGCTCAGCTTGGTCAGAGTGAACTAAGGCAAAGGGGGATGAAGCACGCTGGGAAACACTACGAGAAAAGGAAGTACGACTATGTTTGCCTAATTGACAGGACTCACACACCAAACTGGACAACTGGGATAAGCTGGGAACAAGTTGCTATAATTTGCGCAGACTGGGGTGACCAAGCTGAGCATGAAGGAGAGAAGGAGACTCCATAACTGTGCCAACATGTGGAGAAGGTTGAAGATAATAAAGTCCATGTGACTCACATCCGGTGCCAATCACTCTTTGCGAGCTCCGGTCCTGTAAGGAAACAGAAGTTTTGGTAAAAGAGATAACACAATCAAGAGATCGAGTTAGATGGCTAATGGATAATAAGTTAAAGGGGGACCCGGGTACATACAAAACATTATCAATGGACAACGAGGGAAAAAGGGTAACCGTTCCAACACCATGAGCTAAAGTTGTAGACACATTAGCCATTGTAACAGAGGGTAAATTATGAGAAGAAGTGAAAGAGGAAAATAAGGATTTGTTACCAGTGATGTGATCGGTGGCGCCTGAGTCAAGAACCCAAGAGCCAATAGAAGAAGAGTGAGTCAGACCAGCAAAAGATGTACCTGTGTGGGCAACAGAAGTAGTGGAACTGAGGGCTTTCGATCCTCATACCATTGAAGAAAATCATTGAAGATAGCAGATTTTTCTGAAGGTACAGACGAAGGAGGATCCACAGCAGAGGATTGTGCGGAAGAATCAGTCTGAGCAACTGCAGCAGATCGGCGAGGATAACCATGTAAAGCATAACATTTGTCAATTTTGTGGCCTAGTTTGCCACAATGGTCACACTTGACACGCCCTTTGCCTGGTTTGTGAGAGCGATTACGATCATCACGGTGAGAGGCCAAGGCAGATGAATCATTAGAAACTATAGGGGGAATATTGAGAGGTTTACATGGCACCCGCAAAAGGGAGGAATTGGTAGCGGAAGATGCCATGGAGGAAGAGAGAGAAAAACCCTAAAACACCAAAGAGGTCCGATTGGAGTAGCGAGGACAGATCCAGAGAGAGGAGAAGGAGCCGACGCCGACGCAAAGATCGGCGGCCTGAACGACGGCGAGACGCGCCGCCACGCGCGGCGGAACGGGAGAAGGTGGCGCGGCTTCGGGAGGCGCGTGAGGGAGCGTGGCTGCTCCGATGACCGCGAAACTTCCACGGTGGAGGTCGCACGGAGGAGGCGAGCAAAACCCTGTGCTCGGCGGTCCGAATTGCTACTCCGGCGGTGGACGGCGGTGGCGACGGTGGCGGCGGTGGAGGCGGCGACAGCTGCAGGTTCAGTGGCAGAGCCGAAAAAAAATCCCAAGAGACCTTAAGCTCTTGATACCATGTTGAATATAGGGAAAAACTGTATAGGATTAATTTCCCTTGTGTATTTACCACACATAGGGCAGTGTATTTATAATAAAGAAAGGTACTCCTCAAAAGAGTAACAGAATACAAATAGGGTAAATAAAAGATATTATTTGATATTGTGATTAACAATATCTAACAATATCTCAACAATATCAAACAATATCAACTAATATCTAATCATATCTAACAGCAGGCAAGGGACTCTTCGAGTGCACATCCCAAGCGAAGAAGGCGTCCATGACGGCTTGATCTATTGTGTCGAGGTGGAAGGGGAACAGGATTGTTCCGAAGATTATTAGTGCCAGGGTTTTGTTGAAGGTAACCCACTCTGCCCTCTCAGCCAGGTAGGACAGGTGGTCTTCTAACATCGATACTTTCCACCCCTGGGTGTTCCCTCTTCCTATCAGGGTACTCTGTCGGAACGGCAGATGGATAAGAGCAGCGACTGGTGCTGCAGGAGTATACGCCTCGTGGCGAATATGGACCCCGGCGGTTTTAGGCCATTTCAACATAGCTTCATACTCCTCTAAGGTGGACACCATGTCGAACTGCGGAAATTCAAAGCACCGCAGACTAGAGTTCCAAAAGTGAATCAGTACCCTGAGGAAAACCTGATCGACACTGATCTTTAGGAGCTCAAAAATTCGTCCATAGGACTTTTCAAAATCGGCGCGGACCTCTGGTGGCATTGTTGCACTAAGCCGTTCCAGCTTCTCAGTATGGTTTCGGAGAATATCCACCTTCCCCACTTGTCTACTTGTCCCCTCCATTTTCTAAAATCAAAATGTATGATTTGATGAAGATGATGTTTATTGTATGAATGTGAGTGTTTATTCTTCTATTTATCATGTTTTTCTACATGATGTATGGTATATATTTTTTTTGTTTAAAGCATAAACTATCTATATGAATGCTTTATGAGTGTAATTTTTGGACCATGTCTTATTTATGAATGTTGAAAAAAATGGATTTTTTATTTTTATTTGTTTATTTTATAGCCTTTTATCTCTTCTGTCGGAACTGCGTGGCTACTTAGCTTACAAAGAACCTGAAACCAAGCTAGCTAAAAGGCAGACTGTCCGAGATAAAATATGGCTTTATGTGAAAGAATATTTAGCGTCCCTTATCTCTTCTGTCGGAACTGCGTGGCTACTTAGCTTACAAAGAACCTGAAACCAGGCTAGCTAAAAGGCAGATTGTCCGAGATAAGGGTGTTTATTTGAAAAATATTTTCTGTGATTTTTGTTCTGTTGTTTGTTTATGCTATGCAACATACAAATGCAACAATCATATGCACACACAATTCGATCATCCCCGAACAGGCGAGATTTCGTTTTTCACGAGGTAGGGTTTTCCTGCAAAAAAGTGCATTGGTCAGGGTAGGTTCTAACTGTTCTCACCAGGCTAAGGCGCCCAAGGTGCCCCCATTATAGGGTCCCCACTCTCTAGCCGTCCAACCATGCTCAGCACTAAGGCCAGAGTCAGTCTTGTTGCCAAAAGAGGAAGGTTATCACCTTGAGTGGTGGTTTCCGATCACACTGGTGGGCACAAGGCCCTAACTACAGCGAACCGTACCTGCCACCCTCTCCCTATGGTTATCTCACTTGCCCCTGGGTATAGAGGGAACTGTAGTGTGCAAGGGTTTGTGTGCAGTTTATATTTCAATCAATAAGTATAAACAAGCAACAGTTATTTGAAAGCCAAACAATAAAGCATGTTATAATACAAGGCAGGGTAAAAGCGCTATTTTCTTGGTTTAATTATTTTTAAGCCAGCCCATCACTAAATGGGATCAACTTTCTAGGCTTCCCTAGTGGAGTCGCCATCTGTCGCCGCCTCCCTAAAAGGGGCAGTCGGAGCGACGCGATGGGTTTATTTTCGACCCTCTTTGATTTTTCGCGTTTTATGGGTGGTTACAACGTCCTTAGGTTGTCCGATAACCGGGCTAACCTAGAGACGAGGTTTTCGAAAAGTGTTCTTGGGTTGTCCGATAACCGGGCTAACCCAAGAACGGGTTTTGAAGGGTTCATGGAGTCGCCACCGATGTTTTTACCGAAACATCGGAAAAGGTGTTAAAAAGGCGTTG